>CM039530.1:1042280-1125649 GCA_022433055.1 Begonia peltatifolia
AGAGAGAGAGAGAGAGAGAGAGAGAGAGAGAGAGAGAGAGAGAGAGATCAGAGAAGAGAGAATCTTTTTAATCTATACCTGCAAATGGCTTTTGACATGAGCTAATGTGAGATCTTTGACATCCATAAGCTCAAGAACTGACTTTGGAGTAGCTCCTGAATTAACAGATATCCAACAACAAGATTACAATCACAAGAACTCAACAAAAAACAGCGAAAAAATGCATAAATTTCAGAAAAAAGGATAATCTCCTACTTTCATGGCCTCCAAGAAGCTCAACAGCATGAACAAATCTAGCATGAAGAGTACTCGTCCACTTCATCCTAGGAGCTCTCATACTGCGTTTTGCTGGAAATTTCTGCAAAGATCTAGATCTCATCAATCCATTAGAACCTTGATCGGACGGTCCAACGCCAAATTGATTCAAATTATGATGAAACTGATGGTGTAACTGCGTCGAGATGCCATTAAACCTCGCAGAAGCTCCTAATCGGTAAGAAGTAGATGACCCGTTTGGCTCGGAGTTTAAAATCGCCATTGGATTGAGACCTCCTCCGAAATAAGGGGAATTATTAGAAAGAGAAACAGAAGCAGGAGATGAAGGAGAAGGAGAAGGGTAAGTAGGGATGTGGTAGAAATTGCAACGTTTAGGGTCTTTTTGGTCCATCGGTAAGAATGGAAATGAACGGTTGTGATAGACCGGAATCCCCTTGATTGGCCTCAACCCATTGTAATGATGAACGTTGTTTGGTTGATAAGCGCTGCTAGGCTGGTCGCCTGCTCCAGGTTCAAAGTTCCTACCGAGAGAAAGCTCCGTGTGAGCCCGAGGATCAATTATTAGAGAGTTTTTGCTTGAATTTGATGAGTTTCTTCGAAGATCGAGAAGATCGAAGGCGTTGTTATCTGCTTGGGAGTTGAAAATTGATGAAGAGGAGGTGTTTGGAGGACTAATGTGAAGAGCAAGATCAGGAACTGTGGCTGAAGATGGTTCGATGAAAATCCCTTCCAAGGGCATCTTTCTCTCTCTAAAACTCCAGCTTGATTCTGAAGAAACTAGAGAGAGAGAGAGTGGAATAGTTTCCCAGTGGGTATCTAAATCTGCATTTCTTGTTCCAGTTATCAGCAAGTTTGCTTTTTTTCTTTTTCTTGTTGCTTTTTTCTTCTGAGAATATGCAGAAAGTTGCAGAGGAAGGGGGCAGTTTTGGTTAGAGGATTTAAGACACTAAAGTGGGGGAGATTGAAGGAAAGTGTAGAGAGGAAGACTCACCTGTGTTATCAAATAAAGGAGCCAAAGAGAGAGGATAGGGAGAGTAATATGTGGGTTTATTTTGATTAGCAGTAGTTGGGAAGGAAAATCAGAAAGAAAACACACAAGGGAGATGAAAAAGGAGGAAGTAGAGAGAGAAAGAGGGAGTGATTGAAAGAGAGACAGAGAGATTGGATTTGGTTTGGTATTCTTAGAGTATATCTCAGAAAATGACACTAGAAGAAGAGAACAAGCTCTCTCTCTCTCTCTCTCTCTCTCTCTCTCTCTCTCTCTCTCTCCCTCCCTCCCTCTCTCTCTCTCTCTCTATCTTGCAGTCAAAACCACAAAATGAACCAGAAAAGATGACAACTTTGGATTTTACTAACCCGGAGAGGACGGGATAAAAAATGTGGAGAGAGAAAGACAGCTTCACGTGTGATTCTTTTGCCCCCATAGTCCTCGCTCCTCTATCTCTCTCTCTCTAGCTTCTCTCTCCAGTTCTCTTGTTCATCATTCTATGCAAAAATAAATAAGATTTTAATTCTTAGACAAGTTGGAATTACATGGCTATAATATAATAGACTCTCTTTTTTCCATGTACTAACCAATGGTTTTCTCCACATTAATTGTTGCTCTCTTTAATTTCTTTTTTTTTTTTTTTTTTTTATTAAACCTGATCGACAAACAAATGTTCAATTATTTAAATAAATATTTTTATTTTATTTTATTTTAACACAATTTCAAAGTGAAATAGTTGACCTAAATTTTTCCTAATTATATAAAAATAAAAGAAAAGAAAAGAAAAGAAAAGAAGAAAGACCCATTGACCTTAATTAGAGACCCACAAAAAAGGTGTTTTTGTTTGCTTCCGCGTGAAATCATTTCATCTTCCAAAAAACCCTAATTCAATCCCTTCTCCCCCTTTGAGTTAAAACCTTCTAATTCTGAAAATATAAAAATAATAATCTTAATTCCCTCCATCTTATCCTCTCAAAATATTCCTTCACTAATCTTTCACCAAGCCTTGTCTGGCATCTTGTGTGTGCCTACACTTGAAACCTCTACCTTCATCCCTCTTTCAAAACCCTAGAAAACTCATTTATATTTAAATAAAATCTTTAATTGAAATTTAAGATACTCTGATCTTCCTAAGAGTAGATTGAGTTACGTGTTTGAGTGTTGTTTTTAGAAGGTATTCTTGCAAAACACATGAAAACGAGAAAATATTTTCGTCAATTTTACTAGTAATAAAAAAGTTCCCGAAATATATGTTTTCGTAATTTGTTGCTTACGTTTTTTCTTATTTTATAGTTTTTTTTTTTTTTTTACGGCAATACTCGAACAAAACCCTGTCTACAAAATATGTTGCTCTTATTTCTTAAAGTCGTGTCACATTCTCAGTTTGTAAATATAGATCGAAGGTTTAAACCTAAATTTAGATTTCTTTCCAACAAACTGATCAATGTATCTAAAGTTGGCTTTTCACTTTCATGATTTTATTTCCAAAAACAATTTCCTTTTTCAGACTAACCCAAGTAGTAACTCGAAATGGTCAATATCCTTTTGTATGTCTTCTTCTTTGAATGACTCATTGAATGCATTGCTGTGTGCAATAAATGCCACCATTTTTCGTTGCAAGAAACACATTCTTAAAACATTTTAAAATATTTCATAACTTAATGGGTCATCTATCATTTTTGACGCCTTGTATCCTCTGTCTGAGGCTCAGAAAACAGTCTGGTTTGAGAGAGAGAGAGAGAGAGAGAGAGAGAGAGAGAGAGGGTTATAACACATATTTAGAGAGAGAGAGATATATATATATATATATATTGCAATATTTTCTCCCTCATAACATATTTGTGTTTGAAAAGACGTGAGAAAGTTATTACGATCAACGAATGAATAGAAAATCGAGAAAACTTATTAGAACTGAACAAAGTTGACAAGAAATTAATGATTTTAATTAAAATTAGAAGTTAATCACACAAGATTTCCCACGTGTATGTCATTTATTGGTCGGTCAGTTTGACAAGAATATATAGCGGAGAATATAGCAATAGCCTTGACAAATTACATGGCTTTTGGTACAAACCCTATTATGCCATGCAAATAATTCTCATTCCCCCACATAAATCAGAACCATCTGATCGGCTGACCCCATTCTTTGACCAATTTGTTTTAATCTTTTAATAATTAATTTAATATATTTATTCAATTTAAAATAGCTATTATTTTTATCATCAACTACAAATCAGGTGACACGTCATATTATTAGATGGTATTTTTAAAAATTTATATTAAAAATTTATTTAAAAGTTAAATCAAAGGTAGAATTATTGTACAAGTATATAAGATCACACCCTATCATGCTGGATTTTGCTGTAGTATTTAATTTTATTGGGTCCACAGGTTTGACCGTTGAAATCGACTAATCTCATCCTAATGATCTTGACCGTCTATTATTTTGTACCTAAAACAAAAGACTATTTATTGCATTAAATGGAATATAGTGTACTTCAATTCTCCATAACCCTCTCTAGTTAGGCTTTCAATTTAAAGAAAGAAAAATCAATTATTCCTCAGTCTTAGAAACAGTTATTTGGTCAAAAAATAACACATGAAAGATGTTGTACCGCCCCCTTTTTATAGAAAATAAAAGTTTAAATAAAATCATAAAGTTTTATTCATTTTAAAAATTATACAGAGTTTTCCACATTTTCTACCTTTCTTTATGATCGTCGCTTTGCTTAATGTTGTATTTTCAAATCTTACACTATATGCCATGTTTATGCATAACTCTTTGATGCGTAAAATTAATTTATTATTTTAATTATTTATAATTTATTATAATTATTATATTAATAAATAAATAACATGTAAATTTCTTTCGAATTATAAAATAAAAAGTAAAATTAGCGTTTAAAGTCATCATTAATTAGTTGCTTCTATCATTTATTTTTACCCTCTTATGTGGTTACGGAGATTTGCTTTATATATGTACGCGCGTTTGTGTATATATACACCTTATCTTTTTTAGTATATATCTTGGTTTGAACCATGAAAATGCATATCAATTTTCTTAATAATTTCACAAATTATAGGCTATCTCCCTTTACAAGATATTGGTTAGAAAGTTTGAATTTGTTACTCCCTCAACTTCGAAGTTGAGTTGCTTCGTTATTGATTGAAAGCATATTTTATTTAATATTTGTTGGGGGTTTTAAGATTTTTATGAATTCTAAACCCTACAATTATCATCTGAATAAGGAAAATACAATATTTTTTTAACTTTTTCTAAAATATTTATGATTTTAAACTCTCTCTCTTTCTCTCCACTGATATTTTTGGTGATGGGCAGGTCAAAAATAGAAAAGGCTCACCTTCCAAGCAATGTAAATAAATATTTTATAAAAGAAAAGAAGGCTATATAAATGATGTCTAAGTACACCCACCTCAAAAAGAGTTCCATAATTTTCATTGTATAGCATTCTAGGATTTCAAAAAAAAAAATGATCCTCTTTGTCTTATGCTTGATTTGAGCAACCAAACCCTAATTTCTTCAAATATCTTTTTCTATCTGTCTGTTTTTTTTTTCTTTTGTTTCAAGTAGTGGTTAACTTTTTTAGAAAGATCTAACGTGTTGAAACAACACTCTACCAACAGCAAGAATGGTTACGGGTAGGATTTGGAGATAAATGTTAAAGGTTAGACATTGTTTGTGACAGTTCAGCCAACCCGCCACACTATATAGGATTCACGATTGGTTATTCACTGCCCCAGGTCAGCCCCAAGATCCGTGGTGTCACTGTCCACTCATGACCTTTTCCCCCATGGATAGAGAAATTTTTGTCCTCCGCTGCGAGTCGAACATTAAACCCCATGATAACATCCAAAGGTTCCCATATGCTGGTACCACTTCGGCTAGTAGCGCGCCCTTTTTGTGATATGTCAGCTCGACCCACACACTAGTGAAATTCGCGAGCTGTGCTCATGACTTTCTCCCTACCTAGATGAGAGAGTTTCATGTCTTTCCCCAGCTCTCGAACCCTGGACCTCGCGGATCTCACTAGTGTATGAGTCAGACTGGCAGTTCGTGGATCTCACTAGTGTGGTGGGCCGACTGCGCTATCACATTGTTATAGGAAAGTATTCCATAAGGTTGGATGCTACAGTAAACTAGTGAACAAGAGGTCGATAGTAAATAGTCCCGAGATTTCAAAATTACACTACAGTCAATCGAGAGAAAAGTATTAAAAATATTTAAATAAATAAACATAACATAAAATATTAGATTTTTTAAAAAAAATCATAAAGTAATATTTAAATTCAACTACACAATATAATATAGACCAAAGTATCGGTGTATTTTTAAAAAATCACCAAACTTTAGTTATCGTCGGCAAAGTAATATTTAAATAAATAAACATAACATAAAATATTATACTTTTAGAATTTTACTATAAACTTTAAAATCAAAATAAAACACATAAATATTACGTCATAACAAATTTAATTTGGTTTGACAACTCATACATGAATTTTTTTTTATGTCTAGAATAAATGATCAAATAAAAAAAAATTATTTGTACCTGGTACATGAACGCATAGACTTATCGGCAGGATAAGAAAATAAAAGAAATGAATTGAAGAGTTAGACGTGAAAAACCATAGGGGTTGGACGTGAAGAAGAGAAGAATTAGATGTGAGGATTGAAACCAAGCGGGGTTCTTAAATAGGGGTACCGAGTACGGCCAATCCAGTTGGATAGGTCGTCCTCAGAGGGGAATCCCCCGTGACTGGTCACGGGTGATGTCCTCTAGTGGGTGAGGACGGCCGGTCCAACTGGACCAGTCGTACTCTCTTGCTAGAAGACAGACCTTCACCAAGGGATTTTCCCCGCCGAGTAAGATCGGTCCACTGGACCGGCCGTACTACTGGGAAAAAAAACAAAACCCATGACTTTTGTCACGGGTTTTAAATAAATAAACATAACATAAAATATTAGATTTTTTTAAAAAAATCCTAAAGTAATATTTAAATTCAACTACACAATATAATATAGACCAAAGTATCGGTGTATTTTTAAAAAATCACCAAACTTTAGTTATCGTCGGCAAAGTAATATTTAAATAAATAAACATAACATAAAATATTATACTTTTAGAATTTTGCTATAAACTTTAAAATCAAAATAAAACACATAAATATTACCATAAATAGTAAATTTTAAAGTTTAAAAAAAAAAAAAAAACTCAAACTTTAGGATTTTTTTTTTAATAAACCCTTTTTTTCTGGAAATTGAGGGGGTCTTTGGGGTGAGTGACCAACTCAGTAGGCATGTTATACTAAATGCAATTTATGAAAAACTTCTTTTACTTTTCTTTTCAAAACAAGATATGATAACAAAATAATTTTCAAAAAATCATAACCATGAAAATTCATTTTCATAGTTGTAAGGAAAACAAGATCCACTAGCCAATTATGAGACAATCAATCAAACAATATCGTATACATAAACGACTATATGAAAATACGATATAATCGTACTTTTGATTTAAAAAAAATAACTTTAGTGAAAAGGACAGTCACTTAAGAACTCATATAGCACATAACATAGAAAGACAATAACCATAGTTCAACAACACTTCATAAGTTGGAAAGAAAAATAAACAATGTGCGATCCGAACATCCATCCTCGTTACCCTGGTTATTGGTGAATAATAGTCCTATCGAAGCAATCCGTATAAATGATAATCGACAAATAATACCCTGATTGGGTTTTGAGATTCGAAACCCAAGGAGTGCATTATCGACGTTCTCTTACCCATTTCGTAACGTGTAAATATGATAAAGTTTATGCAGCAGAAGATACGCTGCGATGACCTCTTAATACTTTGACACCGCTAATAGCTGAAGTGGTACCAGCATATGGGAACCTTTGGATATTATCATGGGGTCCAAGGTTCGACTTGCTGGGGAGGGCAAAAATTCCTCTACCCATGGGGAAACAAGTCATGAGTGGACAATGACTCTGTGAGCCTGGGGCTGACCTAGGCCGATGTATAATCAGTGGCAGATCTTGCCTAGTGTGGTGGACTGGCTGGGCTGTCACAAAAGCTCTTCACAAATGTTAGTGCCTAAAGTCTAACTAATGATCCCTTAGCCACCAAACGCTACACATCACGCAAAACATGATCGCTCTTCTCTACCTTTCCTTGGCTGCCGTGTGAGATGAAATGAAGGGTGTAGGTTTTCCTACCTCTTTCATTAAAATATTTCTTTAAATTCAACTTTCATTATTTATACTTTAGCTCTCCTCTTAAGTAATTTACTCAATATAATCATACTTAAATTATACCAAAAATCTCTCAAGTTCCCTCATTCTCAAACTCAAACATTTCTTTAAACCTCGTAAGGAAAAATTTATTCCAAATCATAGTCATGGTAAAATGCGACAAGTGAAATTTAATTAATTATAAAAATACTAATTTTTACAAAAATGACGTAAGACAATAGTAAACTACGAGAACATAGCCAAAGAGACACAATTCTACACTGCTCGAGTGTGATTGAATATAGTGATTCAAAAGTAGGATCACATTTCCATTGAGTACAAAACATTTTGAGGTGAGATTCAATAATGAAGCATGCATGCAAAGGATACAATATATGTTACTTGATGGAGATGGAGTTTTACAAAAATTGAGCAAAGATTGGATCGTTTCTCGTATGCTGCTTGATTCCTCATTGGAATGTGAAAAATTGTCTTTTGATAGATTATCATTTTAACTGTTGACAACTCTATAAGAACAAAGTATGTACTAATTTATCCATAAAATAACAAGTTTAGGTGCATCAAAGCGGTTGACATAAATTATGAGATAATTTTGGTTGTATGAACTAAGTTTGAGCAACCCATAAAATACTGTTTTTGTTATGCCTATTCAACTATTAGAGAATGTGTTTGTTTGTTGTTAGTAATGAGAAAACTCTGTGTTATGTTCCTGAGTATAAAATCTTAGACAATCAAGATCTTTTAGGGATTTTACGATCAATGAGTATAACTATTATTAATTATGCTTAAGACGTGTGCCTGGAGTTCACGAGTGACTCAGCTAAAAATATTCAAATTATATAGTAGGCTTATTTTGTATATGTATCACGCCATAGTGGAATGATTTAATATCTGCTCCACTTCTTGTTTCTAAAACAGTTTTAAATAGTTTTTTAAATATTTGTGATGCGAACTTCGAATATTAGGAGATCCGAGACTGTTCAACAAGCGGAATAGTTCAAAAGAACTTCTTTTTTATTTAAGATGAAGTAAGTAACTAAGACCTCGATCGAAGAATTCGATGAAACCGTAGTTATCAAAATAATAGTTTGACCCGGAACAAACTCGTTGGTAAGAACCAAAGTTATCAAGCAAGATTTTTCAAGCATGACTTGAAGAAGATCGTTGTTCTTCACAAAAAACCAAAGAGAAATCATCTCTAAAAAAACTCAATTTTTAATTTAAATTTGTTGTTCTTAAATTGAAAGTGTTTTGCCATTAAATCAACTACATGTTAAAATTAAATGAGCTAAAATAAAAGAAATAAAACTATAAAATAACTAAGAAATTTCGTGGGATAATGATTATTTGCATGGTCGGATGTTATCTCATGTTTAAACTCGTTTGAACATGATTTGATTTGAGTAAATTCGGCTGGATAAGATCTTCCACAAGATTTGCATGTACTTGTGCATAAGACTTTTAATCCTCGAGCTTGTACTTGGCGCATGTCCCTTTTAATTGCTACATGTGCACGTGCATGACACATATGTTTTTTTAATTCTTACATGTACATGTTCGTCGTACCCTCCTTTTTAGTTAGTCGTGAGCATGTCTTCACGTATCATTGGTCTTCCTTGCTTTAACTTGATTATCTTCCATTCTTAAAACATTTAATAGTTTTAGATTAAGTTGTCCCGGTTCATCTCTCTCTTAGATCTGTAAAATCATTCATTGCAAGCCCTCATGCATCTTTCTAACTTTGGATTCCATTATTGGGCTGACAATGTCCTCAATTAGATCTTTGCTCTTGGGCTTGGTCGCTCTTTGGATCACATCAACTTGGCTACTCACTTTATGCCAAATATAAAATTTCAATCCTACTAAATTTTGTTAACTTAACCCAAACAACTATTGCTTTCAGGACTTACTCAAGGAAATAACCAGTTGCTACCACATGAGTATATTGGATAATTTTGGTTGTATTAACTAAGTTTGACCAACCCATAGAGTACTATTTTTGTTATGCCCATTGAACTATTAGAGAATTTGTTTGTTTGTTAGTAATAAGAAAACTCTATGAGTTGTATTCCTGAGTGCAAAATCATAGACAATCAATATCTTTTGGGGTTTTTACGATCGATGAGTATAACCATTATTAATTATGCTTATGACGTGTGTCTAGAGTTCGTGAGTGACTCAATTTTTATTAAAAATATTCACATTATATAGCATGCTTATTTTATATATGTATCACGCTATAGTGAAATGATTTAATATCTGCTGCACTTCTTGTTTCCAAAACAATTTTAATTAAAATGTTTTAAATATTTGTGATGCGAACTCTGGATATTAGGAGATCTGAGACTCTTCAATAAGCAAAATAGTTCAAAAAAACGCATTTTTTATTCAAAAATAAAATAAACAACTAAGACCCTAATTGAAGAATTCGATAGAATCGTATCAAATTAGGAGTTTGACCCAGACCAAAGTTGTCAGTAAGAACCAAAGCTATCAAATGAGATTTTTTAAGCGTGACTTGAAGAAAATCGTTGTTCTTCGCAAAAAATCAAATAAAAATCCTCTTTTAAAAAAAACTCAATTTTTAATTCAAACTTGTTCTTCGTAAATCGAAAATATTTTGCCATTATATAAACTACATGTTGAAATTAAATTTGCTAAAATAAAATAAATATGACGATAAAATAACTAAGAAATTTCGTGGGATAATGATCCTTTGCATGATCGGATGTCGTCTCATGTTTAAACTTGTTTGAACATGATTTAAGTAAATTCAGCTGGTTAAGATCTTCTACCAGATTTGCATGCACTTGCATGTGTTTGTGCATGTGACTTTTAATCCTTGAGCTTGTGTTTGGCGCATGTTCCTTTTAATTGCTACATATGCATGACACATGTGTTTTTTTAATTCTTACATGCGCATGTGCGTCGCACCCTCCCTTTTAGTTCTTCATGAACATGTTTTCATGTATCTTCGACCTCTCTTGCTTTAACTTGATTATCTTCAATTCTCCACACATTTAATAATTTTAGATCAAGTTGTCACGGCTCCTCTCTCTCTTGGATCTTTAAAATCAATTTTTGCAAGGCCTCACACATCTTCTTAGCTTTGGATTTCGTCATTGGGCTGACAATGTTCTCAATTGAATCTTTGCTCTTGTACTTGGGTTTGGTCGCTCTTTGGATCACATCAATTTGGTTGCTCGCTTAATGTTTTGAATTCATATGCCAAATATAAATTTTAAATCCTATTAAATTTAGTCAATTTAGTCCAAACGACTCTCGCTTTCAGGACTTAGTCAAGGAAATCACCAGTTGCTACCACATGAGTAGTTTGGACGATTTATATTCCAGTATAATTAAATTTTTTTTAGAGTTTAATTTTTGCGAGGTTAGATCCTATTAGATACCTTTAGTTTATTAATCTATTTTAACACAAATATTTTGAATTTATTTTACCACTTTATCTTGATAGCATTTATTAAATGTGGTTTTGCCCCGTTGTTTTTAAGTCTTGACTTTATTTATGAATCAAATATTACACTGTTATTTAAGATGTTTAAGTTAATGATCTGATAGGTCATTTCGGGCAAAGTTGTTACCTATTCTGCCTCGAGTTCTTCGCAGATCATGACAAATCAAATGTCTCATCCTTGTGAAGATCATTTTGTACAACCGAGTGAAAGTTTGACCATTATGGTTCGTTATTAAACCCCTCTTACGCTCATGACATACTGTTATTTCAAAAAAAAATTTGTACATTGTTGTGGAGCATTTAAGAAGGTACCACTAAATTTATCCGTTGAAGTAACAAACTTAGCCACTTAATCTAGTTTTCCTTTGCATCAATCCTAAAGAGGGTATTCAGTTTTTACTAATTACTTTAACCTTTTTAAAGTTATTTGGCTTCGCTTCTACGAAAGTTTGTTGGATTTGTAGCATCCCTACTTTAATGAGGAAACCCTTGCTAGTGGCAGCAATTAAAGAAGTCTTCAATTGCTGCTGCAGCATTTAATTGCTGCCTGCAATTGAAGACTCAGCAGCGCACCTTCATTTAAGGAAGATGTGCACTGAACCCTCTATAAATAGAGACTTCAGCAAATAGAATTGTGCATATAAAAAAAAGTGAAATCTTCTATCCAAGAGAGAATAAGAAAATCATTTCTGAGAATAGGGAGATAAATATTGAGAATTTTTGGAGGGAGAGAAAAGAAAGAGTGAGAGAAAAATAGGTGTGATGTTTTTGTGCACATTGAGAGAGTGGTGATTTCCCTTAGTGAATATTTTCTATATTATTCGATATCTAGAAAAATATTATAAATCCTATTTTTTATAGTGAGATCTTTCTAGACTCTTCCACGTAAAATTCTCGGTATTGATTTTTTGCTATTTTTTCTCTTACTTCTTGGCCGTTATAATCTTACGGCGTGGGAAAATATTCCTGTTATTTTTTGGATCGCATCTGTTATCATTTCTTGTACCGTTTGTGGTGGTATTGTTATCATTGTTCCCGCCAGATTTTATCGTTATTTTTCTCAACAAGTGGTATCAGAGCACATGTTAAATCTCTTTAAATCTAGTATGCTCTGTGGTTGCGGTTTTAACTAATTTTCCATATCAGAAAAATTTTTATTGGTTATTATGGCGGGAAAGATTGAAATCGAAAAATTCAACTGAAATAATTTCTCTATGCGGAAATTAAAAATGAAGGCGCTATTACGGAGAGATGGTTGTGTATGGCCATCGGCGACAGGCTTACAAACGTTGAACACGAGTAATGGAACAAAGCTGATGAGGGAGCAATGACTATTTTGCATCTTATTCTAGCAGATGCAATTTTGTCAAGTATCTCAGAAATGGCAACGGGAAAACAGATTTGGGATACTCTGAAAAAGTTGTACGAGAAGAAGTCGTGGTATAATAAAATTTTCTTGAAAAGAAAATTATATACTCTTCGGATGTCAGAATCTACAACAGTGACAGACCACGTCAATACTCTCAATACATTATTTTCTCAACTAACAGCAATGGAGCACAAAATCGACGAAAATGAAAGAGCTGATCTTTTACTTCAAAGTTTACCAGATTCATACGATCACCTCATCGTAAATTTGCTCAATGGTACTGCAAAAACAACATTGATGTTCAATGATATTGCAGCCGCCATTCTTGACGAAGAAAGTACGTGAAAAAATAAGGAGCAGTTCTCTGTGGAGGCTTTATCAGTAACAAGAGGGAGATCAATGGAACGTGGAGGCTCTGGAGCTCGCACGTCAGGAAGATTCAAATCGAGAAGTAAAAAGAGCGTTAAGTGCTATCATTGTGGCAAGATGGGCCACATGAAAAAAGATTACTGGAAGCTAAAGATAGAACAATGCGCAGAAGGTGCTAAAGGAGAAATAAAGAGTACGACGACAACTGTCTTTGACGGTGAAGATGTGATTGTATGTGAAAATGCTGTAAACCTCACGATGAATGAATCATGCTAGGTGTGTGATTCTGGAGCATTTTACTATGTTACTTCAAAAGTGGAGTATTTTTCATCTTACACCAGCGGTGATTTTTGCATTGTCAAAATAGGGAACAGTCATGCTTCGAAAATAATTGGAAAAATGGGACATCTGTATCTAAACCAACACAGAATGTGAGTTGGTGCTTAAAGATGTCAGACATGTTCCGGATATTAGATTAAATCTAATATCAGTTGGCGCTCTTGATGATACTGGGTACAAGAGCAAATTTGTTGGCGAAAAATGGGAGCTCAGCAAAGGCTCGCTAGTTGTGGCGAGAGGAATGAAATATTCTATTTTATATGTGACTCAAGTGACCGTGAAGGAAGCATCAGTAAATGCTGCACAAGATGACTCGTCTATTGAGTTATGACACTAACGGCTTGGTCACATGAATGAGAAAGGACTTCAATTGCTTGGAAAGAAAGAATGTCTGCCAAATCTTAGACATGAACCTTTACCAAGCTGTGTTCACTGTTTGGCTGGAAAACAACACAAAGTTTCTTTTCAGAAAAATTCTGCATCAAGGAAGCCAGATGTATTGGAAGTTGTTTATTCAGATATTTGTGGTCTCATGTCAACGAAAACGTTAGGTGGTGCCCAATATATGGTGACATTCATTGATGATCACTCAATAAAAGTTTGAACTTATGACTCAAGAC
This sequence comes from Begonia peltatifolia, assembly GCA_022433055.1. Lineage (NCBI taxonomy): Eukaryota > Viridiplantae > Streptophyta > Magnoliopsida > Cucurbitales > Begoniaceae > Begonia > Begonia peltatifolia. The sequence continues at coordinate 1,055,994 of CM039530.1, forward strand.
AAAAAATGAAGTCTTCAACGTTTTCAGTTTCATGCTTCAACAGAGCGAGAAACTGGAAAGAAATTAAAATGCATTCGCACAGATAATGATGGCGAATATATGAGATCATTCAATGAATACGGCAAGATACACGGAATCAGACATGAAAGATCTATTCCAAAGACTCCGCAACAAAATGACGTTGCAGAAAGAATGAACAGAACGATCGTGGAGAAGATAAGGTGCATGCTATCACATTCAAAACTCTCCAAAACATTCTAGGGAGAAGCAATGAATACTACAGTAAATATAATCAACTTGTCTCCATCAACACCTTTGAGTGGAGAAGTGCCAAACAGACTATGGACTGGAAAAGACGTCTCCTATAAGCATTTAAAAGTGTTTAGATGCAGAGCGTTCGTCCATATTCCCAAAGATGAGAGGTTCAAGCTAGACAACAAATCTAAGGAATACATATTCTTCGGATACGGAAGTGATGCATTCGGATATAGGCTTTAGGATCCGGTGGATAAGAAGATTGTTAGAAGCCAAAATGTTGTCTTCTTTGAAAATCACGCCATTGAAGACAAGAAGAGAGATGTCACCGATGAGCATCCAGTAAGAGTTGGTCTGGAAAAATCAACTTTTGACGGGGGAGATGCTGGAGAATCCAGTGATCAAGCAACTGATGATGTTGATCAAAAAGAAGTACAGGTTTCTCCTGAATCAGTTGCAGAACTAAGAAGGTCAACAAGAGACTGTCAACCATCGAGAAGATACTCTGTGCACGAGCACGTGATGATCACTGATGGCGATGAACCTGAATGCTATGAGGAAGCTATGGAGCATCAACAAAAGAAGAACTGGTTAGATGCGATGCAAGATGAGATGACATCATTGCATGAAAGTCATACTTATGAGTTGGTTCAGCTTCCAAATGGGCGAAAGACACTCAAGAACAAATGAGTATACAGAATCAAAGAAGAAAATTCACAACCAAAATATAAGGCACGACTAGTCGTGAAAGACTTTGGTTAGAAGGATAGCGTTGACTTTGAGGAAATTTTTTCACCTGTCGTGAAAATGTCATCTGGAGATCGAGCAACTCGATGTAAAGACAGTTTTCTTGCATGGTGAATTAAAAGAAGAGATTTACATGGAACAACCAGAAGAGTTCATTGTCAAGGGAAAAGAACACCTGGTATGTAGATTGAAGAATAGTCTGTATGGATTAAAGCAAGCCCTATGACAATGATATAGGAAGTTCGACTCATTTATGGTAAATCAAAGATACAGGAAAACTTCCTCAGACCATTGTGTGCTCGTGAAAAGGTTCACGGATGGTACATTCATAATCCTCCTACTTTACGTCGATGATATGTTGATTGTGGGACCAGACAGAGAAAAGATTGTTAAGTTAAAGAATGAGTTTAACATGTCTTTTGCTATGAAAGACTTAAAACCGGCAAAACAGATACTTGGGATGAGTATCATGCGATAGAAAGAGCAAAAGGCTATGGCTATCACAGGAGAAATATATCAAGAAAGTTCCCAGCCGATTTAATATGGATAAGGCGAAGCCGGTCAGTACTCCACTTGCTAAACATTTCAAACTTACTTCCGAACAAAGTCCTTTCGCTTAATAAGAAAAAGCAGAAATGCAGAGAATTCCATATGCCTCAGCAGTTGGCAATTTGATGTATGCCATAATTTGTACGAGACCTGATATTTCACATTCTGTTGGAGTAGTTAGCCAGTTTCTAAAAAATCGGGGCAAAGAGTATTGGAATGCAGTGAAGTGGATTTTTAGGTATCTTAAAGGTACTTCTGAATTCAGTTTGTGTTTTGGAAGTGAGAAACCTTCATTGGTAAGCTATACTGATGCAGACATGGCTGGAGACATTAACTCCAGAAGATCAATATCAGGGTATTTGGTTACATTTGGAGGGGGAGCAGTTTCATGGCAATCTAAACGGCAAAAATCAATGGCATTGTCTACAGCAGAAGCTGAGTTTATGGTGGTTACAGAAGACTGTAAAGAAATTTTGTGGATGAAAAAATTTCTGACAGAATTGGGTTATGAACAATATCTTGTATTGCGACAATCAAAGCGCTATTCATTTGAGCAAGAACCCGAACTTTCATTCGAAGTCAAAGTACATAGATATCAAGTATCATTGGATACAGAATGTGTTGGACACCAAGCAAGTATATCTTGAGAAGATTCGCACGGACGACAATGGCTCAGACATGATGACGAAGACTCTGCAAAGGAATAAACACGAATTCTGTAGAGGCTCAACAGTATTGGAGATACCTCATTATAAGTCGGGAGGGAGAGATTTGTAGGGTCCCCTCCTTTAATGAGGGAACCCTTGCTGGCAGCTGCAACATTTAATTGCTGCCAGCAATTGAAGACTTTCGAGTCTTCAATTGCAGCAGCAACACACCTTCATTTAAAGAAGGTGTGCGCTGAAACCTCTATAAATAGAGGCTTCAGCAAATAGAATTGTGCATCCGAAAAGAAGTAAAATCTTCTATCCAAGAGAGAACAAGAAAATCATTTCTGAGAAGAGGGAGAGAAATAGTAAGGATTTTTGGAGGAAGAGAAAAGAAAGAGAGAGAGAAAAATAGTGGTGGTGCTTTTGTGCATATTGAAAGTTCTAAGAGTGGTGATTTCGTTTAGTGAATATTTTCTTAATTATTCGATATCTAGAAAAATATTGTAAATTTTATTTTTCATAGTGAGATCTTTCTGAACTCAGTCCCTGTGGTTTTTTTCCGATTTGGGTTTCTACGTAAAATTCTCAGTGTTGATCTTTTGCTATTATTTCTCTTACTTCTTGACCGTTATAATCTTACGGCGTAGAAAAATATTCCTGCTATTTTTCGGATTGCATCTGCTATCATTTTTCGTACCTCTTGTGGTGGTATTGTCGTTATCGTTCTCGCCGGATTTCGTCGTTATTTTTCCCAACAAGATCAAAACTTGAGAAAACTATCACTCTTTCTGTCTCTTCTTACGTATCTTTGACATTCCCTTTTACCCATCAACCGACATGATTTATAGAGAAAATGAACGTCCTTTTTAGCCAAATTAGATTGATATTTTCTAGTAGATTTATTTTTTATGGATAATTTAAGGTAAACTGACCGATCAAATGGGTAACAAGATATTTTTTTTTTTTTTTGTGCTGACAAAAGTCAATTTAGAATAATTAAATAAAAAACTTAAACAATGAGGTTATTAATAAATTCGTCCTTAAACTATATATATTGACAAACTCGCTTTTAAAATATGTTTTGTTAATAAAATAACTCTCAGCAGCTTCCTGTTCTTAATTAGCGGTTTCTCAATCCAGAGAACAAAAAAATGAGTGTGCACCCGCACTTAAACAAAAGTCTCCTAATGCATAGAACAAACGAGCAGGAGTTTGTACTTAAAGAGTGAGCTCCTGCTTGAGACAACAAATCCTCACAAGTAAGATTGACTACCTCAAACAATAGTAGATTGCTTGAAAGTTTGACCACGTATCCATCATTTTATAAAAAGTTAGTCTGCTAAGTTTGGTGAATTTTTAACATTTTTATGATTTATTATAATTTATTACGTCTAGTAATCTAAAAATTATGAAAATTCTACAATAGAGTCTGTTTATACTCCCTTAATTAATTTACAAAATCAATTTGCAAAAAGAGATCACCAAAAGTTTAGCTTAAACTATGGGGTCATTAATAACTATGAATAGTTCGTTTGAGCTTGCTTTGCTAATTTTTTGCATGGCATACATATTTTCTTTTTACAACTCTAATTGAAAGTATAAACAGAGCCTAATGTAAAAGTTTTATAATTTTTTGGATGACAAATATATTTTTAATGAATTATTTTATAAAATTACATAATAAATTATAATAAATCTTACAACATTTGTAAAATCATGAAATATTGTAAACTAGCTTTCCACAAAATGGTGGACATGCGGTAAAAAAAATTTAAGCAAATCCGATATCATGGTATGTTTTCAGAGGTAGTCAACCTTGTTAGTGACAATTTGTTCTATAGAGCGAGAATCGGCTCTTTAAGTACGTTCTACTGATCATTTTTTGTTCTTTAGAGCAAGAGGCCACTATTTAACTATGAGTTCCTACTCTTCTTTCTATTCTTTGGAACGAGAGTCTGCCTCGACAGGTGGGAGCACCTTATTCTAGAGCAGAGTCTCAGACTTAAAACATTTTTAACAGAAAAATGGGCGGCTAGAGTTTGCTGGTTAAGAGCAGATCCTACTTAGGGTTATTTGGTTAATGGAATCTAGTTTAATGGTGAGTTTATTAATAAATATAGTTTAAAATCGAGTTTGTTATTGACCTCCTAATTTAAGGGTTTTTTTTTGTTAATCATCATATCTATCAAAATAATTAGTTTTATGTTTTGTCAAATTTCGTGTTGGGCGGCATCAACATAGCTCAGATGATACACGCTCGAATTTTTTATTAGTTCAATTGTTCACTAATAACGATTTCTCATAAACCAATAGAAATAATGTTCTTATTTCTACATTTTGACAACATAACAATTCACATTTTTCATTTTCTAATACTATGATAAATTCCTCAACAGCTTTGACTAACGTGTCCTCAACAACAAATTCTCAATCAACAGAAACAAAAAACATTTAAAACGTCTATAAATATAAATGATACATTATCATATTCATGCAAGCAAAAACACATTTAAAATTGAAGTGCCATCCAATCTTCTATCCAATGATATCTTCTTTAAAACGACCCATAAATTAATTTCTTCGGAAGTAAATGTGGGAGGGTGAGCGGGACACATCCCAACCAACTGTTGTATACAACTGTGATTACAATTAAGGACACCCTGCCATATTCTTTTGCTTTCTCTCAATAACCATCTTCATTCTTATGCTTCATATTCAATAAAAACATTCATTTATGTTCCTCTAAATGGTATAAGGTCAAATCCTATTCCAACATACTCTAAGGTTAGGCACAAGGGCATTCCTTTTATTCAAGTGGCCTAAAAATTAAGGGGCCCCCTCCCACGTACAAATTGTTTTGTATTGTATTGTCTGGTGTATGTTTATGTATCTATAATTGTAGGGCAAATAAAAGAACTATACATATTTGATAGTGATAGCAAAATTTTAAAATTGTGCTATTAAATAGGTAATTCGTACCATGTAAACTAAATAAGTAAATCGAGTGTTATGTAATTTACTATATGCTAATATATACGTAGAAAGCTTGTCAATGTGAAGATAAGCATATGGAGTTAGGTGGTATGCCTAACTTTCTAGCATGAAAGAATTAGTGACACCAAATTTGTTTCTATACTTTATAGAAGATCTTATTGATAATATTAATCATACTTACGAAAAAATGGGAAGGTTGACTTTGAGATCGAATTAAAATTGTCATGACCCAAATAGAGTCTGTGATGGAACGTGAAACGGTTCGACTCAGAAAAGTCAAATTGTCAAACCCTTAATGACATAACAATTAATTCACAGTGGAAGACTTAATAAAAAAAATAATAGTCAGGATCTAACAATATTGGGTTAAATGAAAAGTCCAACAATAAAATCACAAATAATACTAGAATATAATAGTATAATGAAAACTATACGTAAAAGAGATGTCAACATAGTCTAAATTGAGAGGAAAAGTACTAATCGAAGAGTCAAGTCTCATCATAAACTCCTAAGAAAATAGAAACAACTAAAAAATGTGACTGTCGAGTTCAATCCACTATTGGTTGTTTATGGTCTCCTCGCTTATGATTCGAAAGTAGATGTCCCTAGGGTGAGTCGACTAAATTGGTAGAGATTTAAGTATTATGCAAGAGTTTTATAGAAGGTAAGTGAGCATGCTAAGATAAAATCATATAGTACAACAAGAGTACAAAAACATTAGTAGGACAAGTGTAAAAAATAAACCATTATATCGTATTATGTAACAAAATAAGCCACTATTATAAGAATATTAATCTTAGTGGAAATGTAGGCACTAACCGACTCCAAATTCATAATGTCTTGACATAAGGGGAAAGACGATATTCGTTCAACGCTTAAACAAAATAACTCTGATCAAGTTTAGTGTTTCACACTCAAAGTTGATATAAGTGGAAAGACGATATTCATTTAATGCTTAAACAAAATAACTCTGATCAAGTTTAGCGTTTCACACTCAAGGATACGACACAATTTGCCGTCACATTATTCTATTTTACATAACACAAACACACATTCTAATGGTCATATGTGCAAATCAAGCAAAGAACCCCCACTAGGGTTGATCAGACTTGGTTTACACTATTGAGTGTTCAACACTTCGAAATTGTAAAAACACGTGTTCAATTAAAACATGAGCAATGAAAATTTTACATATAATAAAAATTGACAAGTCATAGAGACAGGACATGCCAATAAAATATGAAAACACGTTCTAGAATAAATTTTAAAAAAATATATGTATACATTGCTAAATAAACCTCTACGTTGAATAAAGTATATGAAATTACTGTGAAAAGTCAAGTTTGAGAAGTTCAAATATCAATCTATTATTACATTCATCAATATGCTTCTGAGACTCTAAAAAATTTGTTCGAACCTATTGTACGATCAATTTAACCTAAAAGTATGGTGAATTAAGTTTACTAAGCTTTTTTGTGTGATTAATTTACCCTTTCGTTTATATATATAAACTAATATGCTTGCAAGCCAATAGCATAAATAGAGAAGAGAAAGAGACTGCATATAGTCTATTAACGCGGTTCAACTAATCTTGTCTACATATCTATTCTCTTAAGCTTATTCGTAAATATTCTTTTAACTCTTTCGGTTAAAAATGATCGAGCTCTCGGGTGTCAATCAATCCTTACAATTGTTAGAGGATATTACACTTCTTCTTGATTAAATTTGTGGGTGTCAATCGAAGCATTATTGACTCTTTTAGGGTGAAACTTTTTTTCTTTATTGAACTTTCAAGTGCCAATTGAATCTTACAATGATTCGCCTCTTTTCTAATTTTCACAATGGAAAATTATAAGTACAAATCCTAACTTTCTTAAATATGAACAATCACAAATTTAAAAATATGAGATGTTAGATTTTAGCTAAAAAATGAAGACTAATATCTTGAAAAAAAAAAGAGTAGCACTTCAACGTAGTTGTTCAACAAATGAGCTTCTATTTATAGAGGTCTTCAAAATTTTTTGAACTTCAGTCACCTCATCTTGACATCCGCACTATATTTGTTAGAGACATCAATGAGACGAAGGGCTTTTGCAGGTAGTAGCAAGTAAAGATTTGAATACCTAAAAAAAAAAATTAGAATGAGTTCTCAAAAAGGAAAGCAAAGTACTCTAAAAAGCATGGGAGAGCAATCCTCAAATGCCACGCGTTTATCATTGTTTGTAATTGTGGAGGTATATAAACTTTGCAGAAATAATTGATGTACTGATGGTGATAATAGATCCTTTGTCAAAGGGAGGATGAAAATGAAATCTAGGCATCTAATTTTGAGAGAGAGAAGAAGAGAGATGGAGAGAGAAAGAGAGTTTGTGTTAGAGAGAGAGAGAGAGAGGGAGTTGTTGTACTCACTTAAACATTCATTCACCTTCTGCAGTATGATCACTTCTTCCTCCCACGGTTTCTAGTTTCCAAAATTAAAAACAATACAATTTCCAATGAGTATATTGGAGAATGACTCTCTCTCTCTCTCTCTCTCTCTCTCTCTCTCTCTCTCTCTCTCATTTCAGTGTTTCACCACCTCTCTGGGTCCAAAAAGAAACAATTACTGTCTTCAACAGCTGTTCCGCTCTACACATACATGAATAAATTAGCTTTTCATATTGGACCCACATGTTCTTCTGCACACTAAAATAACAATAGAAACTCCTGTAAACAACTAAATCATCCCTCTCTCGCTCTCATGATAGAGAGAGAGAGAGAGAGAGAGAGAGAGAGACAAGTCCGGCTTTGGCGATTCCAAACCCAAAGGGAGCACCAAGGAAAAGCCATTGTTCTGGGTTGTTTTGTTTGGCCAATCGACGCGTTAAAGTCCTTTCATTTTCATCAAATCTCACACCAATAAATGCTAAATAATCAAAAGAAAAACCCTAAACTTCTTTTGGCAAAGCTGATTCATAATCAACACATCTCAGACACTCACTTTCCCCTTTCTTTCTTTCTTTCTTTCTTTGTTGCATGGAGGAATATTTTCAATCCCTCTTTTCTCCTCTTACGCATTAAAGCATACTAAAAGACTGCATTCCCCACCTTCATTGTCTTTTACATGTTTCTTTTGAAAAATGCTTAAAATAGAGTTTTTGAAAATGCTTTTTACATGTTTCTAACAGCACACATCTTTTTATAGCATTTTCTCTCATCACATTAGCAAAACCAAACACAACGAGGATATCGTGGGATCCCACGATATACTATACTATGCTTTCTCATACAGTTTTTCCTTTCCTTTTCCACAAGTACTTCAATTTTTCACGGGAGATGCCATAAAATTCTTTTCTCTAATTCATTTGGCTTTTGCCACTTTCAGGTACTTTGGTACATCTTTGTAGGATTTACCCAAGCAGAAAAGTTTCATAAACCAAGATGTACATAATTTCTAAGACTCCTAGATACATGTATAATACAACACATGAATCATCTAATACATAAACTCTTAAATGTATGCATTTAAACATACATGAATTTTTAAATATACGACTTGGAAGAAAATGAATCACTAACTATAACTTTTCAAACCCGCATGAATTAACCAACAGACAAATTCCTAATTAAATTTATTTGCATAATGCTTCCTTATGGCAAACAAAGTTTCTTAATTGGGATTTCTATGGCAAACAAAGTTTCTTAATTGAACTATGAAACAAATTGGACATGGACGATGATAAATGTCACACTCCACGAAGAATTGAGTTAGAACGGAGAACGACCCAATCCAAAAACAGAAAAATTTTCTCGACCCTTAACATTACTTACTACAATTGCAGCAAAAGTCTTAAAAATAGCCAAGACTCAATGAAATTGGGCTAAATCGGAGGTCTAAAGATAAAGTCAAAAAATAAACCCATAATAACAATGCTTGAAATAAAAAAAATAAATAAAAAGCCTGACATAAGATCTCTAACTCAAAAAGGAAACTCTCAAATGATAATAAAACTAGAAAAAGAAGATTCAAGCCTATACTCGTGTTGGCTGCTGAGGATGTCTTTGAATAACACCTGAAAAGGAAGAGTCGTAAAGGTGAGTTAATTGAATTCAATAGAAATCAAGTTTCATTTTCAGGTTAAAGTTAAGATATATGAATGAGAGCATGCGAAGTAGAAAACGGATTATAAAATATACAATTGGACAAGTGATAAAGTGTTATGCTATAATGTCGTACATGCATAACAAATTTTCGATCCAAATTTCCAAAATCAACAAAACTTGTGAATAAGTTAGAATTATTCAACTAACCTTGTCGTTTTCTCAAAATCCTGTCATAATTCTCCGAATTTTGGCAAATAAAGATTCCTCCACCGAATCCAAACCCAACGGCTATAACATTAGAAATTCTAAGTGTGAGACAAAGCGATCAATACAAACAGTAATCTAAGCTTCTCGGTTATAGTCACATAAATTTCCAACTTCTAAATATTGATCATTGTCAAATCTTCCTTTTTAATCCCACTCAATTATAACTGTGAGAATAAATTCCAGTCCTAAATCGAGGTCTTACATTAGAAGTTCGAGAATTAGAGTAAATATTCAACCGGTGGATATCATACCTTGACCCATTAGATCACACACTCACTGAGGATTGGATATTCTAGATGATAATCTGACGTAGTTTTCTCTCAAAGGGATTCCACCAATCGACGTTCTAACTATGACATAACAAGTTTTTCAGTGAGAGATTAACATACAGATTCACGACTTTAGGTTAAAGAACGAAAAGAGCCACAAACCTTTAATAATAAATCTTTCACTTACCAATAATATCTTGCCCAACTTTACAACAAAAACTACAAAACTAGATTCATTTAAGAACTTTATCAAGTTGAACTTTACGACATTTTACTGTTTTTTCTTCATTACTACATCTTCGATGATCAACGGATAAAGAGCTCGGTATAGAACTAGATTTCACGTCGGTGTCTATCTACAATGAATACACTCAAATTCTCGACACTACTTTTCTTTTTCCCTAAAAAAGTAAGCAAGAACTTTGCAGACTAAGAAGTGTGCTAGAAATCTCTCTTTGAAAATGTTAAGAATGTGTCTATGTAAGGATAAACATCAAAAACCCTAAGAATTGTTTTATGTTAAATCAAATCATTCTGAAACACTGTTCATCTCAACGTCCAAATCCTGCCCTGTTACCTTAATCAACTAAGATAATAGTGTACATTTGGCGGCGGGCTCATCACAAGGCTTAATTGATCCTATATCTTCAAATGGTACAAGTTCTTCATTTGTTTCTTAACAATTATGTTCGTAAATTATTATTAGAAATCAACTGAGTCGTTTAAAAATAACGCAATGATTAACCAAAACTCTACAATGATTCCATAACGGTGTATCAATATAGTAAATATTGTTTTAGAATTGTGTGCGGTAAGATTTCTTGCTAAAATATCTAATCAAAATTGTAATTTCTAGACGATTAAAACTAAATATATGCTCTTGTGACACATATTTTGAGGGCTTTCAAAATTATACATGCACTCCGTCAAATGCATTTTTGACTATCGTGTTACAAGTCCATTAAGAAGTTTTGGTAGTAGTTATACATTGGAAGTACTAATATTATATATCATATATATTGAATATATTTATTTCAAATACTTGATATTCTTATGTTTTTATTATGTGAATAAACTCGAAGAAGACATAGAAGTAATAAATGAGGGATTATATTTTGTCAAAGTATGAATGCATGTGGTCAAGATAAGTAATATTCTTAGACCATAGATAAGGAGCTGCAAAGTAGCCATAATAGGTAAAATAGTACACGTTTTTCTTACAGAAAGAAAGCCATCTGGCCCCCTACAAGATATGACATACATTTAGAATGTGTAGGGTAGTAGTTGTTTCATTAATTTGATGTTAGAGAGAGAGAGAGAGAGGAAGAGAGTCAATTTCAAGAACATACATTGTAGTCAAGAGATAAAATAAGAAAATAAACGCATAATTGCTCTTGACCTTGTCATTAACTATCTCTGGTTTATAATGCAAATTATAAACTGGCATTCACTTGATGCAATTAATCGAGGAGCATGAAATTAGAAGAGAGCCATAGTAATTTGCAAGCTCTAAACATGGACACGTAGGACAAATCAGCAGACTGCTACTTTGAAGCTGACAAAAAAGAATTTAGAGAGAGAGAGAGAGAGAGAGAGAGCAGTGGTAAAACGAGAAGCCCTATTCCTCGAAACAGAGCAGTAAATGTGAAGCGAGCAGAAGGGGAGAGAACTTTTTGGCAGAAAAGAAAAGACTGGTATGATGAGAAATGATTTTGTAATCGATTGCTTTATGATTGATGAAAACCTCCCGAAAAAAAAGGTTTTTCCTTAAAGAGGGAAGAGAGAGAAACCGAGAAAGGACAAGGAGAGAGAAAATACCGGAAGGGTTTTCTTTATACTTAATCTCTCTCTAAGATCTCCTTTTTCAATCTCTTATTTTGTTTTGAAGTTTCTTTCACTTCTGACACAAAAACCAGAAGGGAAAAAGAAGAACACCAGTGGGGGCATGATGAGGAATAATACACTGTTTGCATCCATGATTTATTGCAAGTTATCGTACTGTTTATGAAAAATAATGAATTTCCCAGTTGAAAAAATTTCTTGACAGTTTATGCTTTATTGACCTAGCTAGTATCAGTGAAAACACCCCAGAAGAAAGAGAGAGAGAGAATTTTAGAGAGAGAAAGACAGAGCTTTTAATGTGGAACAGACAATTCAGTCAGTAACTTTCGTGAAGGACAAGGTCAGCCTCTCCTCACAGTGCCCTTAACAAGGGCATGATGTGAAATCTCAATCACACATCTGATCTGATGCCCACAAAACCCTATCTCTCTCTCTCTCTCTCTCTGCGAATCAGTGGAAGTCCTTCTTGAGTGACTGTAAATAGAAGCCTAAACTCTTACACACTGAACATAATTTGAAAACTCTGATGCTAACTGCATGCTAAACAACATTCTAGGGACATTGACGGAGGATAGAAACCCAATAAAGCAACTTTCTTATTTTTAGGCCTTAAAATTTGTACTATAATAATGCAGCTTTAAGTCTGTCTCATTCTTTTTATCAACTTTTAGTCAAACCCTTGAAAACCTAGTCTCCCTAGAAGCTATAACTATCTTCCTTTTGAGCAATCAAGCATTTAGAAAAGTGATTAGCAACTCTAATCACTTTTAATAATCAAATGATTCATCATCCACTTCTGTGATTCCTTAATGAACTTGATTAGAAGAACCAGATTTTTTAATTGATTTTTCACCTAAACTTTATTATAATGTGGACCAATTAGGGTGGTCCAATTTAATTCAGCTATCCAAAACCAAAACTAGACGAGCCCTAATTGAACGTACTCGGATTGGCTTTTACACTAAAAAGTGCAATTACTCGGTTTTGCACAATAATCTAGCGATTTATATATATGCTTCAACGGTTTTTCTTAGGTTAAACTTTGGTTTAAAGTGCAATTACCCTAATTGTTTTTCTTATTTTTTGCTACAACATTTTAATAATATTTACAAAAAAGAAGATTTAATTTAATGAGAATTGTTAATGGGAAGAAATAGGAATGAGACTAACCTCAATAAAATTTTTCTGGTCCAATATTAAATATGGGCATCAATGAATGAATAGCCCAATCCAATCCATTGAAGTGAAATACTAATTGATACCAATTTAATAATTGAAATTTAATTCATCAACTATGAAATCGGTAACTAAGCACGATGCTTAGTTACGTTTAACCTAATTTTGGAAAATCAATATTGAAATGATCGTGTTATTTATCTATTAGACCAATAAGTGAATTTTTGTTCTTTCCATGCATATTAACGTATTATAAGTATATATTATAATATGAATGAGGTGTAGTTGGGCTACAATTGAACAGTCGGAGGCCCCGCCCTGGGCCTCTAGGTAGGAGGGAGGAGTGTTTCTTAAATGAGCTGACTTGTAGTGGCTCGTTCTAGCTCGTTAGGGTCTAACTCGTGAACATAGCTTAACTCGTTGTAGAGAACCTATTTAGCAAACCAACTCACTCGTTTGATATCAATAATAGAAGATAATATTACGTTTATTCTTTAATTTTCCATTACAATCTAACTTCGTGTTTGCGTGTCATTTAATTAATTGATATAAAATTAAGATGAATTATTAATATTTAAAATAAGATATCAATTAATGAATGTCCCATGAAAAGATTAAATTAGAGTATGAAATCTGAAGCTAAAATTAGCACAGTGAGTTTTTAAAATCATATAATTGTGACATTCTTGTCTCGAATTAAAAATTAAATCACCAATAATTCATTAAGAATTTAAGGGTTGGCGAAATTCTTAATAACAACGTCATCAGTGTAGCATAATGAATAATCTAGGGGCAATGGTGTATGAATTTACCAAAAATCTTTACAAGAACAACTTCCTTCCTTAAAATGGTGAAATCTGTTTGTATCTCTCAAAACGATAACTCTTTCTGTAATTTTCGAAACATGCTTAACCCAACAATGGCAGTCTCTACAAACACGAAGATTTTTTGTAATCCGAATCGGAATTCCTGGCCCCAAGTTAATGAGGCTGTAAACGACGGCCAGCCTCTCGCTGTGGCTGCATAGCATCATTGCTTTTGTTTCATCGTCCACGTCATGAAGAACAGAACTTGTATCAGAAACATACCCAATTTCTTCTAACTCTTCGACCAATTCGTTCCAAATGCGTTTAAACTCAGCCGAATCGCGGAATTGTACCCCTCCGCCAGCCACAAATGAGTGGATTCGACCCGCAATTTGTACCCAACTACATCCGACTTCTTTCTTCACTCCTCTCTCTTCCATCATCTTTCGGACTTTTCTCACTTCATCGTACATTCTGGCATTTGCGTAAATATTCGAAAGTATGACATAATTCCCGGGGTTGTCTGGTTCGAGCTCGAACAACTCTTTCACCACCTTCTCAGCCGAGTCAACATCACCATAAATTTGGCATGAGTTCAGTATAGATCCGAATATGCTACCACTCGGCTTCATCGGCATGTTTCTGACAATCTCCATTGCCTCCTTAATTCTCCCAGATCTTCCCAACATATCAACTATGCAAGCGTAATGCTCTACGCATGGGGAAACTTCATAATCAGTAGTCATTGTTCTAAATAACTTTTGCCCAATTTCAGTAAAACCTCCATGGCTACAACCCGACAATAAAGAGATGAATGTGATCTCATCTGGCCTCAAACCGGACTCAACCATCTGATCGAACAACTCCATTGCTTCTTCCATACAACCATTCACTCCATAACCTGCAAGGAGGGTATTCCATGAAGTTAAATCCTTCAAAAGCATTTTATCAAATACTCTTTTGCAGTAATCCATTGCCCCACATTTAGCATACATGTCCATAAGAGAGTTTATAACCGGAATATCGGGTTTTTGCCATGACTTTAGAATCTGACTATGAATCTCTTTGCCAATATGCAGTGATGTTACTAGACCGCAGATAGGCAAAATGGTGGTGAGTGTTATCCAACTGAAGTTGATTCCCTCCTTTTGCATTACTCGAAATGCTTTGAAGGAGTCATAAACATTTTCTCTGCTCACAAAACTTGAAATCAATGAATTCCAAGAAACAACGTTTCGCTCAGGCATTTCGTCGAACACCTTCAGGGCATCATCAAAGCTTCCACACTCTGTATACATTCTTAGAAGAGCATTGCGCACAACCTGATCAGGTTCGGTATCAGACTTCACTATCTGAGCGTGAATTTCTTTTCCAATCTCCAAGTTCGATAAATTAACGCAGGCCTTTAAAGCCATTGAGAATGCAAAATGACCTAGTCGACAAAAACGGTTCAACATTCCACAATAAAGCACTAAAGCTTCCTTTGAATACCCATTTCTCGAATACCCTATTGCCATGGCTACCCACACCGACCCAGGCATGGTTAAACCTTCATCGAAAACTAAGCGGGCCTCATCGATTCGGCCACAAACAGAGTAGAGAGTGATCAACTTACCTACCAGAGTAGGATTGTTAAGAAGAGAGCTTTTATCTCCACCTTTCCCAGAGAGTAGCAGTCTCAAATGGAGTCTTCGTCCGTGTTCTAGAGCTCTTCTAGAAATACAGGCATGAAGAAGAACTGAACAGGTATCGACATCTAGCTCGGTTGCTTTAGACTCCACAAGGCGAATGGCGTCATCTAGTTTTCCAGACCTCGAAAGAAACTTTATGTTCGAATGGGGATAACTTCTCGAAGCAGTATCAGTTGAAGCTGCGGCGAGATTGAGGGAGAGGGTAGATGGAAGAGAAGCGGCAGAAACCATCATCCCACACTCGGCGAAACGCAGCTCAGTCGCTTAGAAATAATTATCTAGCCATTTACAAATATAGAGGAATAAAAAAAATTATTTAATTTATTAAAAAAATAATAGTTAATCAATGTTTATTTTCTTGTAAGTTATAAAACACTTATTTTAAATATCTACTTTATTTTAACTTTTTTTTCATGAGTAAAAAATATTATTTTATTATAATTACATAATAATTAACCTAATAAATTAATTATTTATAATTTATTATATTAATTATTATTTATCACGTGAAATAATTATATTTAAAAAATAAAATAAAAGAATAAATAATAATATTATTTTTATTTTAATAATAAATTATAAGTCAAATTTTCTTTTAACAAAATATATTTCAATCATTTAATTATTATCAATTATACCATACAGCTTAAATATTATCAATGATATATTTGCTTATAGCTAAAATGTTAATGTGGATGTTTATTTCATTTAAAAATACATTGTAAACCACTTTTAAAATAAAAGTAACTATTATTTTAATTTATTTATAATAAGGAAAAACATGTTAAACTACAGGGTTAGTCACAAAAATTATATTTTTTAACAAAACAAAACAAAACAAACTTTAAAACTATCACGTGTTATCATATCAACACTCCAAGTACGGTCTCTTGCATTTTAACTACGAGTGACTGCATTTTAACTAATGGTGATCTCGCATTGCTTGATCGTGTGAGGCCGAGGTCGCCAGTTTCTTATTGTATTTTGCACTCATTTCAAGTGCAGGAGACATCATTCTAAGTGCGGACGATTGTGGAGTTGTTTTCATAAAGCCAAGGTTATCCGTTCTCAAACGTGTTTTGCACCTATTTTAAGTGTAGATGATTCCATTTGAACTGTGGAAGACAATAATACTTAAAATTATTAGTTAATGATAATTTAAAGTTTGTTTCGTTAATAAATATAGTTTAAATTGATTTTTATCACGACACCACCATAGTTTAAGATTTTTATCTATAATTATCTTTTATAATATATAATAATTATATTTTCAATGAGAAAAAGATTGATTTAAGGAAATCAAGAGCGTTCACAACATTATAGAAAGAGCAATTTCTGATCGGAGATGGGACAAACCTCTTAGAGCTTGAGAGTGAGGTCAGGTGTAGAATTTTTCGCCCTCTCTATCATACTCCTATCTGATCGAGTCGTTTGATGACTACTCGTATCGCCCACTTTACGGAAGCTACCGGGCCAGACACGCTCGGCTTCATCATCAATATCATC
Organism: Begonia peltatifolia; assembly: GCA_022433055.1. Classification (NCBI taxonomy): domain Eukaryota; kingdom Viridiplantae; phylum Streptophyta; class Magnoliopsida; order Cucurbitales; family Begoniaceae; genus Begonia; species Begonia peltatifolia. The sequence goes on from CM039530.1 coordinate 1,072,829, forward strand.
GTACGAAATCGGCGTGACGCCTAGAAACCCAGATTCGACTCTTGCATTGTTCTTGATTTTAAGAGGCCTCATTCCTTGTGCAAATCCATGGTGAAATGAAGAGTGAGCTTCGATCCCTAATGACCAGGAAGAAGGTTCATTTGGAGGCAGAGATGGGAAACTCATCGCATAACGATCGATAAAACCTCCAATCCGCATTTCCCGTTTCGCCAAATTCCGCTCTCTCTTGTGCGCGTTTTGGTGTCCTCCAAGAGCCTGAGAGCTGAAGAACTTACGGTTACAGTAATTACACGAGAAAGCTCGAGGAGCGGCGGCAGCCGTCGATTGGCCGGAAGCGGGGTCGTTGGTACTCTCCCCAGTACAAGAGAGTGACATTGCCGATGAACTCTTTTCGACTTCGCTGTCGTCGTTGCTAAATCGGAGAGATAAGTGGAGAGACATCAGTTTGGGATGCGAAGAAGAGTTGGCAGAGGTTTAGTTGGTGGGGTTCTTCTGACGTGCGGGAAGCAACTTGGCTGCTAATGGTTGATTTCTGAAGATGGCTTCACCTCCATATACTCCTCTTCAAATCTAAAACAGAGACAAAAAATCAAATCTATAGAGTTTGAAGAGGAAAGCATATGAGATGTTTAGGAAAAGAGACGGTCAACAGAAATCTGAGCCTCCATTAGAGACGACAATAAATTCAAGAGGAAAATTCCAAGAAAATCATTTCATCTTCTTCGGTACACATAAAATGGACAAGAGATTACTCGTGAGAAAACGAAAAGGCCACAGCAATAAAGGGCAATGACTGACTCGCTCTATAATAACTGATCTGCATCAAACCCAGAGAAAAAACATGATGATAAGCCACAGAACAGCAAGAACTTTCAGTCATTACAAAGAATTAATAGACCCACCCCCAAAAAAAAAACCAGAAACAAAATCCAGTCGTCCTACCAAAATATACCAGCACGAAGCAAACCTAGCCGAAGAAAAGGCTATATTTTCTGAGATACCTGCGTCTGTTGAGCTTCCCTCTGTCGTCAATGGAAGTTCAAAAACGAGACAGGAAAATGTGGGTCTTCATGGATTTTGGAAGAGGAGAGATCAGAAGCTGGGGATTGATGTTTAATTATGGGAAAGCAAAGGTTTAGGAAGAGAATGGAAGTGTTGTTGGTTGGAGAGTGGGTGTTGCAGAGAAGTGAGAGAAAAAAGGGGGGTTTTCAGTTTTGTGATAAATCAAACCAAGAATTACCAAATCAAAGAGATGGATATGACATTCCGCTTCATCACTACTCTCGAGTTTAACTCTTGATTTGCACAAACTTTCAATCTTCAACCAGGAGACATGGCCAAAATATAGAGTAGACTGATAAGTTTTTATTTATTATTTGGTGCAGTTTGAACCGACCGTGTTGTATAGATTGACCGACCTTCTTGATCAGTCGACTACTCATGATTCTCTGGGTTGATCAACCGCTTAAGATGTAAAATGCTCCCTTAACTTATAATTCAAGGCAGGCAAAATTCAACTTATTCTTGATAGAATTTGCTGGTATTTTCTAGAGTTGTAAAAAAAAAAAAAAATGAAGTCAGTCATAGCCACGTTGTTTGTGCAGACCTACGAGAGAGTGGGAACAAGTCTAGGACAATATTTTACAACCTTAAACTACGTGCAAACTGCAGACATTCATCGGTGGAAGTATAAACCTAGTGACCCTGAATTAAAGAAGATTTACTTCCTTCCTGTCTTTTCAGATACCTTTGCTTTCACGAAAACTTAAAAACAACTTTTATTTATTTTAAAACATTATTCATATATTTTTTTTTTATTATTTTAGAACGAAATTTATACACTTCCCGTACAAGTGTGAGAGAAGAAAGTGGGTAAGAGAGTGAAAAGAACAAGGAAGACAAGTGGAAGCTTTCAAAATTGTTCTTGGCGGAAATGGACTTAACCTTCTTTGCTAAGGGGTGTTGGTGAATGAACTAATTTGAGCGAACAAGCTAAACTAGTTGATAGATCACTCCTATTCACTTGAATATAATTTATCAAAGTAGAATATAATTAGGATATTACTCACCAAACTACGATTTGAATATGACTCACTAGACTTTTTAATACTCACTTGGCTTCAACTTATTATGTTTAAGTAGAAATAATTCACGAAGAGCACTTTACAAAATAACAAAACGGGATTTTTGATTTCTAGAATTTGATCGTTACAATGAGAGATTTGAGGCCCTTTTATAGACAAAATTCAGTCAATAAATAATAAATGACAATTTTGAAAAATAAATTAATGTGATGATTTTCAACGCACTTTTTCACTTGGTCAGAGCAACATTTCTTCGTTCCAAAGTCTTTACACGAATTTTTCTTTATTTTTGGTCAGGTTTTTGTCTTCTTCCCTTTTTATGGTCATCTTCACCTCTCCTACAATTAAAACATATAAGAATATAGAAAATGTCTTCCCCTTATATAGGATTGGCCAAGGGATTTATTTGGGTTTGGACTTTGAATTCATAAATAGCTCTAAGTCTAATTACAAGATTAATAACTTACTTAATTAAAAAAAACTTAATCAAAAGAGTTTTAAGAGATTGATTAAGAACAAAAGCCAAATGGTTGATGTAACTTTGGACTCAAGACACCCAAATAAGTGGATGAGAGTGCGCCAACCTAACACGAGCGCGCCCATTGGGTAGGCGCAAACCTATCCTCAAAGGAAGTTCAAATGTTCTTTATAATTGCGGTAGTTGACAAACCAAATAATGTTCATTTTTAACTAGCCACATTGCTTCGGAAATCTTGAGAAGTAAGTTACACTCTTTATGAAAAATATTTTTTGATTTAACATTTATAAGAATTCAAAAATTGCCAAATAGTCTTCAAGGGCTAGATTCCAGGTAGATTTCAACAATTCCTTTGACTTTTGTTTTGTTCTCCATTTATGTTTCACCATGTTAAATTCTCAATTAAATTTATTTGACACATTATTGAAATTGAAGCATTAAATGTTCTTTTCTCTTTTATCACCTTCAAAACAAGTACTAATAAAATTGTTAAAAAAATTTTATGCTCTAGTGTCAATGAACGAATCTCGTATTCCATAAGAGGTGGAGAGAAGAGGGGGGTAGATGAACGGATCTCGTATCACATGAGAGGTGGACAGGGTTATAAAGTTCAAAAGAAGGTAAAAATATCAAATATCACTTTACTTGGAAAGATGAATGACTGGGGTGGATGCAAATTTGGTTTAGTTTAGTTTCATGATTGAATCGAATTGACTGTGATCTAACGACCCTAACCAAAATCTTGAATAATCGAAATCAATTGAAACCAAATTGTCCAATTCAGTTTAAGAAATACATTAAAATTTAATCCTATTAAAATATATAGAGATAAGGTCAGGTTCAACGAGTTTGAGTCAGCCTTGGGTAAAGTTTGAACCAAGTTTTGTAGTTTACAATTAATTTGGTTCTAACTTTTATTTATTTATTTATTTTTTTGCATCCAAAACCGTGATAGAGTACGGTTTTTACGCACTAAAAAGTGGTTAGCCTTCGTATATGGATGGGAACCGGATTAAATTAGAACCGAATAGATGATTATGGTTTGAATCGTGGTTTTGGTCCAATTTTGCCAATCCATATTGAAGAGCATGGTTCGTAAGTTAAATATGATTTTCAATTAGTACAAAATTTTTAGATAAAATATAATAATAAAATTATGGAGTCTAGGTTAAAGCGGTAAAAAATTAGATTACAAGACAGAAATGGAGACATTACATCTTACCTTAACAGTTATAATAATTTACAAGTCTTCTAGCACAGAGTAGCTCAACTACTCTATAGAAATCTCGTTATCTATTCCCAACAATGCATGAAATGTTTAAAAAAAAACCCGACAAATTATCCAAACCAGACCAATTTGTTACCTTATAATTTTCGTAAACATTTTATAAAAATCTTATTATCAAATATTTGACAACTCTTGGCCCGTTATTCTCGTAACACCCTAACTTATTTAGGTTAATTAGATTAATCAAAGTCTGAAATAAAGTTAATTGGAGTTTTTGGTCAAACTTTTGCACCAAAATAAAGTCTATCTACTCTAAATTAGGTATGAAATGTTGCCAAACAAGCAATTATTATTCCAATAATTAAATTGGAAACTACATAAAGTAAACAATTTTTGGAAAGGTACGAATAAAAAGAGCCCACGAATGCCCATTGTATTGTCTCTCTGTTTGTAGCCTCGATTTCTGACTCTGGGCTTCCTTAACCTAACCCCACCCCACTGCCTCCCTTCGTTGGCTACCATTTCTAATTTATTTACCTATTTATATTCTCAATTTTTTTTTTTAAAAAATAATTATTCTAAAAATATCATTTAATCTACTATATAGTATTTTATTACTAAACTAATTCTTTTTTTTTAATCTAAATATATTACTATGATGACGTGTCAATCATTCATGAGAAATTAAATTTACATGCATAAAAAAAGACCACATAAATTAGTAAAAATAAGAAGAAATTCATTGATATATATATGTATATGTATGTATATGTGTGTGTATATATATATATACACAGATACATATACATATATACATATACATATACATATACATACATACATACATACATATATATATATATATATATAGTAATTACGAAGGGGAGATGGGGCTATGAGGTGCAGGAATCAGAAAAAGGCGGAAGCATCCAGCCTTTCTCTTCTGTCCATTGACAGCCTTTAGCTTTCTGAGATTGTGGTCCCTACTTCCATGTGCATCTCTCAATTACTGCGCTAACTCTCTCCCACTCCACCTCTCTCTCTCTCTCTCTCTCTCTCTCTCTCTCTCTAACATGTTACCTCCTTCAGCGCAGTAGATACAGTCTTCTCTTCCATCTTCTTCCATTATTATCCTCTCTCTCTCTCTCTCTCTCTCTCTCTCTCTCTCTCTCCTCATCCTGGCGAGGCTCTGAACGACAGTCTCTGCAACTTTTTCGAAGAGCAACCCTTCCATCTCTTCCTCTCTACAAGATGAAGAAAAGAGTAGTCTACTCTGAGTACTGGCTTTTGTTGCTTTTGCTTACTGGGTTTTCTTCAAGCTTTCTCCTTGTGAGGTCTCAGTCGAGTTCGAGCAACGATGCTTCTGTAATGATGGATTTGAAGAAGAGCCTCAATCCTCCTGCTGCTCTCGGGTGGTCGGACCCCGACCCTTGTCTCTGGAACCACGTTGTTTGCTCCGAAGATAAACGGGTCACTCGGATCCAAATCGGCCGGCAAAACCTTCGAGGTACGCTTCCTTCAACTCTCCAGAATCTCACTGTACTTGAGCGTTTGGAGCTCCAGTGGAATAACATTTCCGGTCCTTTACCTAGTTTGAGCGGATTAAGTTCATTACAAGTTCTAATGCTTAGTAACAACCAGTTTAGTTCAATACCCAGTGATTTTTTCTCCGGAATGTCGTCGCTTCAATCCGTCGAGATTGATTATAATCCATTTTCTAGTTGGGAAATCCCGGAAAGTATCCAAAACGCTTCTGCTCTGCAGAATTTATCAGCCAACTCAGTGAATATTTCCGGTAAGATACCGGTTTTTCTTGGAACGGACGTCTTTCCGGCCTTGATTAATCTGCACTTGGCCTTCAATAATCTCCAAGGCAGCTTGCCGGACAGTTTCGCCGGCTCCCAAATTCAATCTCTGTGGGTTAACGGGCAACAAAGCAGCAGTAAACTTAGTGGGGACATTGACGTCATTCAGAACATGACTGCTTTGAGAGAGGTTTGGCTACATTCGAATGCTTTTTCAGGTTCATTACCGGATTTTTCAGGTTTGAAAGATTTGCAGGCCTTGAGTTTGAGAGATAATAAGTTTACCGGTCCTGTTCCAGCTTCATTGTCGAATCTTGAATCTTTAATATATGTTAACTTGTCGAATAATCTGTTTCAAGGGCCGACGCCACTGTTTAGAAGCGGGGTAAGCTTGGATATGACTAAGGATTCGAATAGTTTCTGTTTGCCAAATCCTGGCGATTGCGATGGAAGAATTAATACATTACTTTCAATCGTGAAACTGATGAATTATCCAGAGAAGTTTGCAGAAAGTTGGAAGCAGAATGATCCTTGTGCAGATTGGGTTGGAATCACTTGTCTAAAAGGAAATATAACAGTAATTAATTTTCGGAATATGGGTCTTACCGGAGAGATTTCGCCTGTGTTTTCTTCGCTTAAATCGCTCCAGAGATTGATCCTTGCTGATAACAATCTTACAGGCTCAATCCCCAATGAACTTACTACTCTCCCTGAGCTTTCTGAGTTAGATGTATCAGACAATAAGCTTTCTGGGAAGATACCATCCTTCAAAAGTAATATAATGGTGAACACAAAAGGGAATTCAGGTATAGGTAAAAATATAAGTGGATCGTCTCCGGGTTCAGGTGAAACTTCATCGATTCCGTCAGGTTCAGACTCTGAAAATGGCGGGAAGAAATCAAAATCTTTGATTGGAGTTGTTGTATTTTCAGTGATTGGAGGGATCTTCGTCATTCTCCTGATTGGTTTGTTGGTTTTCTGCGTGTACAAAACAAAACAAAAACGATTCAGCAGGGTGCAGAGCCCGAACGCTATGGTGATTCATCCCCGCCATTCGGGGTCCGACACTGAGAGCGTCAAAATCACAGTTGCCGGATCGAGCGTCAGCGTTGGTGCCATCAGCGAAGCCCATACTTTTCCGGCAAGCAATTCCGGCGACGTTCAAATGGTCGAAGCAGGAAACATGGTGATCTCAATTCAAGTTCTGAGAAACGTGACAAACAATTTCAGCGAGGAAAACATTCTGGGAAGAGGCGGGTTCGGGACGGTTTACAAAGGCGAATTACACGACGGCACAAAAATTGCCGTGAAAAGAATGGAATCGGGGGTGATAGCCGGCAAGGGATTGGCGGAGTTCAAGTCGGAAATTGGCGTTTTGACTAAGGTGAGGCATCGAAATCTGGTAGCTCTTCTCGGATACTGCTTGGACGGAAATGAGAAGCTTCTAGTTTATGAATACATGCCTCAAGGAACTCTTAGTAGGCATATATTCAATTGCCATGAAGAAGGGTTGAACCCTTTGGATTGGACAAAGAGATTAACTCTTGCATTGGATGTTGCGAGGGGAGTTGAGTATCTCCATGGTTTGGCTCACCAAAGCTTCATACATAGGGACTTAAAACCTTCAAATATTCTACTTGGAGATGACATGAGGGCTAAGGTTTCGGATTTCGGCCTCGTCCGATTGGCTCCAGAGGGAAAAGGGTCTATCGAAACAAGTATTGCTGGAACGTTTGGGTACTTGGCACCAGAGTATGCAGGTAAATTACAATCTCTTAGTTTATTTTGGCTGACTAATTGTGTCCAATTGTGCTGATAAATATATAAATGTTTAAATTATGGTAAAACAGAAGTTTAAACTTTTAGAGATTGTCGGTAATTTATCATGGTATTAAAGCCTGAAGTCCCAAATTCGAATCTCGGCACAGTAAACTAACGAGAAAGACTTGATTGCAGTGACGGGTCGAGTTACAACGAAAGTCGATGTGTTTAGCTTTGGAGTGATTCTGATGGAGCTGATCACCGGAAGACGAGCACTGGACGAAAGCCAACCGGAAGAAAGCATGCACTTAGTGACGTGGTTTCGAAGAATGCACATCAACAAAGATTCTTTCCGTAAAGCCATCGACTCGATGATCGACCTCTCAGAAGAGACCTTTGCCAGTATCCTCACCGTTGCAGAATTGGCTGGCCATTGTTGCGCGAGAGAGCCGTATCAGAGGCCGGACATGGGGCATGCAGTGAATGTATTATCCTCGCTGGTAGACCTTTGGAAGCCGAGCAATCAAAGCTCCGAAGACATCTACGGGATTGATCTTGATATGTCCTTACCTCAGGCTCTAAAGAAATGGCAGGCGTATGAAGGGAGGACCCACATGGAGTCGTCTTCCTCCTCTCTGCTTCCAAGCTTAGACAACACCCAGACCAGCATTCCGACACGGCCACACGGGTTCGCTGAGTCTTTCACCTCTGCTGACGGGCGATGATAGGTAACAAAACATGATTTGTAAATGATGTCGTTATTGTGGGTGGTTTTTGGATGTTCTTGCTCTTCTTCCTGTTTGTTTTGTTCTGGATGTTCCAGTGTACGTGAACTTTCTTTGAACTTTGTAGTTTCACTGATTTGTGAAATTGTTTGCTCTAAAGAAGAAATGAGAATTTAAATTATAAACATAAAACAATTTAATATCCATGTCAGGTTACGAACTTCGGAAGAAATCATTCATGGCCAACTGTCTAAAGTGTTGATTTATTTATTTATTATTTCAAGATCAAAACTTTGGCATTTCCAAAAGGAGTAGGGACGGGTGGATTGTACCCTTTGAACAGAGCAACAGCACGTGGAGTGTTTTGGTGATTAAGTTTTGACGAGTAATAATAAAATATACTTTAGAGAACCTCCATTGCGTGAGGCGAGTTGAACAATAAGTGGGCCGCTTTTTAAGCCCTGTCCAGATGGGTAGGTCAACGGGCAACAAAGCCCATTTACACGTACACCTAGTCAGCCGGTCAAACCGGAGTCGGCATAACTATTATTTTACGTATTGAGAGAATTCAAATCTTCACATATTCAACGGTCAACGGTCAAATACTACACGTCTGAGATGAGAGTCCATCTTCTCGCGGCGATGATGTTCAGATTCCTATTTCACTTTTCGATTTCTTTGACCCGCCTAATCATGGCCTTAAATTCATCCTTTTTTTTTTCTGTTTCCTTTCATTCTCAAGTTTGTTGGCGCTGTTTTTTCTCTCTATTTTGCTCAATTTTGATCGAGAATGGTGCTATCTTGGGGAAGAAAGAAGGCCACCATGGGAGGTGGCTTGAAGAAAGAGCTTCTGGCTGCTGAATTGGATATGGCAATCTCGATTCCTCCTCATTTTCGGTGCCCTATATCGCTCGAATTGATGAATGATCCTGTGATTTTGTGTACGGGGATTACGTACGATAGAGAGAGTATTGAGAGGTGGATTGAGTCGGGGAATTTTTCTTGTCCGGTGACGAGTCGGAGTCTGACTAGCTTCGATCTGATTCCTAACCACGCGATTAGAAGAATGATTCAGGATTGGTGCGTTCAGAATCGATCCCGTGGCGTTGAACGGATTCCGACGCCGCGGATTCCAGTGACGCAGTACGAGGTTTCAGAGATCTGTTCGAGAATAACGGCGGCGACGCAGAGAGGGGACGGAAATCGGAGTAAAGAGTTGGTGAGGAAGATCAGAAATTGGGGAAGAGAAAGCGAGAGAAACAAACGTTGCATTGCCGGTAATGGAGCAGGCAATGTTTTGGCAGCTTCTTTCGCGTATTTTGCAGGAGCTTCAATGGAGGGAAGCAACGAATTACTTGATGAAATCATGTGCGTTTTGACATGGACGTTTCCGATTAGTTCAGAAGCTCAAAATCAGCTCGGATCTTCATCTTCCTTGAATTGTTTGGTGTCGTTTCTCAAAGGGAAAGATCTTTCAGCGAAGCAGAACGCAGTTTTGGTACTGAAACAGCTTCTTTCGATGGATCGAATCAATGGCCGCAAATTAGCAGAAATGGACGGAGTAATCGAATCATTAGTTAGTATAATCAAAGATCCTCACAATGTCACAGCCACAAAAGCATCATTAACAGCGATTTTCCACCTGATTTCTCCGTCGGAATCCAGCGAGAAAATTGCAGAGAAGTTCGTTGAATTAGGCGTCGTGGCTGTCCTCCTCGACCTCCTCGTCGATTCAGAAAAAAGCGTCTGCGAGAAATCTCTGGCAGTAGTGGATCGAATCTGCGACTCCAGCAAAGGAAGAACAGAGATGTACGAAAACGCTCTATCAATGCCGGTTCTGGTAAAGAAAATATTGCGGATCTCAGAAATGGCGACGGAGTGTTGCATCTCGATCCTCTGGAAGCTCGGCAAAAACGGAAGAAAAGAAGAGAAGGAGGAGGCAATGGTGGAAGCGCTTCAATTGGGAGGTTTTCAGAAGCTTCTGGTGATTTTGCAGTTGGGCTGCGGGGAGAGGACGAAGGAGAAGGTGACGGAGTTGTTGAAATTGCTGAATCAACACAAGGGGAGAATCGGGTGCGTTGATTCTTCCATGGATTTCAAGTATTTGAAAAATCCAGCTTGATTCAATCTCTTAATTTAGATTCAGATAACTTCAGATTTGTTACACAAAAAGATTTATACAAAATACAGATTACATGCAATCTCCTGCGCATGATCTTTCACTCTTTGCCTACGTCCAAACCCCTATTGTAGAGCCTTTCCCTCCTTCTCACACCGACTTCTTTCTTTAATGAACATCAAACTATTGAATACACTAACAAAGCAACAGTTGATTTCTTACCATCCACGTTTGACCGATCAGATGTTGACGAAAGAGTATGAATTGATCAAGTAATTCATAACGTTGACTAAAAAAAATGGAGACTCGGTCCTGCGAAAGAATATGATCGAAGATGGAAGACATTATCATCGAGAGGCCTCTGCATCCTCATCCTCATCCTCATCCTCCGTCAGAATTACTAGACGATACTTTCTTTACGACACCAAGTGTTTACTCCACCCTAGAAAGGGTAAAATCCAGCAGCGAAATGCTGATAAACTCTATTTTCAAAATCCAAAAAGAAACCAAAACCAGACTCGAAGGAAAACTAGTTTCTCCAATCCTGCGGCATTGATCGCACTTAAGGACGAGAAGCGAGATTCGCGTTTTCTTCAATAATATAAAGAGGGATAATGAAGGTTTGATTCTCATGAACCAGAAGTATACACCAAATCGGGATGCATTGAACTGTATGTTATTCTTCTAGGTCGGCGCAGTGTTTGAAGAAAGAGCAAAATATTTTCACGGAAGGGCTGATAGGCCTCAGAGGACGTGGATCGGCGTAGGTGTGGAATCCGTAGAGTTTCGGCTTGCTTCTCCTATTCTTGCAGGCTTCAACCATCGGAATCGACATTGTTGGAGCACAGTTCCTTCTCCCTCTGTTGAACGATCGAACGGGCGAAAATAATGTAAACCGAAATCTACAGAAGATTTCGCTACCAGGAACAATAGGTGACGTTGAATCGTAAATTTATAGGTTGAACAGAACCTACCTCGACCTGAATCACAGTAAATTTTAACACCTTCTCCTGCCGGCTGCCTGTGCGCTTAAGAGAGATAAGAGATCCAGGAGAGAACCGCTTCGTTAGGTCTTTGTCCGTTTGCCCGCCTAATTCGAACGAGGGGGGCAAAAGAAACATCTCCCCATCCATAGACGATTATTTTCATTTTCATACCCTCCTGGTTCACCAGCATGAAATTCGTTTTGGCTTTGGCTTTGGCTTTTTGCTCTTTTCGCCATTTGATTCTTGTTCCAATATCTGACGGTTGAGGCTCTAACCAGTCTGCATAAAACCATTAACTTCGACGGTCAAGATCTTGGGAAGTTTTGTCTCCCAATCTTAAGAAGAAGGTTTGCTAATAGATTCTTTTTTTTTTTTTTTTTTGCTTTTATTAGCTAAAGTTATTATTTGGCTAAATCAAAATCCAAATAAGAAATAAAAAACCTTCAAAAAGTTTTATTTCATTGTTCTGAATTTATAAATAAATAAGGAAATCGATAAAATTGAAACACGTAAATTTTTTATTAAGATGGCAAAATTAGTAAAAATAAAATGACCGAACCAAACATAACTTACTTAATCTTTGCGTTCAATCCTCATTTTGTGGGTTGAGAACATTTTCGCGTGAAGTTAAGTTTGGTTTAGCGTATTTTTAAAAATTAAGTTAATTTGACGTTGTAATTTGTGTTAGCAAATAAATTTCGTAAATGATACATGTCAGGATAATTCTCAGTAAACTCATCGTTAAGGATAAGACCTTACATGCATGGACAAAGATATTAGATAAGGGATATTAATAACACTTGTGATCATGATTCACTTCAAATTTTCGGGCACACTTTCTACAAAGATGGAGAATCAAATGAAAAAAATAAACATTGATTCTTTCACACTACAGAACTAAAAGAATCACCTAGACAATAAGACTAACGCTATCGACCCTCATTTACCCGAATGCCTTCTCAAACAACTGTGTCGGAAGAGTGTCTCCTCTAGTTGCAGCGCCGATACAATCACGACACATGTCGAGACATGACATGACTTGGAAGAGCGTAGAGACAAAAGCACTACAGCATAGTCCACAATGGAGAATCAGAACCAAGTGGAAATAAAGTAGAAGCTGGCCTTGTCACAATCCAAGACAAATTCTCTCAAAATGAAGAGCTTTTTTCTCCTATCATGAGGTCAAACCAATCAGTCTTGAAACCTTTACCTAGACTTGATATCCAAGGAAAAGTCTGGTTTTTAGCAACACTTCTCTGCTATATATTGTCACTTCCTTCTCTCACTTTTTCTCCATCTAGCAGCCATGGTTTTAAGACAAGCTTTCCTAATATGCTCTTCTCTCCCCCTTTTGGGTGCTTTCATGGAAGCTCTTTCTAAACATGCCCTTTCAGACTCCAAAAAAAGCACCCGACGAGCCAAGTTTATCGAAAAACGAGGGATGTGATGATTCTCCGGCAGAGAGTAACGTATCGGCTCAAAAGCATTTCCGGCAACTTCAACACGTCGGTTTTGCTTAACCGAGGCTTTGAGTGAGTACAATTCAGCAAGATCATAGCTAGTTTTTGATCTATATGATGATAAATTTGAAGTTGCTTTCTTAGTACTAGTTTGATATGACTTTTGTCATGAAAATATTGCTTATGTTTGGTTAGTTAAATGAATCCACTTTGAGGATAATAAGAGCATATTTACACTTAATTAGAGTATTCCAGTCGAAAAATGCGGAGATTACTATTATTGATGAAACTATACATAGCAATAAAAATTGATTTCGTTTGGTTTTCGCCAAAAGGAATAAACAATTTATCGAATCAGTGTCAGAATACAGGGTTTTATGGTTTCTAAAAACTGTTTTCAAAACTGATTCTAGAGTTCAATGTCGTCGATAAACAATTAAAAAAATGGCTTCGAAAAACTATGTTGTAGGGCCATGCATGGAACAATTTTTTGGCTTTTTGAGATAAATGTACCGAATCAATTTTAGCTAAAAGGGCAATAAAATGAAGGCACGAATATTAATTGCCTGGTATTAGGACTTCCAAATACGGTTTCTTCACAATTTACATACACAAATACACAAACCAAGTACCTATTCTACTAGTTCAAGCTAAGTTTTATGGGGAGGAGAGATCTAACAAGATTTAACCTTTTTCTGAGACGATATTTTAGTGTGACAGATGCATATTTCATGTAAGATGGGATTGTACAAAAACAATGGCATAATTAGTGCTTAAAAGTAACTACTCCTTCATCTTATGCGTTTCACTGCCTAGATACAGCTTTTGACCATCATTAATCATGTCCACATCGAGAATTTTACCTCCATCTTCAGTTAGTATACAAGTACTACTGCTTTTAAGTTCTATCCCCTCCATTGCAGCTTTGATAAGCTCTTGAATGGTATGCGGAATCCAGAGGACAATCCCGGATCTTCGATGTTCGATAGCATCCCATGGATGGAAAGGGAAAACTGTGCATTTTCTTGGATGCTTTTTACCTGTAATTGAATCACATATAGTAACATAACTCATCTTGCCAAGTAAATGGAAAGTCAGACACATTTGAAAAAGTGATGCACCAGAAAACCTTATCTATCTTCCTTTCTTTTCGGGATGAATATTAAATATGAGGGTAACGTTCAATTTAAACCATACTGAGTTTTTTTTTTTGACAAATCAAATTTTGACTTTTCAATTGTAAACAATTTGCACCTATTTATCTGTTTAAATCTATCACGTGGATAGCAAAAATGTAGGAGTTTGATTTGCCAAAAAAAAAAAAAAAAAAAAAAAAAAAAAAAAAAAAAAAAAAAAAAGATTGCATGTTACCCTAAAATTAACGCTTTCAAAAGTTTTACTCTCAGAGTATAGTCTTAGACATTTTTGGAAAAGGAGGAAATGAAATGTCATTCTTCTAGTGTACGCACTGTTTATAAATAAAAAATTATCCTGATTTCAGAGCTCTAGCTATCATGTATTTGTCAGCAAGATCCCCAAAAAAATTTTCCAATAAAACGTTATTTGTGCTTATCCTACTTTTTCAACAAATACAGATCCGTAGGACTGTATAATTTGAGCTGTCTCTTAATAGAAATGTGTCTAATTTCAAATGGATGGACAGCTTTAGCAAATACCAGTGACTTCTTGGGTTTGATGAGGAAATGCAGAGAGCTGAATTGCCTTTGCTTCTTCCATTAGTTTGATCAGATTATTGTTTCCACATGTCCGGCACTCGTCTAGAGGGGTATGTCCCCATCTGCATATTTAAAACATTTCTATCAAACCTTAAAATTCTCTAACAGAGTCCTTGTACTTGAACTAAATAAAGGACTAAATGCCGCCTGTGGGGAAAGACATGCAACAAACTAAAAGAGCAAAGACAAGTACTGAAAGGCAGACTCAAGGAGGGAATCTATATGTTTTGTCCAATACCAAATTAGACAAACAAAGGCTAATATAAACCTGTCTTTTGAAAAGACACTGGCCCCAGCTTCTACCAGCAGCTTAGCCATCAGATATAGTCCTTCAGAAGCAGCAATATGAAGTGGAGTTCGATAATCATAATCCCTCGAGTTTGGATCAATCCCATTGGCCAATAATCTTTTAAGAAAATCTGAATCCCCCCTTGCAATGGCTGTACAGAGAAAGCTCCCAGCGTCCTCTATCTTTAAAAAGGCACCTTCTTTCACAAGTAAAGCCGCAACTCGATCTTGCCCGTTTTTTATGGCTTCTAGTAAAGGTGTTGTTCCAAATTTATCTGTCGAAATTAGAGATCCTTATATGTGAAAGACAATTTTTTGACAACGTCAGTTGGTAACATCATGAGAAAGAGATTACCTTTTACGTTGGTGTCTACTCCTTCCTGAATCAGAAAACGTGCAATATCCTCGAACCCTCTTGATGCTGCAAGGTGCTGAAAACGAAGGCTCATTCAAATAAGACATAATAATCCTTTCCTTTCTTGTTTACTTAATAAAATGGAGTTCAGATCTAGTTATGGAAAGAGAATTTTTCTGTACCAATGGCGACCTTCCATCGTAATCTTTCTTGTTTGGATCAGCTCCTGCTCGGATTAAACCTTTGAGCTGATACAAATCTCCATGGTAAGCTGCACTATTCACCTTTAAAGCAAGTTCAGCTTCTTGCTTTCCAATGTGAAATGTGATGTCTGACTCCAACTGCTTGACTCGGAGACTAGATTCTTTTCCCTGCCATGCGTAAGATCTGTCTTATGATTACATCGACCAAAATGCTTGAAGTTGGCTAAAGCCAACAAATGAGCACCGTATGACTCCCTATACTCTATACTTTCACGTCCAAACTCTGAAGAAGAACATAATTACCTCTAGAAGATTGTTCAAGATTTTCCTTCCATCATAAAAGTAGATATCAAGAATATTTGTAAATGACTGCTTGTCAAGCCTCAGAAGCCGACACAATTCACTAACACGAACTGTATATGGTTGAGGAATATTGCAAAGAATAGAAATCTCTCCAAATGAGTTGTTGGGTTTTAGGACTGAAACAGCTTCTTCTGATCCATCTTCTCCTATGCCCAGTTCCTCCTAAACAAGAGAAGCGTTTGGTTAGCCTTGTAGCACACAACAAAGTTTACATTAGCTTTCTATTCCCCATTGCCTGTCCCCCTAACTTTTGCACTGTATAAGAAAAGAGTTCCATATGATCTTCCAACCTGACATGAAACTTGCTCTAATAAAAAATCACGTGCTTACGTGAGAGGACAGCAACAAGATAACTTGCACAGGATCAATAAAAGAGAACAAAGCCATTTGGCATATCAAAGTAAAATATACACGAGGCAACTTGGAAAGATGAAGAAAGTACATAAATAATTGAGAAGAGATTTTATTATGCGACAGAAATATAGATTGCAAATATCACAATTTGGATTAATATCGTACCAATTTACCATGACAGACAAAATATAGTTGATCCACCACATTACCCTGTTCCATTATCACTTCTCCAGGGAGAAAAAACTCTTCATGTAGTCTTATAGCCTGAAAGAAAGAAAAACAAAAATTAGTTTACTTTAGATTGAATATAATGAAGGTTTATTAGGTATTCGACATAGAATTTCCAATCACATAAAAAGTTAATGAGGAACATGTAAACATCAATGTTTGTTTGAACATACAATCAGGTGTTGGTGGCGATTAAAAAATGGCTTACTATTTGATTGATGAACTCAAATGAGCATCCCTTGAAAAGTGAAACATTCTCAATGTAAGGCAAATATAAAGTTTGAGAAATCTGCACAGAACTAGAACTTGGTTAGTTTTCATAACACAATAGACTAATTTATTTACTTGAACAATGAAATAATTTTACCACAAAACGATTAATTTAATATGCATATCTCTTTTGAGCAATAACAGTCGTATTCTCATATGGAAATTCTGAAATGCAGTGGAGAGAATAATATTCATGAGTAAGTTTGTGAGTAGACTCAAGGTTGAACTTTTTGAAGTTGCGACGTCAGAGTTGAGTGCACATAGAACCTAAAATCTTAAACACAGTAGTTCAAGAAGGAAAGGAAAGAAATCTCAGAAAAAGGTTCTGATCCAAAAAGATTGAGAATCAATAAATGATTTCTGTAATATACTTTACATAAACTTCCCATTTTATTTTTACTTGGTGTGCTTCGATTCCTATACCTTGGCACGGATAGAAATGGGGATCTCCTGAAGAACAGCAGCTTCAGTGTAGCTACTCTCGTACTGCAAACGTAGATGACCTTTGATCTGATTACGGATGTCTTTTCCAAGCCTATTTCTATTCATGTATTTGATGAGATCTGTCGTTTTATCTCTGAACTTTTCAGTCTTTGAGCCTTTAACAATTAAGGCTGTCATGTTACCGATCAAATAAGCACCAAGAATCATGTCAAAAGAGACATATATCATTATAAATATCATTTCCCTCATATTAACTGCATGTATATCTCCATAACCTGCAACATTAATCGCACCAATCACTTGCTACTACCAACTCTGAACCACAAACATCAATTAAATGTCACAATAAAATGCACATGTATGAGATTTCATCATTCCTGTACTCATTGTTTGATTGTTTTGATATGCCTAAGAAATGAGCACTCACCAACAGTGGCCATAGTTACTATGGCAAAATATAAGGATGTTGTGTAGCGTTTCCATAGATCGATATCTCTGAAGTTGGAGTAACTGTAATCTCCCAACTTTAAGCTTCCAATCCATGTGTACCCTTCTTCTGAAGGAGGAAGAGTCGTAGCCAAATAGTAAAAGATGCAAGCCGCAGCATGCGTCCAATAGAGCTCAACGACAATAAGCTTTACGATCCTAGTGAACATGTAGTTAATACGAATATCCTTCTCCATATTCTGAAAGAAATTTGTGACTTTTCGCACCCTACTTAATCTGATCCACAAAAGATACCTCACTTCCTCTCTTCTGCCACAAACCTGTCAAACCAGTTTCTCAAATTTATCACAGAAAAATCGCATTTTGATCAAGGTTGGTTGATATGATTTCTTTCCTAAAGTCACTGAGATTGTTGAACTTCTCGAATATCCAAACAAGTATCTTATGTTGAAATAAAATACAAGCTGATACCTTGTAAATGATGTCCCAAGGCATGCATCCAATAAAATCAATCACAAAACCAAATTTCAAGTACCTGAAATAGGTATTTAGTTTAGCAGTTGACAAACGTGAAAAATGTTGCATCGAGACAAAAATAGAAGGGGAAGTAAAAACGAACCGTAGAGCAATAGGAGTGCGTCTATGAACAATTCTACAGGTCTGACTGTCTCTGTAAGCAAGAAAGAACTGAAATGCGATGTCGACCAAAAAGACAACTTGTCCTGCAATGTCAAGAATGAAGAGATTCTCGGGCAGTCCCCTGAAAAATCCGAACTCCATCGGTGTGAAGAACGACGAGTAAACTGCCCATATCAATATGAAGTTGGTCCACGCCAAGTACAACCTACTCGAAAGCATTAAATGTTTTATTAATTATTTAATGTTGTCTGTTGATGTTGCCCATCCTGGGCTGTAACGATATTCAATTTTTCAAATTACAAGAAATATTAATTAAAGAATGTACGAGTTATATTTCCAAATTATTTCAGAAATTATTTCGAGAAAATGAAAATGGAATCACCGAGTCAAGCAAGAGTGAGTGATCACCGAGTACCTGTTTTCGGGGTGGATAACGAGGCCGTTGCAGAGATCGCTGATGCCATTGATGAAGCTCTCGCGGCAAAACTTTCTCTGCGTCGACTCCATCCTCAACTCGCTCTCTATCAGAGTTAGTCGACTTCCTCTCGAAGACTTTATACTCTCTGTCACTTCCTCTACTTCGTACTCACTCTCCGCTGCTTCTGAATTCACCATTTTCTTCGCATTCTCTTCTCCTCCTCTCCCGTTCATCACTTTCTCCGTTTTTCGTTTTCAAATTGAGGAATAAATGAAGAAGAACTCTGTTCGATCAATTAGAATACAGATTTCTCCACCTCGCCTCTTCGCATTCTCTCCTCCTACTTCTCAATTCATCATTTGGTCTCCAGAGCAGCCGCGTAAAAATGCAACTTCGATTTTTTCTCTTCAATTCCTCAAATGCAGAAACGGAAACCAAATATTCAACTGATTAGGAGTAGGACGATCACGAGGAAAACCAGAGAAAATTAGGACGAAAGTGGAAGATCGAAGAGTTCGAGTAATTAAACAACAATTATCGCGGAATTCTTTTGGACAAAGCATGAAAAAGAGACGATCGACTGGGAAACTGAAGCGACGTCTTCCTTGAAAGAGGATTTGAATTTATAGTTGGCCATGCATTCCATGCTTAGGTATATTTTTCCAATTTTTAATTTCCATTATCTTTTCATCCACATTTTAAACCAAACAACTCCTTCCCCAAGTTGGGAAAAATAATGATAAGATCACTGTAAAACCCAAAAGAGTACCGATCAAAATAATTGCCACAAAAGATTATAATGTAAGTAATAATTTCTGAGACAAAATTATATTTCTAAATAAATTTTCAAAACAAATAAGAAGGATCACACTCGTTCTCACTTTAAATGCAGTCTTTTAGACAGAATTTACTTACATAATATAATTGCCGTACTTATTTATAGAGATACTCTTCTACACGTTGACAAATTTCACCAAGATCCGAAGATCTTGTTGAAGAGATAAATGAAGAAGGACAAATATTTTCTTTTGCATGAGGTTGGACATGGGTCGCGAAGGACTCCACAACCTAATATGTGTAATGTTTTATTCACCATCTTTAGACACTTTATTAGAGTAATGTTATGTTTTCTCTTTTATTTCACTCTTTAAAAGTATTTGTTGAGTTTCAAATAATAATTGATGTAATTAATATAATAAATTATAAATATTTGATTTATCATATTAATTGCACAAATCATTGTTTGACATGTCAGCAAATATGTTTAGAAAATAAAGTAACAGAGTAAACGTAGAATTATTCATATTTGTATTGTGACATTCATCGATTAATGTGATTAATGAGTAATAGTGGGTTATCCTCTAATTCTACTTTTTTATGTTCCTATAATTTATAAATAAGACAATAATTACAATATCAATGAACATCAAATGTAAAATTAAAGAATAAACTCATCATGACATGTAATTAATATATTATTTTAATTATTTATAATTTATCTTAATTATTTCACTAATTAATTAGTATCTTGTCAGTAGATAAAACATAAAGTGTAAAATTAAAAAATAAATTTAGATTTAACCTTACAATATACACCTAGTCTTACGAAAAAATATTAAAACACGATCATTGTAATACATTAACATCGAAAAAAGGCTTGTTACGCTACACTTTTTCAATAGATATTGTTGTTTATGGCTAGGTAATTAAAAGTGTATATATAGTCATTTTATTTGAGTTTAATTTATATTTATCTTCTTAATTATTAAGAGAAATGATTTAATAATAATCCCAGGAACATTATTATTTAGAGTATTGCTACATTCACTCTCTATTCATACTTTTTAATTCGTACTTCCTAACGTGATTAACATTAATCGATATAATCAATATAATAAATTAACAAATAGTTAAAATAAATAATTTATTTTACCAATCAAATCTTAACACATCATGAAGTAAAAACACAGAGTAAAAATAAAGTGTAAACATATCATTATTATATTATTTAATAAGTTAACGAGTCCAGGCAAGAGTCGTTCTTAATATAAGAGCCAAGAAAGATAAGGAGATATGATAAGAAATGTATAAGTTGCATGAAATAGTCAAGTATGTTATTTAAATCTTTTACAATTACTATATATGGAGTTCCATACATATAGGATAAGGTTCCCTTTCTAAGCATGCTTGTAAAGAGTAATTCTCGATTTTTATTATAACATTAAAAAACTCAATATTCATGTATTTTGATACGTATATTAAAAAAACCATGGGATGTTAGGTATACACTGTATTTTTATAATTTAATTTCGTACTCTGATTTATCTTATATGTATTAATTATTTATAAGTGATTTATTGTCTCGCTTATATAAAATCTATCATAATTACTTTATTAAATGCATTATTTTGTAAAATCAAATTATACATTGAATATTATTCGAAATTTTTAATTTTGTATGCTTAAAAAGTGGATAATAATGAAGCTTTAAGTTATTTATACTTTTCCCCGCTCGTCTACTCTTACTAGATAAAATTTTGAAAACAAGTGCTCTAACGCTAATTGGTAGACTTAAACATTTGTTTATCAATCTTCAATTTTGTTTGGTTGAGGTCGAGATGCTCGATCTAATTATTCTAATGCTATCGGGGCCAGAGACTAATTAAAAATGCCTCTAGGAATCCCACTTAGTGTTACCCAAAATTAAGTGGCCCTCGGAGACCCTTACCCCTAATAGCCATTTCCCAAACATGTTGTAAGCATTAGTGATTATTGAGCATAACACACCGATCAAGTCAATACCCACTTTAAATAATACAATAAACTCTCATATTCTCAAAGTGAGCTCCCCAAAAACCCTAGAAATAGTGCATTCCAACTTATGTTGCTGATAAGCTGCCTGACATTGCTGTATTGTTCATAATAGTAATGGGCAAGGTTGTTTGTGCTTATTGTTTATGGCGATAGGTATATGAGAATGGGGGTTTAAGTGGGTGACTCTTAATTTAGTTTATCCATTTCATTTATTACTATTTATTTCAAGTAGGGTGGGATTGATTCGGTTCGATTGGATTCCACCGTTAATTGAAACCAAATTGATTGGTTCAGCTACCAACTGGCGGGTCATTTTTAGAATCAAACCAAACTGAACTGATTTATTAGATTTTATACGGTTTAGTTTCAATATTGAATTTATTTGGTTCAAGCCCGGTTTTAATTTAGTGTTTTATCCGTTTAATATGTTTGATTCAGTTTGTGTTGCTTCTAGTCATTTTTATCGGTCTTTTACTTGGTTTTTATAATTATTTTCAAAATCAATTTTTATGATAAAAATGGACCAAACTAGATCAAAATCTTTTGGTTCTGGTTCAACTCCAACCGGTTTGAGCCCTAATTTCAAGTGCACATACTGCTGTTGCCACAAGGTTTATTAAATGCACGCTTACTCATAGATTGATTTAAATGCAATTTTTTAATTCTAGATTCAAATATAAATTATGCTTTCATGCAAAAGTACGTTGAATTGGTGTAATTGTATAATTCTATGAACTACTTGTACATAAAAAAAACCATAAAAGTAGACCAGTTTAGGTGGATAAGTATAAATATGCTCTTAATGGTCGGTCCTCAATGAACTTGGGAAACGGCTTGACATTGTAAACTTTCATATTATTAGATTGTATAATAATTACGAGACAATATAAACTTTGGTGTACTTTTCCATAGTCGAACGGGACATTTGATCAATTCTTCAGCTAAATTTATTACCACTATACTTACTTTTTGTTACATTTCATTATTTTTAACATAAAATTTAACTCCATTAAACTTTTCATCAACAACAAAGAAAGGAGACGAAGAAGGTTAGTTTTTCTAAGACAACATATTATCTTTTGTTTGTTAATGTATCTGTTATTGTATATTATAGTTTGTTTTGTATTTTAGTTATAATTTTTAATTCTCTATTTTCATTATCGATATACATGTAAAAACATCAGTCGAAGTAAAAGACATACAGAAAAATTATTTTGCATTGTCAACTCTCTTTCTTTTTTTGGTGCCACTTTCACATTCTTCTTCTT
Organism: Begonia peltatifolia; assembly: GCA_022433055.1. Lineage (NCBI taxonomy): Eukaryota > Viridiplantae > Streptophyta > Magnoliopsida > Cucurbitales > Begoniaceae > Begonia > Begonia peltatifolia. Next base: position 1,095,302 of record CM039530.1, read on the forward strand.
CTCAGTTCACTAGCAGCTTTACTTTCTTCGGCCACTCTGATTTTTAACTTAGTATCAGAGCAGAAAAAGGATGACGTCCTCCAGTTCCATGATTCCCTCTTCCACTTCAACTCTCTCTTCTTCCCATTTTCCCTTGTTTCCCCTCGTAAACCAAACATTAACCATCAAGCTTGCTTACCAGTACTATCTCATTTGGAAGACACAACTCCTCAACGTTGTTATAGCGAACGACATCGATCATCTTCTGGACGGCTCCCTCCCACCTCCACCACAGTCTCTAGACTCGCTCTCTTCTTAAATCAATCAAGAATACACTGTTTGGATGCGGCATAACCAGCTCATCATGAGTTGGATTTTTTAATCTCTGTTGGAAAACTTGCTTCCCAAATTGTATCTTTCACAATAGCTAGTGAGGTGTGGGGTGCTCTGACTCGTATCTTTGCATTGTCGTCACTAGCTAGGATCACCGATCATTGGAGCCAACTTCACTCACTGTCAAAAGAAGGCATTTCAGTTGCCAACTACATAAAAAAATTTACGACTTTATGCAACACTCTCCCAAAAATTGGTGAACCAATCTCTTACCGGGATCACATGATTTACTTTTTGAGCGGGCTAGGAAGCGAATACAACGCTTTCGTGGTTTCCGTTACAAATCGAGCAGATCAACCTTCACTATAAGAGGTTTACAGTCTCATCCAAAGTTTTGATTTTTGTCTGGAAAAACAAAACTCTACTGCCTCCCTTTCGATGCCGAGTCAACTACAAGCGAATGTTGCGAATCTACACTCTTTTCGTCTCGGTTGGAGCCATCGTCTGCCTCTTGCAGCTAACTTCCCAGCCACAAAATCCGTCTGGTTTTCACCAGAACGGATCTGAGTCTTTCTCCTGGCGCCCGCCCCGGTCAAATAACTAGGGCAAAACCTATTGCCAGATTTGTAATAAACTAGGTTAGGCTACAACAACCTGCTACCATCGGCCTAACTTAAGTTTCAGATCGACCCCCTAGGCCCAACAATCATATAACCCGACCCAAGTCTCTCTCAGTTTTCCTGTAGCCTACTTTGCTCACTCTCTTGTAGCCTATCACCAAACTGTCCACTGCTCATTGGAATACCTACCTCTCTCGGACTCCTCTCAGGTCACCGGTGCAAGTCTTCTATCGACTCCAGCCATTCCATCTTCTGGCTCATCATGGCTCCTTGACTCAGATGTAACAAACCATTTCACCCCGCACGCCTAAGTTTTTCACTACCACAGACATACCACGACTCCTCCAATATTGCCACAGTCGATAGTAATTTGCTTCCTATCCTTCAAACTGGCTTTGTTTCCCTTCTCACTTCCACTTGTCATTAAATTTATATGTTGTTTGCCACACTCTATGCATGTCTCACAATTTCATTAGTGTCCAACAGTTGTATTGTGATAATTCTGTGTATGTGGAATTTCATGAAAATTCTTTCTATGTCAAGGATCGGATCACCCACCAGCTTCTCCTTCATAGTTCCCTCACTGATGGACTTTACCAGGTGCCATCACCTTCTCTGGTTCGAGCACTCACTACTCAGTTCCTAGACCCGGTTCAAAATCCCTATGTTTTTTGGCATTATGACTTTGACATTCGTCGTCATCTATTTTGCAGCATGTGTTACAGTCGTGTAATATTCCTCTATAAAAAAAAAAGATGTGTCTCAATTTTGTGTTATTTGTCCGATGAGTAAAACTCATGGTTTACCTTTTGTAAACTTTAGTTCACATGCTAGATACCTTTTTAATTTAATACATAATGATGTTTGTGGTCATTCCCTGTTAATTCTCTTACCGGTGCACCCTATTTTCTGTTATTCATTGATGACTGCACTCACTTTACTTGACTATTTCTGTTAAAATTAAATAGTGAAGTTTACATCACCTTTGTATATTTTCATAAATTTGTTCATACTTAATTAGAAGTCTCTATTAAAATTGTGCATTTAGACTGGGGCGGAGAGTTCTAATCTTTATCGCCACTGTTTAAATCACTTGGTATAGATCATCGTATCCCATGTCCTTAAACTCCTAACCAAAATGGTCGTGTTGAACGAAAAAATCATCATGTCGTTAAGACCGATCTTATGGTTCTATATCTGATATGCCTGAAGGGTTGGGTTTAACAACACCTAAGAGCAACAACACAAAATAGCAAATGCTCCTCAAATTTATACCAAAAAACCTAAGCCAAAGGAGGCTCCAATGTAGACATTAAAAATTTAACACGAGCTAGCCAATAATATGCATGAAAGATCCTCAAAATGTCAGCTCTAAAAACGATCAGACTGAAAAGTTATGCAACAAACAAAATAAAAAATCTGCTTCTCGGGTAAGCAATTTTTTGGGTAGAATAACGTCCAAGTTGTAAGATGTATAACTCCCAATTGGCTAAACCAAATTCGATGAAATTTTAACATGATGTACCTTGGGGTGTGAAGAGTGGTCTTTAAAAATTTTAGAGCAAAGGATGCAGGCATGATCGAGTTATGGACAGACAACCGCTGCTGGTCCGAGATGGTGGCAGATTTGCACCTCCAGCAAAGTCTCCTCCACAAATGAAGGAAAGCTCCAACAAGGCAGTAGGTTTTTCACCCCTTTCTTAGTGTTCCAACCCCTAGTTTGGCGGGAGAAAAATGTTGTCTCTAAGAATTACCAAGTAATCTCAGCTTGGCAACAATTTGGTAGTGATTGATGCTCGGATATTACACACCGAGTATGGAAACTGATAAGGCCCGAAGGCAACAATTTTGCAGTAGCAAAAATCAAGTTTTCTATTCAATATTCTCCTCCATTACAATAGGAAAAAGATGCTTAAATATGGCTTCAAATGAACGGCTAGGGTTTTGTAACACCTAGAAAATTTGGTAGTGATTGATGCTCGGATATTACACACCGAGTATGGAAACTGATAAGGCCCGAAGGCAACAGTTTTGCAGCAGCAAAAATCAAGTTTTCTATTCAATATTCTCCTCCATTACAATAGGAAAAAGATGCTTAAATATGGCTTCAAATGAACGGCTAGGGTTTTGTAACACCTAGAAAATTTATAGGACAATTTGCTTTTAATGCACAATATTTTATGTTCTAAGATTTATCGTTTACTAAGAGTAGAGAATATTATTGAAGGTTGTAAAGTCAATATTGTGAGGTTAAATGGGTAATTGGATCAATGAGACAAACTAGAAAATATTAAGTATGTAATTAGAAAAATGAGAGGACAAATTGGAAAAGAAAGTAATGGTTGGTGAGGTTGAACCACTTAAAGCTTGACACCTCCTCAAAGCTTTCTTAAGAAGCTCCTCATTGTTAGTTGTAGAAGACAAAAGCTAACAAATCACTCTCTCCCTCCCTCTCTCACGATTTCTCCTCTTCCTTCCACGGTCTTCTTCTCCACACCAAACCCTCCCGCTTCTCTTAAGTTTCTCAAGGTTTTCAAAGTAAGTGTTAGATTTTCTTTAATAGGTTAAATGTCTCTTGGATTATGAAAGATAGAAATGAAGTTGTTAGATTATTTTGGTTATTTTGTTGGATGGTTGAATGAGCTTGGAACGAGGTGCACTAAAATTGGACTTTAGTATGCTCTATCTTTTGTGTTTTTATGCTTCAATATATTGGTATTAAACCTTATTTTGGATTGGAAATGGAAAGGATCGTGGATTGATGCATGTTTGGATTAGAAGCTAAATTGTTCAAAAACTGAAATTTTTGGGCAGTTTTGGGATTGAGGTTTTTAGCCTAATCTATTGATCTCCATTTGATGAATTGTTTTGGTATCTTATATTAGATTTGTTGAGTGAACTTTTGGTTTTGAAATCAATGCATTTGGATATGTATATTAAGAGTTATGAAATTTAGGAAAAAACTGTAAAACGAATTCTGATCATGTTAAGTTTTTTGTACTTTTTGACCCTCTTCCTTATTTTATCTGGTTAAACTATTTTAATAGACACTTCAATGAATCTATGAACTTTGGAATTAATGTATTTGGTTAATTATATATTAAGTTATGTAATTTTGAAGTTGATACAAATTATAGGTGATGCATGAAATGATTTATTGGATGGTATTGGTTCCTTTGGATTTAAGGTTACCAAGTTTGGATATTTAAGTTGTTATGTTTTGGAAATCTTTGGATGAATCACTCAAATTGAGTTAGTTGAGTAGGATTTGATTCTGATTAAAGTATGTGGTTATATGCAGCTGTCTTTGATGGATTTTGGAATTTGTTTCAATTTGGAGTAATGTCGTTGTGCATTGTATGGAATATCTAAAATTGGATATGTTGAATTGGTTAGAACTTTTGATCAAAATGGTAAATATGCATTATGATATTGATGTTAAGGTTATTATGTTATAGGTTGGCCAAGTTACTAAGAGTAGTGTTCAAGTGCTTTAAATTGCTAAAGACTTAAAGGTAAGTAACGCATGTATGTGCCTTGCCTTTTTGACCTACATTACAAAATGTTAGGGTTTATGTTTGTATGAATTATGCTTGCATCTCATGTTCATGCATCATGTTTTAGAAAATTTCTAAAAATGAATTATGCATATGTTTTCATGCAACGATAAGATACGAAATGAAACGAACATGTATGCTTTGAAAGAAGTGATTCGTTCTTCATAGATTATGAGAATATGTGCTTTGGAGGAATTGATCGCACCTTCATCGTCATTTAGATCGTAGCCTTGGTTAGATTCTAATTTTTCCCAATGTCAACTTTGGAGAAACTAATCTGGTCTCCAATGATTATGAAGATTGTAACTTTGGTGGAAGTAAAATTTCCCAATGTCAGCTTTAGAGGAATTGATCGTCCCTTAATCGTCATATAGATTGTAGCTTTGGGAAGAAGTTAGATTCTTCCAAAGAAGAATGACAACAAAATGAAAGAATATGTTAGAAACCACATATGTTAGAAACTGTACATGTTTGAAAAGTTCTCATTGGTTAACTTCTATGCACGAGGAGATCTCAGCACTCAAAGATACAAATACTTAGACTTTTGTTTCTCTTCCACGATGAGCTAAAACTATTGGATGCAAATGAGTTTTCAAAACCAAGCATCATTCAGATGACACAGTTAGCAGATATAAGACTTGTCTTGTTGCAAGAGGGTATATTCAAACAAAAGACATAGACTATGATGAGACTTTCAGTCCAGTTGTCAAACCAGCTTCAATTCGCACCACAATTTCTATAACAGTCTTCTTTGGTTGGAATATCAGACAGTTGGACATTTCAAATGCTTTTTTACATTATGACTTAACGGAGACAGTTTTTATGTAGCAACCACCTAGTTTTATTAGTCCATCTCATACATTTGTTGTTTGTTTACTACATAAAGCTCTATGTGGTCTTAAACAATTTCTTCGCATCTAGTACACCAAGCTTTATAATGCTCTCATACAATGGGGTTTTTTGGCATCAAAATTTTACCTTCACTATTTGTATCTCATACGTGCTCATATCTGCTGATCATGCTAGTATATGTGGATAATATTATTTTAACAGGCAATTTGAATAGTCACATTGTTCAACTGCTGGTCTATCTACACTCAAAATTTAAAATTTGAGATCTTAGACTGGTTATTTTTTCTTGGCATCTCGGTTACTGGTACTCCTACAGGTATGCGTTTCTCACAATCACAATATATAAATGAATTGCTTCACTGCGCAAATATAGACTCGAACAAACCGATTCCTACTCCCATGGTGGCTGAATCGATCTTGTCACAAAAATTAGGTATCCCACTTTCTGATGGCTACCTATATCATAGCATTGTTAGTGGTATACAATATTGTTGTATGACTCGACCAGATATTGCTTTTGCTGTCAACAAAGTCTCCCGATTTATGAATGCGCCCACAAATGTACATTGGCAGACTGTCAAGTAAACTCTACGATATCTTAAAGGCACTTCGTCTTTAGGTATTTCTTTTTTGTCATCTACAAGCTGCAATTTGATTTGCTATACAGATGCAGACGGGGCCTTTTACCCCAATGATCATAATAGCACAGGTGAGTTTTGTATCTTCTTCAGAGCTAATTTAATCACATGGTCCTCGGCAAAACAAAAAGTTATCTCACAGTCTAGCAATGAATTAAAGTATCAGAGTGTCGCAAATGACCGAGCGGAAGTCTTATAGCTTCAATCATTATTAACAGAATTGGGTGTTATGTCCACAACGATACCTCTTATTTTGTGTAACAACTTGAGTGCAACGTATCTTGCTTGAAATCCAACTCTGCACACTAAGTCCAAATCAACTTTCACTTTGTTCAAGAGAAAGTACTCAACAAATCATTACTTGTCTAGTTTACTCCATCCAGCAACAAACTAGCCGATGCTTTCACAAAACCTCTTTCACCAGCAATATTTGATTTGTTTAGATCTAAGATCTTCGGCCTACAGCTTTGCTGTTGAAGGAAGATGTTAACATATCTGCTATTGTTCATGGTTACATTATAGTTTGTTTTGTATTTTAGTTACAATCCTTAGTTTTCTATTTTCATTATTGATATACATATAAAAACATCAGTCGAAGTGAAAGACAAATACAGAAAAATCATTTTGCACTGTCAACTCTCTCTCTCTCTTTGATGCCACTTTCACCTTCTTCTTCTTCCTTCTCGGTTCACCGACAGCTTTACTCTCTCTGGCCACTTTGATTTTTAAGTTTGTCGATTACATCTTCTTTCACGTAAAGGTTATAGATTGTAATGATACCTATCTCTTCTAGATTTTTTATGCACTATATATGAGTTGTAAAACTATATTGTACATTAATTTCGATAGTAAATTTCTCTCTTCTGCATGTAATTTTTGTATGTAAACTCTAGGTATTCAATATTTGTTTTCTTTTTTTGGTATTCATATTCGATTTTAAAATTAAGTTGGAGGAAAGAGAATTTTGTAAATACCAAGCTCTCTGATCAACTACAAAATTTATGGAATTATGTAATCTTTATCACTAAATTACAAGATAGTATACGGAAAGGAAAATCGATTGAGATTATTGAACTTACCTCTGTTCTTCACATTCAGCCTTTTCTGTAATTTAAGTAGCATGAACTATAACACATTTGAAATAAATTACATGAATTATGTGTTAGCTTTAAGATAATTAAACTACATTTGAAATAAATTACATGAATTATGTGTTAGCTTTAAGATAACTAAACCTAATTTTTGTTTTGATTATGAGTATGCTAAATTAGTTAATTACTTATGAATTTGTTTTTAATGAATATTTATGCATAAATGTTGAGTTTTTATCTTGTTTAGAAATACCATTGATAATAGATAGTTAATTGTACTAATGTGTTTATTTAAGTTCATTCAATAATAACGAAAATTTATAAGATTTGAATGATGAAAATAATAGGGTCGTACATAACATTTGTGTGAAAGAAACAAATTTTAACTTGAAAGTTTCAAGGTGACGACTAAACCAGTAAAGTGTCGATTGACTCAATGCTACAGAGTTTTCTTAAGAGGCTCCAGATGTAGATTAAACCAGTGAAGTGTCGACCAATGCAATGCTACAAAATTTCTCGAGAGCCTTAAGGTGTCGACTAAACTAGTGAAGGTCGACACATTATAAGTTGAAGGATTAATTCAAGAAACCCAAGAATATGTGAGTGTCAACTGGGCTAGAAAATGGTCGATCGAACATGCGTGCATTTTGCGTGGTCAGATAAATGTGTAAAGACAGTTGGTTGTGTAGATAATTGTACTGATATAATAGATTTTTCTACGACATAATCTATTTTGATAATCACAAAAAATTTAAGATTTATTATGTAAAAAAAAAACAAAATCTAAAATGTATTTTCTTCGTAATTTATAAAAGCGAGACAATAAGGGCACACTTAAGTTGTACTACGTATGAATTATAATTAGGAACTTAAAAAGCAATCATAAATAAGTTCTTCTAACTTTACTATTTATTTCCCAATTTATGTATATTTCATGTAAAAAGCATACAAACCAAAATCTATTAGAAACTTTTGATTTTTGTTGTATGAATTTTAATGAGTCATCCTTTGATTTAAAATTTCTCTTGATCAAGACTAAGTCAAAGGGGACTATACTCTTTTGTTTGCTTGAATGATGTAATTATAACATAGGTAAATGACACGTAAATACACATCTACATGTTATGGTGAGTTTATATTATCTGATATACTTTAAGCTCAAAATATTGAACCTATAGTGTATCACTTTTAACGTGTTGGCAAGTGTAGCACAATGACAGTTATATTGTACAATATGCGTAGGTAGCGCTACATTGTTAAATAATTTCTAATAATCATGTCATACAATTTACACTAGTTTCCTACCATGTTGTCTTGTTTTATATCATTTTAGTGTTACATTTTGTTTGCTATCATACCACAAGCTCAAAATCTTGAACTTTTAATATTTGTGAGAAAAATAATTTGGATTTAAATATTAATTTTGGTACTTTTGAAATTAAAACTATTTTTTAAACTTTAGATTACTAAGGTTTGGGTTTTTCTTTAAAAAATTAATATTTATCATCAGTCTAATATATTATAAATATTTGTATGGTTAAATGCTTATAGACGTCCATTAATATTTAACCTAAAGTTTTAATATGTTGTACGTATTTATTTATTGATGCACGTAATTATTTTTTTAATTATTTATAATTTATTATAATTATTTTATTAATAAAAATATTATGTCATTAAATTGGAAAGAGTATTCATAATTCAATCTTCGACCAGAGGTGTCTGGTGGGCCGGTAGTTTACCATCTGAAAATCAAAGTCAGACATAGATAGGCTGACCGTTGAGAAGATCTCCAGGAAGTAGGGTTCCGGAGAGAAGAAGAGATCGAGAAACAGAGGAAGGACAGGGGACGGCCATTGTTCTGAGGCCGTGCCATTGACCTAATTTTCGCGCTCGATCTCCGCCATGGCCCTGGGGATTCTTTGGTTCATGGTATTCACTCTTCAGCTTATTCGGTCTTTCTCTGGTAAGTTTCTCCATTTCCAGTTGCGAAGGTTCGTTATGAATTCTTTGTTTATTCGACTTTTTTTTTTGTTCTGGAATGTACGAATTTAGGAAAGAAATTCGGGGATATGGACGTTTTTGTTTTTCTTCACTGACAAGTTAAATCATGTGGTCATAATTTGGTACTTTTCCTCTTCTGTTTTTCCTTGTTTCCATTTTTTAACGTGGCTGATCTGAAATTGAATACTTGGGATCGTGGCTATAGTCGTCACTTTTCTGGCCATTAGAAGCGGCATGCCTTGCCAATTTCGTTTGGTGTTGCACAATGCTCATTATTTGGCTTACACTATTTAGAACGCAATATCTAAATTTATATCAGGACATGCTCCAAAGCATGTTTATTATGACTCTAAAGTAGTTCTTTTTCCCTAAAATGTTAAAGTCAATGCGTTGAGATAAATCCAGAAATTAGATATTGTGTTCTGTTCAGTTCCTAAGCTCACTTTTTTGTTTAGTCTGTTTTGGGTTTTTTTAGATGTTGCGTTCACCTTTTTATTTATTCTTAGTTGTGTTACTGATTTGCGCATGTGACTGCTTCCATTCTCTTTTTGGCGTCCATCATTGTGGATTCTAATTCATTTTAATTGGAAGCTTCAGGAAATACAAAATCAATGGAGTCCGTTCCCGATCTTCAAAATTCAATGTACATTGTTCTGGACAATTGTCCTTGCGTGAGATTGCTCAATTTATCTGGGGATATTGGCTGTTCAAGTATGCCATTTTTAATTTATTTTAGGTTTAATCTTTTTTAGTCTTTCATTTTTTAAAATCTTCACAAATGAACATTTTACCCATCTTCCTAGACCCTGGACGAGAGAAGGTTGTAGCTCCAATCATAAAATATAAAGATGCCGTGGAGCTAACTGAATCATCTGCAATATTGATGTCAATGGGTGAGATCGAAAGTTTCTTTGAGAGGCACGTATGTCCATCTGTATGATCCCTAGTTTGATTACTTTTATATCAATGGGTAGTTTAAAGCATTGTATTAAATTTTAATTCAATTTCCCTTTCTTGTACTTCGGATGACGATTACCATTTGAAAAGAGTGAAGTTATAAGAACTTAAGAAGGGAAAGGTTACCATATGTCTTTTTTTTGTTCATCAAGCACAAAAAATGAGTGAAAAAAATGATGTTATTAAGATCTTTGCAGTGGTGTCAATAACTCAATGAAACTTCATGTTGGGTAGATTGTACATATCTATTGAACAATAATTTACATTACATTTTATTATCGGAAGATTTTGAAAGGAGATAAACTAGCCTGAGAGTGCTTTAAAAGTCAAACCGTAAAGGAATTGCTATGTAGTTTATAGTTGTAGTTGAGATATAGATTATTCATCTAAAAATTCTACTAGTGATGGCAAACTTGGAACACCGTATAATGTCAAAAAATTATAGTAGCGATGGCAAACTTGGAACACCGTATAATTTCAATGAGAAGCATCTTGTTTTATTTGTTTATCTATGGGGGATGCCAGTGGTAAGTCCCATGGTTGTCATTTATTTCTTTTTGAGCCATTATTTGGTGATAGTTATTTTTGGCAATTTCAGAGTATCAACAGACTCAAACTTTGCTCGTAATGTTGGTGGAGTATTGGTTGAATCAACTGCAGGAATCAAAACTATAAATAGTAAGTCATCTCCTTATGTTTTGTTCTTGTAGTTTTATATTTTCCTTTTTATAGTGGTCTGAAACTGATGCTGTTGGCTATGACTTTTTTCACTTGTAGAATTTTCTCCAGCCCAGAAGTTTCCGCAAGCTGTATTTGCTCCTTACGACAACATTAGTTATACATGGAATCCAAATGTGTGAATCTTTCAATTCTATACCAAGACCAGAAGCTTATTACTAATTTCCTTGGTTAACAAATGAGCAATCTGGATTTTTTGTGTTTGGAGTCGAAACCAAGGTTTCTAGTAGGCCTCCAATATGCTTAGACCATGGGCAAAAATGGAATTAAGTGGGAGAGAGAATGCACATCAGATAAGTATGAGAATGCATGGTTGGTATGAGATTGCTAATCGGGAGAGTTGAAGGTTATTCTACATGTGTGGGGGAAGATATATACTAGTTAGAAATGTAGGATATTGTTGGGAGGTAAAAATTAGGAGACAATCAAGCCTCTTGAATTGCTTGTTAAGGTGTAGTTTGTCTTCAATTTATATAATACACTTTATTGTTTTTAGGCCAGATAAGTTTCTTTGGTACTAGAAAAAAACTACTCAATAAAAAATTCATTAATTTTTGTGTATGTCCTATAATAACACATTGGCAATGTGATTAACTAAGAAGGATTAGGTTAGTCGTCAGTTGATACCTCCTTGTGGAGTTGATTAACAAAGTAAATTATGAGTAATATTTTAGTATAAATGCAAATGCATAAGGTCTTTTTAATTTTGAGGTCTTAATTGGTCGGTTGTTCCCCAGCCTTTTCTTACAATTTTGTTGATGAACTTCACTTACAATTCTTTACGGGAGTTTATTATTACTATGTAGTATTTTTTTCGTAATTTGCTTTTACAAGTTTCCATTTGAATTTTTTTTGGGATCTCTGTGGATGTCCAGCCTAGCACCTTAATTGTCCCATGGAGCCCTGAAGTTTTAATTTAAGAATTGAATCTTATTATTACATGTGTTTAGGGATCTGGTCTAATGTGGAAGGCTTACAATTATCCTGTTTTTCTATTATCCGATGGCAGCACATTGACAGCACAAGAGGTAATAATGTTTATATTCTTAAATCTTTAACCTTTTTTGCGGGTGTTTTTAATTGTTTATTCTCATGCTATCTATTTTTGTAATTTTCTAATTACCTGCTGGGGAAAATGAAAAAAGTTGGGAAAATTATGGACATTACACGTTCTTAGTGTCATTTATGTATTATTTATATTATTTACTTTTTTTAGACACTGCAAGCTTGCTCTTAAACCTTCAATTTTTGAAAATCTTGATGCTTAAATGTACGTATTACTGCTTTGTTGTAGCAAATTAGAAACTTCTCTATGTTACTATTAATGATTTGATTTGATTACATTCGTGATTTATATAGGTAATAATTTTCATATGTTACCTCCTTTAAAAAATAGTAATGACAAAATGAGGAATTTCTTTCATGTCTTTATCTAAAATATAAAATCAGGCAAATGATAACAAATCATGTTTGGTCAGGTGTTTGCCAAACTAATGGTGTTGTCTTGGTCTTGTATATAAATATTAGAAAAATCAATTTTTCTGCTTGAAATTCTCTAAAGCAATCTGCCTTAGAGCAGTTAACAGTGGTGTTTATTTGAAGAAATTTCTGTTCGTATGGCTTATTGGATTTTAAATTAGTTTATTTGCTGTCATCATCATTTAACGCAGGCTGCTCTAAAAAATGCTATGAATAAGAAAGCTTCTACGGCAAATGTAGCAGAGTTTGATCTGGTGATGCAGGTTGATGCTTCAATGAGATTTATATAAAATGCATCAGTAGTTTACGTAGTGAACGTTTGAAAGTTTTATATTGTTACTCATTAGTGACCTCTACTTAACTTGGCTCGGATTAGACAACTAAAGCTGGGACTCCCAATTCAGAATCTTGTTTGAAAGAAGAGACATGTCTTCCATTAGGTGGATACAGGTGAAATGGTTTGGAATCTTTTCTACTTTTAGCGTTTTTTTATCAATTTGATTATGTGATGATTTTATTGGTATTCCATGGTGTTCTAAGACTGCAAAAATGCTGGAAGTTTAACTAGTACAGTTGCACGTAATGAGTTTTTCATTGAATCTTTGTTATTGTTCCTCCTTGTGGTATCTAAGTTCGCCTTCAGGTGTAATTCTTTACTCATTGGCCAGTTACCATCTCCTTTCCAATCAATCTGTTGATTTTACCAATATTGCTGCTATGGCACAGAATCCTTTGAAAGAAGATTTTGTATTAAACAAAAAAGGAGTGTACTGTCATATAATCCCTGATATTGTACCTGTTTTGCATGCAGTCGCTAATTGTGCTCATGAGAGTATTAATGCTTGCCAGTCTTAGTCATGGAATATTAAGGTCTGCAAGAGTAGCTTTGACACTAACACGTAGTTTCGCCTCATATTTTGCTAAACCAGCGTGATTTTCTTCTTTGTGTAGATATGATCTACTTTCTATGAAGCTTCTACATTTTGAGTCATCTATGAAGTTCAGGATTATATTAGTGTGCTACTTATCTGGTCTATGATTAAGTGCGGAGGCATCTTTTTGTTAGAGTGAAATGATGTAGAACATGGGGATGACTCTCTTGGTTTTTCACGGGAGATCCTTAAATTTTCATAGTTGGTACAACGAATAATTTTTCAACCTCTGTTAACTTTTTGCAAGAGGATTTGAAGTCCTCCTATTGGATAATGTATTGAAGTAAAATAGTTTTATCTTCAATGTTGTGTTTCGTGTTCGTAAACGTAAAATTAAATGTTGTGTTGCTTCCATGACTAAAACATATACAGCGGCTGTTAAAAATATTTTTGTTTGTCTATGTGAGAACAGTGTTTGGTCATCGGTTCCTCCTATTAATACTTCACCCTCAGATCAGTCCAAGCCTATCATCATGGCAGTGGCATCGATGGACTCTTCTTCTTTCTTCCGTGACAAAAGCATTGGTGCCGAATCTTCTATATCTGTATGAAGTATTTTAAGCAAGTATAATTTTATTGATTTTAATTCTTATTTGTTTCTCCAATTATTGTTGGAATTTTTTATATCTGTAATAAATCAACAAATCATGTTTCGAATTTTTTTATAGGGGCTGATTTCATTATTGGCAGCAGTTGATGCACTTTCGAAGATTGATAGTGTGAATGCACTTAGTAAACAGGTGTGCACTAAGAAATACTTATTATATGTTATGCCTCACAATTATATTAAAATACTCATTTATTGTTCAAAACGAAGAAAAAAATTGAAACGCCTGTGGTTCATTTATTTACTGTTCTTTTGCGTTAATATATTATTAGATCCTCTCGTCTTTCTTTTCATTTTATGTCCCAACATTGGAACAACTAAAGCAATGGATTTTCCCCATCTCATAGCATTTGAAAAGGATCAACTATTTTTGTTCATATTACATTTTCCTGTAACTTATTTGGGTGCTTGTATTTCCTAATGTCACGCAGCTTATATTTGTTATCTTCACTGGCGAGGCATGGGGATACCTTGGTAGCCGGAGATTTTTACATGAACTTGATCTTCAGTCAGAAGCTGTTCTCGGCCTTAATAAATCATCGATTGAGATGGTATAACATTATTCGTTGTCTCCAATTTGACTCTACCAATACCATATACTGAGACACAGTAAATTATGTAAATTTGTTTACCAGCTCATAATGTGTGTATTTTTCTTTTATGCACGATGATGATTTTCTTTACTGAATTTATCTATTGAAAAAAAATACCATCATTCTAACCTTTGTATGGATTGTTTTTTTAGATTTTAGAGATTGGATCTGTTGGTAAGAGTGATGATCAAGGGCCATTGAACTTTTTCGCCCATTCAACAAGGGTAAGAATATTAAAGGAAATAGCTTTTCTGGATAAAAGTTGTTGAACAAGATGCTTACAAACTACTGTTTAGACCTGTGAAATTTTCACTTGTTCATGCAAAGTCCATTTTTTTTAACTTTCCATCATGATCATTTTCTCTACGTTTTCTTTTTAAACTTTTTATCATGATTATTTTACCAAATAGTTTCTGACAAACTTTAGTTCATTAATTGTATTCGATGAAAATACAATTGATTTGTGGCAAGTACTCTACCTGTGGAAACTAGACAGAAAGACAACTCTAGAAGTTGAACAAAGTGTCATTTGAAAGAGGAAGTGGTCTGTGTTGTAATATAATCTGTCCGTGACCTTTTAAACATCCCTATTTTTACTTGATTTAACAAAATCTTGAGCTATGAATGTTTTTTTCAAATGACAAGACCCATGCAATTATCCAAAACACAGTCTACCTCAGAATTGCAGTCTTCTTTCTCCCCTCAGTCAATAAATCGCAAGCCTTTGCAATTTTCTGGGGTGACTTTTAGGTTTAATAATTCTACCTGTTTAAGTAACTTGAGTCTAGCAAGAAAATTAATTGGCCTATAGTTTTGTGACTTCATAATTTGGACCGAAACATTGAATAAACAAAGGGAATGTTGGTGGATTAGTTGTAAAGGATGTCACTCAGTTGGATTGTTACTGTTCCCCAAAGCTTTTTCAGAAACTTTCTTTTTTGTTGATTTTACAGTCATCTTTAAATAAACGCTAGAATGATGTGGATACTGATAATATTGAAAAATGTGCTAAAGAAACTCTTCAAAGTTGATCAGACTTATACAATGTTGCAAAGTTTTTTATTTGAAATTCTATCTGATCTAACGTTTTCTTTTGGCATTTCTGAACTAGACTGACTAAACCTTTCTCATGATATAATAAATTTTCTTGATTGGTATTAAGTTTCTCTTTTCTCTAAATTTTGCTATCATTGCAAGATTTGATTTGTTACTTTTAGAAAACCATGGAAACTTTTCTTATGTTATCTAAAATCATGTTTTTCTTATTTCAAAATTGATATTCATTATGGATGAAAAGTTTGTTTTGAATCCATTTGTCCGTGTTGGTACTTGCATCTCTTATATTAACTTAATGTAGGTTTCATCTGCCACTAATGAGACATGGAAAGCTTTAAAACATGCTCAAGAATCACTTAGTTCTGAAAATTTTACAATTTCTCAAGCAAGTGGTACGAATCCAGGGATACCTCCATCATCCTTGATGGCATTTCTGCATAAGGTTTGAACATTATATTTGAAGTAATTTTTATTTTGTATTTTCCGTTTTAGTTTCCTCTGATCTCTTTCTTGATGGGATTGTTTGAATATCACTTTTCATTGTCTGGTATTCCCGTGAAGCCTTCAAATTGTTAAATCTGATGCTTGTTTTCAAGGGAAAAAAATATTTTGACCTTCTATTACGTCGTTATAATTTTTTGATCCCTGAAATTATATGTTAATTTTTCTGAAACAACATAAATGATCTATATAAAGGGAATATCTATGACTCCAAAGACGTGATGAATGGATGTCAGTTGATTGTCCGACTTCTAAAATGCTGTCATTTACTTAATTTCACCAAATCAAATTTTCTTTTTTGGTAAGGACAAGCCCACATTAATGGCACAACTCATGACACATTAGAATTTTTTATAATCTTATTCAGTAAATTATTTTCTTAAAGTGAATTACTTTTTTTAACTTATTTCTTAATTATTTATTTGATAAGCTAGATTATTTCCAAATCAATTATGTACTTAAGTTAGATTTTGGCATCCTATTTAAAGAGATATTAAGAGTTTTACTAAATACTTTTGAATAATACAATATTTTTTACTTTCTGAGATTCCATTTTCTGATATTTTCCTTTAATTTCATTTCAATTTCGAATCAAAATTTCTAAAAATGCCCCATTTTGAGTAGAATATATGTAACCAGACTTGAAGGAGATTGATGTTGGAAGATTTTGGTGCTGATGGAGGACAAATCAGCACCGTTTCAAATTGTTCACAAATTAGAATGTAATGCTAGTTTGAACTCTCAATAACTACTTGAGAATGTTCTCACTTATAAAAAAATAGATTGACCAAACTGATAAGCACTTGTTTCTTAACATACGCTGCTCTGATGATACGGTGAACAGACTACTTCTGATATATTTTTTTTTAAATAAAAATTTTCAAACATAATATCATCTTACTCATTTTGTGAAGATATCATTTGTTGTTATATCAATTCAACTTTAATATTTTCATTTCTGATAATGTAGTCTCAACTAGAATGACCTTTATTTGAGCACTAATATTTGGATTTGCTTGATCGGTGCTCTTTCATCCATACAGAACTCCTTAGTTTCTGGTATTGTATTGGAAGACTTTGATAGTGTCTTCTCTAACAAGTTCTATAGTAGTCATCTCGATGATTTATGTAAGTTGATTATACGCCTTCTTAAATTTTTTCATGCAACTTTTAATTGTTTTATAATGTTCAACTTGTTAATTAATATCTTTATCTTTCCCATGCAGCTAATATAAACTCATCAGCCATAACTTCAGCTGCTTCTCTTGTTGCTCGAACTCTCTATTTTCTTGCAGTCAAGGAAAATTTGGCAAGTCCCGATATTAGTGACATTAACGTCAATGTCTCACTAGTTGAAGAGCTTATAGGCTGCCTATTGAAGTGTGATCCTGGACTCTCTTGTACGCTGGTCAAGAACTATATATTTCCAACGGATATCTGTCCAAACCATTATGTTGGTGTCATCCTTGACGAACCTTCCCCTACTCCTTATTCTAGATATGTTAATGATATTTCAAGGTTTGTGTGGAATTTTCTGGCGGACAAAACGTCTATTCCAAATAAGATGGGTAACTCTATCTGTTCTAATGGCTGTGGGGACAAAGGCGAAGTATGCATTAAAGCAGAAACAGAAGGAAAGGGGGTCTGTGTTTTATCCACAACCAGGTAAAATGGTACTTAAAATACAGAAATTTATAATGATATGCTTACTATTTATTTTTTTAGAATCTAGTGATACTGTTTGAGAAGCGTAACAAAGAAATATCATCAGGTTTATCTTATTTCTATGTTTGTATTAGAACATTAGTGAATCATGAACTCTAAATTTTTTCCTACTCGAGCTGAATAAATTAACAATATGAAGTTGAATATGTTAAAAAAAATTTACATTTTATATTTAATCAGATCATAAACCGTGATGGATATTTTCAGAAATGGAACGTAATTATATATGTTCATGTTATAGGACATGTAATATTCTAGATGCTTATGACACTTAAGAGTGTTTTTTTTTTTTGGGTAATAGATATGACAACTTAGTCTGTGACCAGGGATACTTGTAGAAGTGGAACGTAAAAGTATCATATATTCACGTGATAGGAAATGTGATATTCTTGATCCTTGATGACACTTGATAGTTGAAAATATTTAAGTGGAATAGATATGATGATCTTGAATGTGAAAACTCTTGAGTAAGCTCGGCGAAATTACTTTTGGATGAAAATTTGAAGGGTGGCAAATGAGATTGTTCAGTTTAAGTAGCATTTATAATCAATAATTATGCTTGTCTACATTATAGATTGATCATTTATTAGTTGGGATGTGTTTTGGGATTAAATTTTCCTTGTTTCTAAAGGGTCTAGTCATCTTTAACAGATATGTTCCAGCTTACTCAACTCGACTGAAGTTTGAATCTGGGGTGTGGAAAGTGTTGCCTCCAAATTCTTCAGATCCAATGGGGATGGTCGACCCTGTTTGGACAGAGAGCAATTGGAATACTGTTGGGCTCCGTGTCTATACCATGCAAAGAGCATTTTATGATAATTTCATTCTATTTGCAGGCATTGCAACCACTGTCTTGGCATATTTTGCAATAGTAATTGTCAGATCCTTCATCACAAAGGCCTTGAAAATTGATTGATGTAAGAAAATCTCTCCGTCACTATATTGGGATTAGTTTTCATTCCCTTTTTTGAGTCAATCCGTGGTGTCTCACAATGTTTATAATGACTTTAGCTGGAGTAGTTCTGAGTAGATATTGAATATCATCGTTTCTACACTAAATGTCACTAATGGTAGACTTTACTTGCGAGAGACCAAATGTTATTTTCATGTATGGTTGGATAACTATGAGGTGTCAGTCGCAGGTAAACTTGTGGTGTCACTTGAGAGGTTCGAAATTGAGAACCCATTAGGTTGCATGAACAAATTAAACTTTACCTTCTTATTAAAATAATTATTATCTTTGGTTCTATCCCCGTCAGATTATTAGTCAGCCTTGGCTCAATGAGCAAAGATCTTTATGCAAGAAAAAAAAAAAGAACTAGTGATTGTGGGGGGATAGAGGAGTAGGACTTTCCTTGTGGCTTGCACATTGACCCATATTTTTTTATTCGGACCACAAGAACTCGTATTGATGAACAGCTTTTCTCCCATTAGTTGTTTGAAATAAAGCTTATCTTATCGCGTTGCCTATTTTCTTGCGGTGATCGACGTGATTTTCCAGCTATGACGGGGGCCCCAGGTATTCTAGACTACCTTTTGCTTTCTTCTCTCATTGTTTCTCAAGTCAACTTCAGTCACGTATCGTCATTAATTTCTTTTATCGACTTATCAGAATAAACCATGAAAAATGGAGGAAGGTTTACTGCATTGATTATAGAAGAACCTTATTAGCTTTCATGGTAGTACTTGCATTGAATGTCATTGCACACTTGCATTGCATATCAACGAGGGACCATCAATTATTGTTAGTGATTGCAGTGTTGGCTTCCCAAAGTGGTCCAATGAACAGCCAAGGGAACATTATCTAGTTCAATTATATTACAATATATTGTTTTATGACATCATTTAATTGGTATTAGAATGATATTTACACAAAAAACCTATTGTTTATGACATGTAATTGCACTTGCACTTAGATTAAATGAATAACATGGCACAGTTTTAACAACTAAATCGACGATAATGTCTAGATTGATGAAGGTTGAAAATTGAAGATTTTGTTTGCAAAAAACTTATATTAAACTGATGGATTCATAAATGAATTTAAATATTAGAGTTTAAATTTCTCTTGGCCTCAGGAAGTTTTGTAATAGTTATTTAATGGGTTTGTGTTGGAAAAGTAGTGAGAATTAGAGCACACTAGTTTGGCCGCAATGGTATGATCATGGGTCATAATCAGACGCACACCCTTCATTCCATTAGTGCTCTACATCAAATTCCTTATCTTCATTGTCTTCCAAAGGCTTTGACTCTTCTAAGAGCCAGCTGGGCATGGGATCTTAAACAACTCATTAATCTTGTGCGTGTTGACCTGCCAATCAACTCCCTTTAAATGTGTAATGGATCTATAGATAGTTTTTTAGGGTAAAGTTCAGTTCGGATTCTAATTCTAGTTTAGGGTCATTTACCGATTATTTTTTAAATTATTGATAAATGAAACGTGCACCAACTTTCAACTATTAACCATTGGATTTTAGTGTTAATTTATTCATTAAATTTAGTGCGTGCATACTCATAGTTTTCACTTAATAAGGTGTTTTAACTTGATTTTTAACGTCGATTATTTCTAACATGATTTTGAATTGTTTCGACTCCTATCTATTGGTTTTGAACTTTGTCAATCGCGCGATGAAATTCAAAATCCTGTTAGAAATTAGGTCAAAACATATTATTAAATCAAAAACGTGATATACACGTGATGAATTTAACAGATAAATTGGTAACATGCCCAAATTAATAATATCTGAAAGGTGGATATTCGATTTGTCCAGAAAATTAATTTAAGGTTTAATATTCAAATGACCCTAAAAGTTAATATCTAAATTTCACGTTACCTCTTTTTATGGGTAGTTTTGGACTTACTCTCTAATTCTAGACTTTAATCTTATCTCATGATGCATATATTTTGTATCACTTATTAATTAATGTAATAATTAAAATAAATAATAAATAGTTAAATATAATATTAATTGAATTTTTTATATTAGTCAAGATATGTGAAATCCTCTACTAATTGCATGAACTGTGAAGACAAAGAGTCAAAGTTAGTACAGGTGGCTTTTCAAGATCAACTCTCAAACCGTTTGTTTAGATTAAAGATAAAATTAATTTTGATCTATTTTTTCAAGTATAGTGCTTGATTACATGCCTCACAAATTAGCAGAGAAGACTACATTAGTTCATGGGTTCGAGGTTGTTGAGATTTTGAGATGTTAATTCGACATGTCATTGCTTAGTAGTTATTTAGATTGATCAAAACTAAGCACCCCATAACTACACTTGTTCATAAATCATAATTAAGAACAAAATCTAAGCCAAGTTTCCAACAACTTGTCTTCTTGTTCTTGACCCTTTTCTTGGATGACTTAAATTGGTGGATACTAGTCTAGGTCTCTACCCACTCAAGATTGTTTAATCTTTATTTAAGGCATCACTTTCTTTGTTTATGTCCATTATGTCTATGCGAAAGCAACTACTAAGCATGATATAACTAAGATGACATGAATATCTGAGCTTTAAAACCTTCAAAAAAAAAGGAGAAGAAAAGTTAATAAGTGAATATCTCAAACCCTATTCCCCTATCTCAATAATAGCAATAACAATGTGAATATAAACGAGGAATATAGAGATCTATTATTAGTTTATACGTATTTTTTTTATAAAAATAATTACTAAATGAGCCTGGAGGTTTTGTCATTTTATCCAAGCGTTCGGCTCTGAAAAACCAAGCTATAGATATGCATTTCCCACCAAAGAAACTCACGAGGCTGAAATCAAAACTCCAAAATAAAAAAAAAAACTTATCGAACGAACACGCGTATAATTCCTACAACATGGGAGAAAATAAAACTATTTGATGTTTTCTGTATGGTTTAGAGACTAACAATCTAACAAAAGTGTAGAAAAATAGAACTACTTTAATTTTCCTGCAATTTGATTGTCTAACAAGTGTTCCAAGTAATCTTGGTTTTGCAATTGAGAATCTTAAACTGTAAGAAAGTGTTGGATAAAAAGTTAGGGCAGGAGTGTGAATTGGTGTTCTAAATCTAATCTCTTCATTTTGTTGGTGGATTTATGTCTACAAACCTGTTTGGTAAATTCAAATTTAAGAAACCTTCCAAAATTTTCCACCATGGGATTGTTAATCTTCTAAAGTTTTAAGAAGATTCACCACGAAGATCTTTAGTTTCTCTTTGTAGAGTCACTCTATTATGATGAGGGATCCACTATATTTAATTTAAAATTCAAATGATGGAAAGAAAGAAATTTTTTCCTTCTTTCCTTTCGGCGCCCACCTTCCTTTAAGGAAGGTGTCTTTTGAAGCCTCTATAAATAGAAGTTTCAAACGAAGATTTTTATCATCCGAAGAATAACAAAAAGTGTTCTGTGAGAAGAGAGAAAAAAAAAGACATGGTACTTTTGAGTACAGTGAGAATTCTAAGAGAGATCTTTTCTCTTAGTGAATATTTTCTACAATATTCGGTTTCTAGAAAAATATTATAAATCTTACTTTTCATAGTGAGATCTTTCTGGACTCGATCCCCGTAGTTTTTTTCTGATTTGGGTTTCCACGTAAAATTTTCGGTGTTCATTTTTGCTATTATTTCTCTTACTTCTTGGCCGTTATAATTTTACGGTGTGGGAAAATATTCCTGGTATTTTTCGGATCGCATCTGCTATCGTTTCTCGTACCGCTTGCGGTGATATTGTTGTCATCGTTCTCACCGGAGTTCGTCGTTATTTTTCCCAACAAGTGGTATTAGAGCGAGGTTGTAGCTCCTGTGCCGTACTCAAATCATGGAGAGTGACCCTAGCAGGATGGTTACGTTGAACGACTTCAACTATCATGTGTAGAAAAGGAAGATGAAGGATCTTCTATATGTTAAATATTATTATTTGCCCGTGTTCGCTGGTGCGAAGTCAATGGATAAATCTGATGTCGAATGGGAATTGTGTCATCGTCAAGTGTGCGGTTACATTCGACAGTGGGTAGATAATAACGTCCTCAATCATGTTAGTGAGGAAAAGAACGCTTAGAGCTTATGAAAAAAGCTTGAGGATTTATATGCTCAGAAGACTGACAACAACAAATTATTTTTGATCAAACAACTTCTAGGGTTGAAGTACCAAAATGGAAAAGCAATGACCGATCATCTGAATACATTCTAGGGAATTATCAATTAATTAGGTGGGATGAAAATCAAGTTTGATGAAGGGGTTCAGGGATTGATGCTTTTGGGAACGTTACCGGACTCGTGGGAGACATTCAGAATGTCGTTGTCATACTCCGCCCCGGATGGTATTTTGGCTATGAATGTAGCCAAAAATAGTATTCTGAACGAGGAGATGAGAAGAAAGTCAACGAGTTTTCCTTCAGAGTCAGACGTCTTATTCACCAAAAACAGAGGGAGGAGTTAAAGCAAAGGTTCAGGCAACAGAAATCGAAGTCAAAGCAAGTCGAGAAAATACACCAACTTTGAATGTCATTATTGTGGCAAGAAGGGTCACATCAAGAGATTTTGTCGAAAGTTTCTTCGAGAAAATCCGAATGCCAAGGGAAAAGAAATGAAGACCGAAGATGGTGAAATAGGCGAGAATGTAGCTATAGCCACCGAAGAGTTCTTTATAGTGTACGATGGAGACGTCGTCAATCTCGCCTCCCAAGATACGAGTTGGGTGATCGATAGTGGCGCTTCAATACATGCTACTTCGCAGAGGGATTTATTCACGTCCTACACTTCTGGTGACTTTGGAAGTGTAAGGATAGGAAATGATGGCGTTGCAAAAGCCATTGGTATGGGAGACGTGCACTTGGAGACCGACAATGGCAACACCTTGTTTTTAAAAGGTGTGAAGCACATCCCTGACATCCGCATGAATTTGATTTCGATTGGAAAGTTTGACGACGAAGAGTTTTGCAACACCTTTCGTGATGGAAAATGGAGGCTCACCAAAGGCTTATTAATTGTGGCGAAAGAAGAAAAATGCTCCTCTTTGTATGTGATGCATGCAAAGATTGCGAATTCCATAGTTCATACGGTGAACCATGAAGACGCAGTAAATTTTTTGCACAACCGGCTTAGCCATATGAGCGAGAAGGGCTTGACGATTCTAGCCAAGAAGAACCTATTATCAGGTATAAAAGGATGCTCTCTAAAGCAGTGCGTTCATTGTTTGGCAGGCAAGCAGAAACCGAGTATACTCGACATGGTGTACTCCGATGTGTGCGGTCCAATGAAGACAAGAACACTTGGTGGTGCACTGTATTTTGTGACTTTGATCGATGATCACTCAAGGAAGATTTGAGTGTATATGTTGAAGACAAAAGATCAAGTGTTTGACATCTTCAAACAGTTTCATGCTCGTGTGGAAAGAGAAACAGGTGTGAAGCTCAAGTGCATCCGGGTAGATAATGGGGGTGAGTACTGTGGTCCTTTTGATGAGTATTGCCGAGAGCAGGGTATACGACATCAAAAGACACCTCCGAAGACTCCTCAGTTGAACGGTTTGGCTGAGAGAATGAACAGGACACTCATTGAGAGAGTAAGATGTTTGCTCTCACAGTCACAGTTGATAAGATCCTTTTGGGGTGAAGCCTTGAGTACAGTGGTTCATGTTTTGAATCTCACCCCGAGTGTTCCGTTGGATTTCGAAGTACCAGATAAAATGTGGTCGGGAAAAGAAGTTTCTTATAATCATCTGCGCATATTTGGGTGCAAAGCTTTTGTTCACATTCCGAAAGACGAGCGGTCGAAGCTCAATGTGAAGACGAGGCCGTGTGTGTTCATCGGTTATGGTCTTGATGAGTTTGACTACAGATTCTATGATCTAGTGCAGAAAAAGCTCGTCAAAAGCAGAGATGCAGTGTTCATAGAAAACTAAGGCATCAAAGACATCGATAAGGCAGAAATCACAGAAAAGTGCAATGATGGTCTGATTGATTTAGATTAAATCTCTACTCCTACAGAGCATTTCGATCAAGGGGGGAGCGGAACCAGAGCATGATACCATAAATGGCGAAGTCCCCACAACTGATAATTTTGAACCAACTAAGCAAGTCGAAGAAGTGGTTCAACAATTGCCAGACGAACCTCCTTTGCGAAGATTCACCAGAGAGCGGCATCCTTCAACAAGATACAATTCAGATAAGTATGTGATGCTCACAGAAGTCGGAGAGCCATAAACTTACCAAGAGGCAACTTCCACTGATAAGAAGAAAGAGTGGTTGAAAGCCATGGAAGAGGAAATGCAATCTCTTTATGACAATCGCACTTATTACTTGATAAAGTTATTGCAAGGCAAGAGGGCTCTCAAGAACAGGTGGATCTACAGATTGAAAACTGAAAATGCTAGCTTACAGCCAAGGTACAAGGATCGGTTAGTTGTGAATGGGTACGGTTAGAAGAAGGGAATCGACTTTGAAGAAATATTCTCACCGGTGGTGAAGATGTCCTCGATTCGAGTTGCTTTTGGTTTAGCTGCACGTTTAAATTTGGAGATCAAGCAACTTGATGTGAAAACTGTTTTTCTTCATGGGGACTTGGAGGAAGAAATTTACATGAAACAGCCCGAGGGATTCAAAATCAAAGGGAAAGAACAACTTGTGTGCAAGTTGAAGAAATGCTTGTATGGTCTCAAACAAGCTCCACGACAGTGGTACAAGAAGTTTGACTCTTTTATGGTGAGTCAAGGGTATAGCCGAACATCGTCAGACCATTGTGTGTTCATCAAGAGGTATCCGATTATGATTTCGCGATTCTTCTCTTGTATGTTGACGATATGTTGATTATAGGTCGTAACACTAGCAAGATTGCTACGTTGAAGGGAGAGTTGAGCAAGTCTTTTGCTATGAAAGACTTGGGTGCAGTAAAGAAGATACTCGGTATGAATATCTCTCGTGATAGGAAGAATGAGAAACTGTGGCTGTCTCAAGAAGACTATATCGAGAAAATACTTGAAAAGTTCAACATGAGCAAGGCCAAAACTGTGTGTTCTCCACTTGCAGTTCACTTCAAGCTCAATTCGGAACAATATCCTACAAGTGAGGAAGACAAGGCGGACATGAGTCGAGTTCCTTATGCATCTGCAGTTGGCAGTTTGATGTACGACATGGTTTGCACTTGACCCGATATTGCTCATTCAGTTGGAGTAGTCAGCCGATTTCTCTCAAATCCTGGCAAAGAACACTGGGAAGCAGTGAAGTAGATATTCAAATATCTCAGAGGCACTTCCAAGTTGTGTTTGTGTTTTGGTAACAACGATCTTATGCTAGTTGGATATACCGATTCAGATATGGCTGGTGACATTGATTCCAGAAAGTCCGTTTCAGGATTCTTGATGACTTTTTCATGGGCAGCCGTGTCTAGGCAATCAAAATTGCAAGAGTGCGTTGCGCTATCTACCACAGAAGCTGAGTACATTGCAATTACTGAGGGTTGCAAGGAAGCTTTGTGGATGAAGAGATTCCTTAAGGAACTGGGTTTACACCAAGAGAAGTAGGTTGTGTACTGCGATAGCCAAAGCGCTATCCACGTCTCCAATAATTTGTCATTTCATTCGAGATCCAATCATATTGATGTGAGGTATCATTGGGTTCGGGAATTGCTGGCGACGAAGCAGTTGCATTTGGCAAAAGTGCACACCAGTGAAAACAGTTCATATATGTTAACGAAGCCTTTGGCGAAGGAGAAACTCGAAGCTTGTCGACGAAAGGCAGGTTTGTTGGAGATTCCTCATCATAAGTTGGGAGGAGGAGATTTGTAGGGTCCCTCCATTATAATGAGGGATCCACCGTATTTAATTTAAAATTTAAATGATTGAAAGAAGGAAACTTTTTCCTTCTTTCCTTTCGGCGCCCACCTTTCTTTAAGGTGTTTCGCAGGTGCCCACTAAGGAAGGTGTCTTTTGAAGCCTCTATTTATAGAGGCTTCAAACGAAGATTTTTATCATCCGAAGAAGAACAAAAAGTGTTCTGTGAGAAGAGAGAGAAAAATAGACGTGGTACTTTTGAGTACAGTAAGAATTCTAAGAGATGTGTTTTCTCTTAGTGAATATTTTCTAGAATATTCGGTTTCTAGAAAAATATTGTAAATCATATTTTTTATAGTGAGATTTTTCTGGACTCGGTCCCCTTGGGTTTTTTCCGATTTGGGTTTCCACGTAAAATTCTTGGTGTTCATTTTTGCTATTATTTCTCTTACTTCTTGGCCGTTATAATCTTATAACGTGGAAAAATATTCTTGGTATTTTTCGGATCGCATCTGTTATTGTTTCTCGTACCGTTTGCAGTGATATTGTTGTCATCGTTCCCACCGGGGTTCGTCGTTATGTTTCCCAACACTCTTTAATTTGTTTGAGAACTCAGTTCATTTTTCAAAGTAGTCGGTTTTGATCGACGATAGTCGGAGGAGGTTCGAACAATGCACCCAAAGTTGATGACAAATCCTAAACTTTTATAATGGGGGCTTGATGACCTTGTCATACTTGTTACACCTTGTGGTTGAGTTGGCCTTTTATTTGTGTTCTCCCAAATTTCAATGTTTCTACGAGACTTGTCATATTTATGTTCATACGAGACCAATCATTATTTGATCGGCTGGTATTACTATTGCTAGTGTTTGTAAACTTTGTCAATTTTATATTAATTAAATTATTAAGTAAATTCTTTATATTTTTTGGAGTCAAGTTGTCCTTTGTTGATTAGAAATTTTCATAATTTGTTAACATTTGGCTACAAGTAATTTTTTTACCAAATCGGCAAAAGTTGGATGCTATTGTGTAGTTTAAAATTTATGCAAGTATGCCAAAGTTACTTTGTAGAGAGTTTTGCGATAACGTTTTAATTTGAGACAAATTAAAATTCAAAGGATCCCATTTTATTATATATCAATAATAAAATAAAACTTAAAAAAAAAAAGAGGTTTTCCTCCCCCTTAGAGGGAGAGAATAGAATTTTGCCATTTTGAGTTTTCATCAGCCTAATCTTTGCATTTCATTAATGTTCTACGAGGGTACGTCGTTTCTAACCTCTGTTTAGTTCATTTTGTTAGTTTTTTATGTTTTTTGTTCAGATCCAATTTTGAGTTCAAAAACTCAAAATCGTTAGTTAAAATCAATATTTATGAATAATAAATTTGTTGGTAAGGATTTTGTTGTGAGTTTTGTAGTAAATCAATGAAAAATATAGTTTTGTAGTCGAAAGTTGAAAAACATTGTTTAAGCCACGACTCAGCAGTGCACTATGTCACGGGGTGGATGTGGTCCAGATCGTTAAGTGTGTGTGCAACACATGTCACACCGCAACAAGCTTGGAGTATGCCGCGTCAATTGATCAATATCACTGCATGCTGCTCTGTTGGTGTTGTGGCGCTACATGTTTGGCAATGCGGCGCTAGTCCGCTTGCCTCTAAACTGTGGTGTCGGGCCAGTTTTGAGCCATTTCAATCCATTTGTTTGGGCCACGTTTTTGAGTCGTTCTATTGTACTATTGTGAACCTGTTTTTTGGGATATTATTAAAACCCAAATTTTTTTTGCCTCAACGCTATGCGCCTTGGCTAATATTGTTTTTCTTCTGGTTGAAGTTACCAGTCTTGACATAGGATTTTGACGTTGGACTTGTTTTGAATCGATATTTCGTATTTCAATTCTGTCTTCATAACGTGTTCTGGATGGTTAGAAAGACAGCCATCATTGAGTTAGGAGTTTTGGAAAAGCTTATTTTGTTAGATATCAAACTTGACATATCTTGTTTAACAACTTGTCAATTTTTATTGTATATGTACGTTAGTTTTATACATTGATTTTATGCCCGCGTGATATCTCATTTTATTGAATATAGCTAATATGTATAGATGTCATCAAAACTTCCCTTTTTATTTTATGGGTCTTGTAGCTAATTTTTAAGATGTAAAAGATTTTTACTAAATGTAAATTCGTGCACATGGATTTTATCACGGGCATATTGTTTTTACAATAAAATGATATAAACATTTTTCTCATGCATTGGGAATAGAATATGATTCCTACTGAGTTAGTCGCTTACCCTAAAAAACTACTTAGTTAAAAATCGTGGAAAGCAGTAGATGATTGTCGTGGAGTTTACCTTTTGATTCTTCTCTTTTATTCGATTGTTTATTTTCTTTATTTCTCGAGGTTAAAAGTCTTTTACTTTTTTCTTCTGTTCCTAGTCAATATATAACATTGGGTGTTTGATTATTTATTTCCTAGACAACAAATATTTAGATTATTTTGTTGCATTATCTTATTATTTTGTAATTATTATATTGAATTTGGCTCATCTCATGGGAATTATAACTTTATTTTGGTCTAAGTCTTTTGGTGGTTTGAACAATGGGTCCTCTTCAAAATCAGATATTTTAACATGACATTGTTGTTTCAATCAACCCTAGGGTCGTGATAGTACTGATTTCTTTCGTCTTAGTGGTGGCCTTAAGAGATTTCGTTATTAGATAGAAATTAAGAGTTTTTATTAACTCTTTTTCAAAGAAATTAATAGTTTCTTTATTAGTTCCTTGTTTCTAATTGTGGCCTAAGAAAAGAGATGTGGATGTTCTTATGCAATAAATCATGTTAAGAGCATAAATGATTAGAGTCGATGCTGATTGAGACGGATGTAGGCAGACATTTTGAGGCATAAATTGGATTATATCTCATGCACCCCTGGTTAGATTCTAACCCGGTTATGCGATCTAACAACTTCTAAGAGTTTTATGAATGCACTGATAAGAGTACAAATATAGGTATCGTCAATTCACGAGCTGGATTCGATTACGAGGGTATGATTTTCAATAGTGTTGAAGTTGATATATTTACGTTTTCCTGCATGTTTATTTTGTTATCACCATACATATCGATTGGGGATACCGAGTTTGCTTGATTGCGATTGGGGTCTTTTTTGTTTGTGGACATATAATCGTTCAAGTACATGCTTGCACAATGACACATGCATGTTATTGAGTATGATGTTGTATCTCTAAGTAAAAACTCTTAAATTAGATTAGAGTTTTTGAGCATATGTTATCGTTCGAGTATGTGTTTGCACATGATGCGAGAATGTTATAGGGCATGATGTCACGTCACTAAGGGAAAATTCCTAAACTCGATCAAGGTTGTTGATCTTTTTTAATGATTGAATTTCTCTCGTACTCTCGTGACATTACTGTTTAGAGTTTGTGAGTCTTATTTTTCACTTATATTTTTCTATGACAATCCAATACTATTTTATTATATATTGTTCGTGTCGTTACATGCATGAATAATTAATTTTAAAATACTACATATAGCATTTGAAATCTCTATTTGACTATAGTCAACTTATTCTAAATGGCTATTTATTTTTAGATCTTAACTAGAGTAATTTCTTATATATTCTTTGAAATTATTTTATAACTTCATTTGGAGTTTATTATTATATTATAATGTGTTACTTGTTACACTGATGTGTTACGCCCAAAGTGTCAGAGTCTTGGCTTGTTAGATTATACGTTAGTGTTAGATTATATGTTTATTACTGAGGGTATTTTAATCTTTTACAATTATTTGTGGTAAGACTGTTTAAACATCTCCTTTATTTTTCCGAGTATTGAAATACTCTTCTAAACCCTAGCAGCCGCAGCTTCCTCTCTCTCTCTCTCTCTCTCTCTCTCTCTCTCTCTCTCTCTCTCTC
>CM039530.1:1125659-1194492 GCA_022433055.1 Begonia peltatifolia
CTCTCTCTCTCTCTCTCTCTCTCTCTCTCTCTCTCTCTCTCTCTCTCTCCCCATTTCTACATTTGGAGTTTATTATTAGGTGAAATAATAATAAAATTGCGAGGGACATGCAGGCCTGAATCTCATCGTCAAGAGATCATAATATTGATGGGTTTGATGTAAGGAGTCTTAAATCGATAATATTAAGAGATTTTTTTTAATTATTGAACTAATTTTTAAAATGAATTGTATTGTTCTTATTTTATCATTTGAAACAGTGTAGTTTCACACTCTCTTATTAAAGACACGTATTGAGGTAAGAAGTAATAATAAATTTGTTTAGATCTCCATATTTAGTTAACAAAAAAAAAAAAAAAAAATCTAATTAAAAATAAAAATTACCACACATTGAAATAATTGCATGGCCCACACTAGGCTTCGAAAACGCCAAATGTATTAAAGGCTATGACAAGTATATAATTTTGCTTTATTAAATAAAGAAATAAATTTGTCACACGGCATCTATCGCTTTATGAGAAGTGTCTTTTACTTCAAAATTCCTCAATGACAAAATGCTAAATAATCAGTTTAAAGTTTTATTATTTGTAAAATTAAAAAGAAGAACATTACCAATAAAATAATTCAAGTTACATACCTTTCATCAACATTGTATTACACTTGAGTGACAAGTGTTACGCGGAATATCATTAATAACCCTGCAAACTGCAGAGGAAGATTGATGATCGTCTTCGACGATTTATTAGATCTAATCTAACCAACCCACGAGAAAACGCGTTCTGCAGCAGCTCCTAAATTTGCTTATTGATGGAGTTTTTGTTTGTGCCCTATCCGCCCTTCTGACTTCCGGTATAAATTCATCACCTTCTCCATACATACCCACTCTTCGAGCTCTTCTCTCTCCTCTCTTTCTCTCTCTAAAACCACGACCATGGGTCTCTGCAAACTGAGCTTGCTTCTTTTTATTCTGCTCGCCACCATTTCCATCTCCTATTCCAAAGAAACGAGACATCACAGACAAAGAAAGCCTCTTTCTCTCTCCTTCCCCCTTACTTCACTTTCGCTCTCTAAAAACACCTCTGCGACTGCAACTTTCTACCATTCTCTCACCTCGAGCTCGGGGACGAACCCGAAACCCAGAACCAGCCAGTCGTACGATTACAAGTTTCCTTTCAAGTATTCTACGGCTCTGATCGTTTCCCTCCCAATTGGAACTCCTCCGCAGACTCAAGCTATGATTTTGGATACTGGTAGTCAGCTTTCCTGGATTCAGTGCCATAGGTTGAAGACGCCTCCAACGGCGTCGTTTAATCCTTCTCTCTCCTCCTCCTTCTCTCTCTTGCCCTGCAATCACCCACTCTGTAAACCCCGGATTCCTGATTTTACCCTTCCCACTTCTTGCGACCAGAACCGCCTCTGCCACTACTCTTACTTCTACGCCGACGGGACCTTGGCGGAAGGCAATCTCGTCAGAGAAAAATTGACTTTCTCTCGTTCCTTAAGTACCCCGCCCTTGATCCTTGGTTGCGCTCAGGCTTCGAGCGAGAACAAGGGTATTTTGGGAATGAACCTTGGCCGGTTGTCGTTCGCATCTCAAGCAAAAATATCAAAATTTTCTTACTGCGTTCCAACCCGTCACTCCCAAGTCGGGTCACCAACAACCGGGTTATTTTACATCGGTAACAACCCGAATTCAGTCAAGTTTCAATACTTGGATCTCTTGACTTTTACGATAAGTCAACGCATGCCGAACTTGGACCCACTGGCTTACACCGTCCCAATGATGGGGATTAGAATCGGAGGGAAAAAATTAAACATTTCGACTTCGGTTTTTCGACCCAACTCAGGCGGGTCGGGGCAGACTATGATCGACTCGGGTTCGGACCTAACGTATTTAGTGGACGAGGCGTACAACAAGGTGAAGGAAGAACTAGTAAGACTGGTGGGTTCGAAGATGAAGAAAGATTACGTGTATGCCGGTGTATCGGACATGTGTTTCGATGGTAACAACGTGATGGAAATCGGACGGTCCATAGGCAACATGGTGTTTGAGTTTGAGAAAGGAGTGGAGATAGTAATTGAGCAGGAGAAGATTTTAGCGGACGTAGGAGGTGGGGTACATTGCGTGGGGATCGGACGGTCAGATATGCTTGGAATTGCAAGCAACATAGTCGGAAATTTTCATCAGCAAAATCTATGGGTGGAATTTGATGTTAGAAATCGGAGATTGGGATTTGGGAGAGCCGATTGTAGCAGAGCAACGTAGGCCCAGGCAGTCCAATCAAAGATCGATGGAAGTTGAATCAACGGCTGGCATGGCTCCAACGCATGGTTGTGGTTTTTTTTTTTTGTAAATACGAGGTTATGAAAGTTAAATTCTTTTTAAATATAAGATTTTTTTATTTGAAAATTCAAAATTGAAACGTGGATGAAATTGAGGGGGGGGGGGGGGGGCCCCATGGGTGATGGACCCGCAAAAGGAGACAGCTAAGATTGAGTTGGGTTTGGTCAGACTCGTTTGTTCTTTCCGACATTCAATTGATTGCAAACATTCAATGATGGTGTCCCCATTTTTGTAATTGTGAACACCCAAATGACACCTGTTCTTGTACTAAACTTGGGATAATTGGGCATTGAAATTCAGGAGTCTAGACGTTGATATCTTGTCCAATTTTATTTTGTTGACAATCTAAACCATCTGTTATTTAGACATATCGCAATTTAAACCGTTAATTTTAACGATTCCTCCTCTTTTCACATTTAACATCAAATTTTATTCGATATTCGAATAAAAATAGACAGACCCTCCTAACTCCTTCCATCGACAGTTGAAGCCAGCCTGGTGTCCACTTTCATTTGGGTTTTTCCACAGCAGTGATGGAACAAATTTTGAGGAAAGGCCACTCTCTCCACCATTTGACTTCCCAGGGTTGTTTCAAACTTCCAATCAAGTGTTTGAACGGCGGCGCCGATGTCTGTCTCACCATGTTTTGTATGTGTAAAAACACAGCACACGACTGCTGGATGCAGCAGTGGAGGACAGCAAAATCTAAACAACCTTTTCATGGAAATATATTCACTACCCTACCACTAAGCTGTTTCCTTATTCTAGAATGAGATACGTTTAAAAGGCGTGGTAAAAAATCCTTACATTCTTATGAGATTATCTAAATTAACACTTACAATTCTCATACCTTTGAGTTACGTGTTGACGCGTCACTTTTAATTTATTTATGATCGAACAAATAAAAAAAAATATCACCATATGGTCTACCTTAATATGATAAAAATTAGTGCGTCAACCTAACGTTGTTCTCAAAAATGTTAACTAAAGCTCTACTAACCTCTTGACCTTTAAGGTGGTACTCCTCAATGGGCAAGCCAACCCTTGAATGCCAAGCGATGGATTGTCGTAGAAAACCGACTGGTCTCCTGTAATATTTAGATTCAAACAAATGACAGAATCAAGGTTTAGCTTTCAATAAAACTCCACAATTCGATGAAGCTCAATGCTTAAACTCTGATGACCTCACCCTCCCTGGTCAAACCTAATAATCTGTACCATCTTCTTGAGAACTTTGAGACAAATACAATATATTCCTCCATAGCCAAATACCAAAGCTTTGAAATCTCACCTTTGTGCATAGATAGAAGAATCATTATTCATCTCTTCGGATTGTCCTTTGAGCCCTTATCGAATTCATTGATTAACGACATATAACTAGCATAATCAAGAATGAGCCCTTTTTCGCTTCGCAGTCTCCAAACCTCTTCTGTATTGCCATTCTTGCAGTGCCCCTCAAGAAGAATGTTAAATGTTATATCATCAGGAAGCACCCCTAGATTGATCATAGCATTTAAGAGCATATGAGCATTTTTCATCTGCCCTTGTTTGCATAATCCATTCATAAGTACATTATAAGTTATAAGACTAGGATTGCAGCCCTTAGATTGCATTTCCTTGAGCAACTTAAAACCCATTTTAACATCACCTTTTTTACAATATCCATCAATAATCATGGTGTATGTAGCATAATCAGGCTTCATTCCTGAATTTATCATCTCCCTCAACATCCTTTCGCCATCTTCTACTCTTCCCTCTCTACAAAAACCAGAAATTAAGGCCGTGAAAGCTACATTATCGAGCTCTAGCCCTTCTGCAACCATTCTACTTTTGATCTCCATTGCAGCGACTAAATCTCCATCTCTACAACACCCATCAATAAGAATAGTGTAAGTGATCTTATCAGGGCTCTTACCTTCCATTTTCATTTCTTCAACAACAGATCTAGCTTTCTCTGTTTCTCCAACCTTGCAAAGGCCGTTGATGAGAGAATTATACGTGATTTGATCAGGTTTTACCTTATTCACCAACATCTGCTGATAAACTTTCATTGCAGACTCTATCTGACCATTTTTACCATATCCATTGATCAAAGTGGTGAAAATAACATCATTTGGATTCAATTTCATGTGCTGCATTTCATCAAACAGCTCGTCTGCATCTTTTAATTTACATTCTTTGCAAAGCCCGTGAATCAAAACACTGTAAGTGAAAACATCAGGAGACACTCCACTCTCTTCCATCACTCTCTTCAACCTGAAACTTTCCTCTAAGTTCCCAGATTTACAATACCCATTAATCAAAGTGTTGAAACTCACCGCCGTAGGACTCAAACCTCGCTTCACAATTTCATCAAAAACCAACTTGGCTTCTGTTATCTTACCCACTTTACAATATTTATTCATCAAAACATTGAAATTATACAATTTCGGTGGGTACCCATAATCCAAAATTTCGAAATAGAAATCCCATGTCGTTTCAGGAGTGTTCAATTTCATCATTTTATCAAGCAAATACCCACAACCCTGGATCGGAATTCGAAAATTATGCTTTCTCACCGATCTAAAACACTGAATCGCATCAGAAAAAAATCCAAAGTCAGTATACCCGATCATCAAAGCATCAAACACGTCTTTAGATTGATGTGCACCTTTAGTTTTGACGATGGAAGTAAAGATTAACGACGCAGAATTCTTCCCTTTGCGAGAAATTAGGAATCGAAGAAGCGACTGCGCTTCTGAAACCATTCGGTGGGCACAGAGAAAATGAACCATGGTGCAGTAGGATTGGATAGTATGGCGTAATGGCGGCTGCGAAGAAAACCAACTGAAGAAGGAGAAGAGGGAGGGAGGGGAAAGAGAAAATGGATTGAAGTTGATAAGTTCGACGACATGGTTAGCTGTAAGAGAAGGAAGAAGAATCTTCAGAGAGGAGGAGAGAGGCTTTACGTGGGCGTTGTTAATGGCAACGGAAATTTCGGTGAGTATGGGATCGTCGTGGTGAGGAGGAGGAGGAGAATACCATGTGGAGTAGAGAATGTAGCTTGTTTGAGGAATTTGAACGAGAGATTTGAAATTTCTTTGCAGCTTGAGGCTCTGGGTAGCCATGGTTGGCCTAGAAAAGAAAAGCTTTGTATATAAGAAAAATTTCTTTTAATTACAATTAAACCCTTCAGCTTAGGAATAATTTACTTGAACTTTTTTGAACTAATTTGTGACCAAAAAACATTTCTCACTGTGTCCAACAATAATTGGAACAATAGATGATTACCACGTTAGTGTAGAATTAGAGAGTAAATATAAATTACACGTGTAATTGTACGTGTAGCATGCCCATAGAAGACTTTGAGGATGAATAAAAAAATTAAACTATATTTAGTTAAATTATAATTAACATTTATAAAGTATGTCAATAACCTAATGGAATAGAATGCCACAATATTAATTTGTCAATAACCTAATGGAGTAGAATGTCACAATATTAATTTGTTGATTGATAACTCTTAAATTAGAGTTATTTTATACTATTTATTATTAATAAAATTCGTATATTTAAATGAATTTAAATATAATGTGGTCAAAATTATAATAATTGCTATAAATTATTAAGCATGGAAAGAATTTAAGATATTAATGATTTTTATGCATATATTTCCAATTAAATCAGATTAGGAGCATTAATAATTGTTTTTATCTTTGGCCACAGAATTATGAAAGATTGGATTGCACATTTGAACAACCTAAAAGAGAGGAAGATGGATGGAGAATACCCTAAAATCAGGGAAATTGAATTGATTGAAGAACAAGAGAGAGAAGAGGAAGAGAATAGTGATGTGGCCCTAAACAACAAAAGAAGAGTAATGTGGCGCGAAAAGAAAGAAGAGAAAAGTTAGCTGATGAGAGAATTTAAAAGGGAATAAAAATTTAAAAAGGAAAAAGAAGATTTTGGAAGGAGAGAGAAGATTATTCTCTCCCTGAAAAGGGGGATTTTTATTTCTTCTCTTGATATTCCAAAAACTCTCCTTTTTACTGACTTTTTCTCTCTGGCTCTTTGGGGGGCGACGTCTAGCATCTCGGGAGGAAAAACTTTTTGAAAGGGAATTGTTCCAGAGAAGAGCGAATACCACAATTTCTTCTCTACTTTTTATTTTTCTCTTCATGAATATTTTTATTATGATTTTTATTAGTATGATTTTAGGCTAAGTTTTTAATCTTGGTTAGGAGAGATACTACTCGTTATGTGTTTTACTTAATTCTATGAAAGTTTACATATTTTTTATGGAACAATCTATCATGATGTTTATTGCTTAATTTGAATTGTGTCGACGGACAAATTTGATGTTACATGTTCCTATTGTATCGATAGGTAGATAGGAATTTTAAGATGCATGATAGATTAAATAAATTAAATTGTTGCAAAGTTGTTGACATTAATTTATTTGGCATTGAGAATAGGGATGAAAAGAAATTCAATTCAAGTTTTATTCTTTCAAAGTCGAAAGAAACCTTAGGTTGAATTTAACTAGGCAATTCGATAGAACCCTAGAAAAATATTTTTTAGGTTGAATTTAACTAGGCAATTCGATAGAACCCTAGAAAAATATTTGTTCTCGCTGTTTCGTAGGAAATGCTGTAACTTTCTGTAGCATCAGTAGTAAAATTCACGTAACGAGGACATCAACCTTAATTTATTTCTCTAGCATATCTAAGTGATTTCTAATTTTATATTATTCTTTCGTTACGTTATCTGTCTCATTAATTCATCTTTATTTAATATAATTTTATAGCGATTAAAAGTGATTAAGAATATTCTCGTGGGATCGACTTTTCTTACTATTTATTGCTTTGTTAGCGACACGTGCATTTGCGTTAGGTGTAGAAAATCCAGTAACATTGATCTATCACATTGTCACTAAAACATGTACGAAGAAGAATTTGTAGAGCTAGTACCCGTTAATATATGGTAGCGCAATATTAGTTTGACTGTATGCATGACATGCATTTGAAAGAGAGATTCAGAGCAGAGTTCTCAGCCATAGAAGATTTGATCTTGTTGGAGAGACATGATTGTTCGCCAAGACATAAGCTAAATATCTTCTCTTGGGTTTAATCGCACAAACTATGAACGATGCACAATTTGAAGGGGAAGAGTGATGCAAATTGACCTTTTGGGCTTCGGAAGACCATAATTTTCATTACTGATGTCAGAATCACTATTATAATATATCCAGACAAAGCTATCGCAAAGACCCATGTTGCGCCGCTTGTTTTCCTATGTTCGACTAATTTTGAGCCCAGAAATAGTTGTTTGGCTCTCAAAATTGCAAGTGAAGTAAATCTAGATTTTATTTTCTCAATTATTAGCTTTTATTCGGTTTTCTAAATGAGAAGATATTTATTTTAGTTGTTTCATCATTTTTGGCATTATTCATGACCTACCACTTTCGAACAAAAAAATAGTCATTTCGTCACTCAAATTCTCAGTTGAGGATAATGTAGATTTACTTTTGCAATTGTTAGTTTTTAAGGAAATTACCAATTAAAATCCTAAAGTATACGTTTTTTTTTATTTCAAATCCTAAACTATCGTGTTTAACGTCTTTATCTTTAAACTATGAAAAACCTAACAAATCCAACCATGGCGGACGTCCGTTTGTCGTCCATTTTTTAATTTTGCCGCAGAACAAATGAACTATTTATATCAAAGTCTGTCCGTTACTGAGAATGGACAGACTGTTTCAAGACATAATCCGTCCGTTTATACTTTTTCCCGCAGACAATACGCACTCTCGAAAAACACTATCCGTCTGTTTTTCTCTAGCGACGTGGCACTTGAAAACGTCGCATCAAACGCACTCTGGGGGATGTTCACCTTCTGTTCTACACCATTTGTCCGTTCTCTTTTCAGTGTATTGTATAAATGGACGCACATTGGATCAGCAGAATAGAAAACAGACGGACTCTCTATTGGAAAGTCCGTCTGTTGTCCTCAGCAGACGCACTCTTATATAGAGAGTGAGTCTGTTTTTAAAATTAGGGCGTGAGCGGATGGTCATCACCCTGGCCAAGTGCATCCGATCTCGCGATTATATCAAAACAGAGAGCTTCCAGAAGCTCATTCGCGCGCTTTCCTCTCCGTTACAGACAATTTCCTCTCAACACTTCACGATTTTTTTGCAAAAAAACGACTGAAAATTGCTCTAAGTTATTACTTTATCGATTCTGAATTGCTTGTTTTGATTTTTATCCAACAATTCTGTGAAACTCGACGCGAGCCCTGAAAATTTTTGAATTTCCAGAACCACGTGAATTTGATGATTTGTTACTTTGTTTATGATATCATCTTCGTTGCCATCTATAGCTCTAGAGAACTATAATTTTCAGAACCGCGTGAATTTCTTGTTTTCCTCGTACAAAATTGAATTTATAACTAATTGGTTGTTTTTTTTTTATTTACAGGAGTTATTCAATTTGGAAAAATTATACTGAAATGACTGAGAGATTAGTTGTTAGGCAAAAGGGTCAACCTCCGAAACATTGGGTACCTTCAACGTCTTCACAAGTCGGACCGTCAAACCGGCCAGTGAGGTTGTCATGGTCGAACTAGTCAGAGTTTTGGTCCACTGAATTTCATAGTGTGACTTGTGAAGAGCAGTTTCAGTTGGATTTGGTTTCGAAGATCGTGGACTTTACCAGTTAGAAGTCCTTAGGGATACAGGAGATGTTCGACAGAATCAGCTTCCAAGGAGTGTATAGTGTGACGGACGATAGTTGTGACTAAATTATTCGCCTATTCTATGCAAATATGAGTTTTTCCGAGAGGTCAAGAACTATAAAGACATACATATTCAGTATGAAAATTGTAATTAGTCTGGAGACGGTTAATAAGTTAATCGGGTTTGCCAGAGAAGGAGCGGATAGATACTACCACGCCTCTCGAAACTGTCCTTTTATCAGAACAGCTAAGGGAACCGAGTTCTTAAGGCAAATTAATTGGAACTCGGACATTGTGGTTCCTTTAAGTCAAGAGCTAGAGACTTGAATTTAAAAGCTCGCGTGATCCACAACATGGTGTCACACACCATTCTACTGCGGCATGGACATAGTGATCTCGTTAACTTCATAGATCTTAATGTAATGGAAAAGCTATACAGCGGTAGGATGTTCGACCTTAGCTTTGTGATTTTAAACTACATGTGTGAGATCGGGCGTACATGAAACAAGAACCTACACTATGGTGTGTTGATTCTGAAGATTGTCCAGCATTTTCAAATTTAGTTACTGCCTGTAGTGCAAATGAGATTACAGCGGGCCGATGACGTTTTTGGCAAGATTCATTTGGTTCGGATGAGCCTCGTTGAAACAGGCAGAATCTGGATGTCTAGGGGAAATGAGGAGGCCTTCCAGGATGACGTTCATATAGAGACATCCACGACCACAGCGCCTGGCGAGCAAGGCGGTGAGTAGGGCAGAGATTGACTCCCTCGCAAACAGAGTCTATTAGATCGAAATGAGACATGTGGAGTCTCATATAGAGGTGATAAGCTACCTTAGAGGGATAATAAGCTACCAGAAAGATATTATGGACTACCAAAGAGGCACGAGAGAGATCATTCTAGATTGGATGAGGGGGCAATGACGAGGGCAATCAACAGATGTCTGGAGATGATGACGACACCCAACCAATGACGGGGGATGACGAGGAAGTTCAACCGATGGCGGGCAATGACGAGGAAGTCCAACCGATGGCGGGTGATGACAATGATGCCCAATCATACGTACATTTCAACTCTTTTTTCTCATTTTTATTTTTATTATAATTATTATTTTCTAATATAACTTTGATTACGTGTAGATAGGGGATGATGGACTACAAGCTATAAATCTATGAAGAAGAAGTACAACCGTAGTTTATTTTGTAATTTAATTTGATGTACATTAGTTTGAAATACTTTAATTTGATATATTTTAATTTATGATGTAAAATTCTAGAACTAATGCACTTTAGTTTGATGTACTTTAGTGGGATGTACTTTGATTTGATTCTAGAACTGTTTAGGTATTTGAATATGCAGAATGATATTAACTATGAAGGAGTCAAAAAACAAAGGAAATTCTGGCTAATTTTTTAATTTTTTTCACAAACGTATACTATTTAGGTATTTGAATATGCAGGATGATACTAGCTCTTGCCAATTTCCTTTGTTTTGTGCTTCTCATGACTAATATCAAACAGTTCTTGCATATTCAAATAACCAAACAGTTCTAGATTTACATCATAAAATAAAATACATCAAAGTACAATGTCCATTAAATAAAACTACAATTTGAATTATGAACTGCAATGGTCGTGTGTAGTATTACATTATAAACGACAATGAGTAATTAGCCAACGCAGGAGCCCTTCAGATGACATCCATATTTCAAAAGCATAATTTCATACTTTTTCTCTAATAACCGTTAAAAAACTATATTGTTTACCTAAACAAAAACCATCTGAATTTTCTTCCCCTTAATTGTATACTTTTCATCTCGTCATCATCC
Source organism: Begonia peltatifolia (assembly GCA_022433055.1). Classification (NCBI taxonomy): domain Eukaryota; kingdom Viridiplantae; phylum Streptophyta; class Magnoliopsida; order Cucurbitales; family Begoniaceae; genus Begonia; species Begonia peltatifolia. The sequence goes on from CM039530.1 coordinate 1,136,544, forward strand.
GACACGAACAGTGCTCGTAGCTCATCGTCTATGGTTTGCAAGGTTGAATGCACATCTATTTCTCCAACCACCTCTAAGTGATCGAATGCTTGAATATCACCGTATATGAGAGCGTCCTCCTCTGGATACCACTCTATGTTTGCAGGCTCATCTATATCAACCAATCTCTCAGTCATTTACGACGAATTTGTGATTATGGAAATTTTGAATTTTGAGGGCTGAGATTTGGATTTGTGAGGTTTGTTGGATAAAAATCGAATGAAACAATTCATAATTGAGAAAGTAATAACCTGGAGTGTTTTTCGGTCGATTCTCTGCAAAAAATTTGCAAGAGTTCCGAGAGAAATGTAGTTTTTGCGAAGGAAAACGCGCGAATGAGCAAAGCTCTCTATTCTGATATAATCGCGAGATCGGATGCACTCAGAGAGGGTGATGACTCTCTGATCTCATTAGATTTTAAAAAACGGACGCACTCGGCTAGGGTGGTGACCCTACGCTCTTTCCCTAATGTTAAAAACGAACTCATTCTCTATATAAGAGTGCGTCTGTTGAGGACAATGGACGAACTCTCCAAAAGAGAGTCCATATGTTTTCTATCTTGTTAATCCAACGTACGTCCGTTTATACAATACATTGAAAACAGAACGGATGAACGGTGTAAAACGGAGGGTGAACACCCCCCAGAGTGCATCCGATGTGACGTTTTCGAGTGTCACGTCGCTAGAGAAGAACAGATGGACGGTGTTTTTTGAGTGTGCATTGTCTGCGGCAAAAGATATAAACAGACAGACTGTGTTTTGAAACAATCTGTCTGTTCTAGGTAACGAACAAACTCTAATATTAAGAGTCTGTCCGTTCTACGGCAAAATTCGAGAACGGACGTCCGCCGAGGTTGGACTTTTTAGGTTTTTCATAGTTTTAGGTTAAGGGCGTTATGAATGATAGTTTAGGATTTGAAATAAAAAAAATGTACACTTTAGGATTTTAATTGGTAATTTCCCTAGTTTTATTCAATATTTTAAACGATAGAATATTTAATTTGGTTGTCTCTATGTTTTCAGTATTATTCACGACGGACTACTTTCGAGCGTAAAAACAGTCATTACGTCTCTCATATTTGCAGTTGAAGTTAATCTAGATTTTATTTTTTCAATTGTTAATTTTTAATCCACTAAACAATAGAATATTTACTTTGGTTGATTTTTTTTTGACATTATTCATAAATGACTGTTATCCGGCCCAAAAATAATCATTTTGGCCATAAAATTTGCAATTAAAGTTAATTTAAATTTTATTTTCACAATTATTAGTTTTTATTTGGTTTGCTATACTATAAGATATGTTTTTCGGCATTATTCATGACAGGCCACTTTTGGCCCAAAAACAATTGATTCGGCCCTCAAATAGGCAATTATATTAATCTATATTTGGTTTTCCAAACGGTAAGATATTTATTTTGGTTGTCTCTTTGCTTTCGACATTATACATGACTGACCAGTTTCGAGCCAAAAAATAGTTGTTTCGTCGTTCAAATTCTCAGTTGAAGTTAATTTAAATTTTATTTTTGTAATTATTAGGTTTATTTAGTTTTCTAAACGATAAGATATTTATTTTGGTTTTTTCCTTATTTTTGGCATTATTTAAGACCGACTACTCCCGAGTCCAAAATCAGTTGTTTGGACCATCATATTCGCAGTTAAAGTTAATCTAGATTTTATTTTTGTAATTATTAGTTTTTAATTAGTTTCCTAAACGATAAGATATTTATTTTGGTTGTCACTTTGTTTTCAGCATTATTCGTGAATGACCACTTTCGAGCCCATCATTTCGACCTTCAAATTTGCAGTTGAAGTTAATCTATATTTTATTTTTGCAATTGTTAGGTTTTATTTGGTTTTCTAATCAATAGGATATTATTTTTGGTCGTTATTTCCGACATTAATTATGACCGACTACTTTTGGGCCAAAATAAATCATCTCAGCTCTCAAATTCACAGTTGAAGTTAATTTAAATTTTATTTTTTGCAATTGTTTATTCGATTTCTTAAATGAGAAAATATTTATTTAGGATGTTTTATTGTTTTTTACATTATCCATTATCGACCAATTTTGGACGAAAAAACAGTTGTTTCAGCACTCAAATTTTCATTTGATGTTAATGTAAATTTTACTTTCACAATTGTTAGTTTTTATTTGGTTTCCTAAACAATATCGTATTTATTTTGGTCGTTTCCTTGTTTTCGGCATTATTCATAATCCGACCACTTTCTGGTCCACAATTTGCCGTTCTGGCTTCCGAATTCGCAATTATTATTTTTTATTCAGTTTTTTAAGAGAGAGGATATTTATTTTGGTTGTTTTCTTGTTTTCGGTATTATTCATGGCAAAACCATTTTCGAGCCAAAAAAACAATCGGTTCGACCCTCAAATTCACAGTTGAAGTTCATCTAAATTTTATTTTTGCAATTGTTAGTTTTTAAGTTCTCATTTGATGTTAATGTAGATTTTACTTTGGCAATTTTTACATTTTATTTGGTTTCCTAAATAATATGATATTTATTTTGGTCATTTTCTTATTTTCGGAATTATTCATGACCGACCACTTGCGAGCCAAAACAAAGTCGTTTAGGCTTTCAAATTCACAATTGAAGTTCTTCTAAATTTTATTTTCGTAACTATTAATTTTTATTCGGTTTCCTAAACAATAGGGTATTTGTTTTGGTGGTTTCTTTGTTTTTGACATTATTCATAACTGACCACTTTTGTGCCTAAAAACATTCAGTTTCGACTTTCAAATTTGTAGTTGAAGGTAATTTAGATTTTATTTTCTCAATTATTAATTTTTATTCACTATCCTAAACGATAAAATATTTATTTTAGTTGTTTTATTATTTTTAGCATTATTCATAACGGATCACTTTCAGGTCGCTTCAGCACTCAAATTCGCAATTAAAGTTGATCTAGATTTTATTTTCGTAATTATTAATTTTTATTTGATTTCCTAAGCGATGGAATATTTATTTTGGATGTTTTCGACATTATTCATGAGCAACCACTTTCGAGCCTAAAAATAATCGTTTCGCCCTTCAAATTTGTAGTTAAAATTAGATTTTATTTTGGTAATTATTAATTTTTATTCTATTATTAAACGCTGAGATATTTATTTTAGTTGTTTCATTTTTTCTGAGATTATTCGAACATTCAAGACTTTTTAGAATAAGGATTTTCTCTCTAATAGCATTTTTCTCTGCGCATCCCGCATGCGTGAGTGAATTTTCGACCATGGTGATAAGGGAAATGAGAATTTAAAGTGAAGAGTATTAGCCTAAAGTAGTGGAAAGTTGCTTGGAGTTGCTCGATTGTTTCTTTGAAAAAATCATTGGAGGCATTGATGATTGTAAGAGAAATAACAGATCGAAGCCGATTTCACACCAACATCGGAAATCGACCTCCTAAAACATGTTTATTAACACAAACATCATTATTAAGCACAATAGTAAAACCCAAAACACGAGAGATATGAGTAAATGCGACACCACCGATCCCAATCCAATGAGCATAAGACCTGCACTCACGGCTTCCACAGTATGGTGGTCTCTGCAATCATGGACGTCACGACGTAAGGATCCATGTTCGAGGCTGGTCTTCTGTCCTCGAAATAGCCCTTTCCTTCCTTCTCGGTGTCTCTTCCAACCCTAATGGATGCCCCCCGATTTGCAACACCCTGTCAAGACGCAAATTATTCATTTAGCTGTTTTTGCAATTTTCACCTCTAAAAATTTCTCATTCGAATGGTAGTCTAATAAGAATTTACCCATAAGAAAGTATTAATGTCGGCAGTCTCGTGACGGCCGGTGAGACGACGCTCGTTGCCTTCTCCGTAGGCAGCAATGTGCTCTTTGTGCCTGAGCCCTAATTTCTCGATTGCTTTCTTGATAATTTCGTAGCCTCCGTCGGCCCTCATAGATTTGGTGCTGAAATATAATGTAAAAGTTGATAACTATGCTGTGACATAATACCATATATTATATTTCTTATCTAACTCTACAATCTTATACCTGTAATTTGTGTGGGCACCAGCTCCATTCCAATCACCCTAGCCAGATTCAAAATCCAAGCAAAGTTAAATAAGTAAAAAGAAGATAACTTTTCCAAACTGTTTCTCAAAATTGCTCTATAAGACAGTTTTTAGAAACACAATTGGATTACATTGTTTTCAACTGTTTAAATTTGTTTCGGCTGAGGAAGAAATCTCAAACCTGAATTGGCTTGGGATCAAAGGATAGAACCACTCCAGCAATTTCAGTAATCCTCTGTTCAAAGCAAAGAACAGAGAAAATCAATAAACAGAAACAGCAAAAAAACAGTTTTTAAAATCAACTTTGAAAGCACGGAACAGACCTCCAAAATGTATCGTGCGGCCCACAGTTCGTCCCCGGCAGATATGCCTTCAGAAGGGCCGACTTGAAATTCCCACTGAAGAATAGTGAAAGGTTAAAACAAAAAAAATTAATAAATCAAAAGGTTGAAAAAATGACGTTAAAAAGTCTACCTGCCCCGGCATCACTTCCCCGTTGATTCCACTAATGTTAATCCCGGCGTAGAGACAAGCCTTGTAATGAGCATCAACAATATCACGTCCAAAGGCTTTATCGGCTCCGGCTCCACAGTAGTATGGTCCCTATCATGTGAAGAAATTTGTAATAACGGAACAGTTACTCTCTAATTATATACTCTAATCTTCTTCACTGATATGACACTTCCGTATTAAATAGTTAAAAATAAGACATTGATTGCACCAAAATAGATAGTAAATCTGGCGTTACCCAAAATCAATTGGTGGGCTCTTAACACATTCACAATGAAATATGTTTCGGAGTAGTTTCGTGAAGCATATTTCGAACATTATTCTTGGAAAGCAATTGACAAAAAGAAAATAGTTTCCAAAAGTATTTTTAAAAAGTGTTTCCAAAAGTAATTTCTTGAGAAAAAGTATGGTGCTTCGACTAGTTTCTTGTTTTGATACTTTCTGAAACCACAACACCTTATTGATTTTTCTAATAAAATAGACGAGAAAAGAAAGAAAAAAATTTCAGCACCTGAGGCCCGGGATAGCCACCAATGGGCCAACCGATCGGCCACTTGATATCTCTCTGCAGCAAGGTGTACTCCTGCTCAATTCCATACCTGAATTTTCAACATTACACGACGTCAACCGTATTTAAAATCAAAGTCAAACGCAAATTTCAATAAAAAAATCAAGAACTCAAAAGTCAAACACAGATTGCGTAGATAAAAACAACAGAATAATAATAGTCACCATGGCACTTCAGCTTCAACATCAGGATGACTGAATATCTTTGCAGCAGCATGTCGCTTGTTGGTCGGAATCGGTACGCCGGCCGGAGTGTAGGCATCACAAATGACCTATCAAAATTATAAACACAAAAAGGAAGATGTGAAATGGTCAAAAAACAAAAACAAAATCAAAACTTTGAAATTGTAAAACCCTTGATTTTTACTTACAAGAATATTCTTGCCTCTCCTAAATGGGTCCCTGAAAATGGCTTGAGGGCTGTTCCATTAATACAAAAAAATGCAAATATTTTATGAGATTTCGATATTTTTAGGAGTAAAGGAGGAGAGGAAGAGGAGAAATCTTACTAAAGAATCACTTCACTGTCTTCTCCAGGGGCTTGGCCAGTGCTGGAGCCATCATAGTTCCATTTGGGTAGCTTCGAAGGATCACTTACTGGCCCTGGGAGTGTCTATGAAGGCTCAAACAAAGATCAATCCAAATTAGAGAGATTATTTATTTTTATTTTGCAAAAATAATCAAATAAATAGAAACTATTTACCCTTGCTTTGCTTCTAATGTCCATACCAGATCCACCAATCCTGGAATCAAGCAATTCTTAACTTTGTCAATGTCCAAAAACTAATCATTAATTCTTATTAGATTGAAGCCAAGGATTATTATCTTTTTTTTTGTCAACAAAGGAACAGATCTTCCAAAGCAAATCAAAGCGTGAAACCCAGAAAAGGATTGGATCATTATCTCATTAAAAACGGTCTTTCAGGGAGAATGAACCAAACAGAAAACAGGGTCTAATAAAACCAGACTCTGATAACTCGAGACTAAGAAAAATACCCATTTTTAATCGTCTATATCCATTTCAAACAAAACCCAAAAAAAAACGCGGAGAGATTTATCCACCACGAAAGACTTCAGAGTGGAAAAGAAAACCTCACCATATGTACTCTGCGATGATCTTCTGAGTCAATTCGGAGAGATCAAGGTTGATAAGATCTGAAAGAAGTGCCATATTTCACAGAAACAGAACGGATGAATCTCCCCTCTTCTCTCTCTCTCCCCTCCCTCTCCTCTGTGGAGTTGTTGAAAAGTGAGACGCGTAGATTGAAGGGGGGGCTTGCTTTTTAATGGGTAGGTCTGCAGAAATGGTACAAAAAAGGATGAGACTTTTCAATATTTAATTTAAAAGTTTCCTATTTAAAATCAATATATATATAAGAATTGCTCTCCGGAGACCGGAGGTATGAAATGAAGAGAGAGACATCTGAATATATGGTGGCCACTGGCCAGAATGACAGAATCTAACCAGATACTGGGCGGGTTCTTTCCCTCCTAAGTTTCTCTTTGTAATTGGAGATGACCGGCTAACTTCCGTTTGACGGTTTTTTTAGTTTTTGAAATTTGATTTTTTTGTACTTTTTTTTTGTTTTGTGTTAATAATTAATTAATTAAATATTATAATCTATAAGCCTTGTTGGATATAAACAAAGCACAAGCAAGACAAAATTTTCCACAAAATTATTAATCATTTTTTAAAAATTAATTGTATTTTAATTCAAGTCGCATTTTAATTGAAATTAAAGATTTATTTTTCTTTTGATTCTCGAGTTTTTTCAATACATTCTATTGTAGAATATACTTATTATGATATTCTTACCTTTTATCAAAAAAAATGGATGTTTGGCTTTAATTTTTGTAAAAAATTGATTCACAATTAATTATTTAACAATTAATTATTTAATAATTAATTGTGAGAATCCAAAGCTTAGATGGATATAAACGAAGTACAAGATGTAATAATGTTCGATAATTTTTCAAATTTTATTAAATGTTTGAATTATTTTTTATTTTTTTCAAGAAAATACATTTTAATTTTCTTTTTTTTTTACAGTTTAAAACTATTTTTTTTAAATTAAAGAAAATTTTAATTTGGGACAAATTAAACCCTACACTATGTTTGAATATAAAAAAAATCTTAAACTATTCTCAAGAACAAATTAATTTTGCCATTAGACATTGTCAAATATACTGTTGTCGCTCTTATTTTAAATGCGGATGATCACGTTTAAGCAAGGGCAATCTTCGCGGTGGCCCTAATTTTTACGCGCAGTCAAAATTAAAACAATTTGTAATCGATCAATAGATTGATGTGGCATGGTAAAATTATGGTGAAATGGCAAAGAAATTGTCTGGGAGATCAAAAAATACAAACAAAATTGATAGAGGATTATGCATTGGAAGTCAAAATTTGCTGAAACCATACGAAAAATCTCCTGAGAGAGAATCTAGGTCGTTTGCGGTTGTTCGCATTTAATACAAAGGTGAGCTCACTTAAAATACGGGTTACTGCAGAGGTCGCCCTCGTTCAAAGCACGATCGCCGACTGTTGGCAACCACAAAAGTATTTAACAGCACCTAATGTTGAGGGGGTGATTTGTTCGGTAAGTTTACCTAACACAGTGTATGATTTATTTTGTCCTCGACTAAAAAACTAAGAAATTTAAAAAATAATAATAATATACTATTTTACATAATATTTTGAATTTCAGCGAGAGGTGGGCCCGATATGTTAGTCAATTAGTCAATAGTGGGACCCACCAGTATTACCTTGAAGCTAACCGATTAATTGGGAATTAGTCAGTGGTGGGACCCACCACAATACCTTGAACCACACTGATATTGGCGGGAGCTTAGGATAAGCTTTCTGTAATTCAGTGTTCCTCGCCACGCGCGTTTTCCCATTTTATGTTCTTTATCCATCTATTTTCGCCAAAACGAAGAGCTTAGGACAGGGCGTGGAGTGAACCGCTAGATACAGGCGTGGGCTAGATTCTTTTTAATTGACGTAATGGCTAATCAAGTGGAAGTTATTGGGAACACGAAATATTTGGGTGGTGAAAAGTTAGTCCACATGCGTCTGAGCGAATCCTCCACTCCCAAATGTTGTTATTCTCGTAAACGACGTCGTTGGAACATTAACATTTATTTGTTTATTTTGACTAAAACTAAATTAATAATTATTGTATTTTTTGCTTCTGGTAATCACCCTTCCTTCTGATCAACCCTGTTGGTTTGCGGTTTGCCCAGACTAAAATAAATATTTTTGAAAAATGATTTTTAAGAAAATATATTTAATGATGATGTTGTGATAGTTTTATGAAATAAATGACAACTTTGACATTTATTTCTGATTCATATTTATGCGAAAAATCCTGTAAACATGAAATCTGTGATGGAAGAACTTTCAATCTAGCCGAAAATTCAAAGAAAGCAACTTGGAAGTTGAACCAGTCTGGTCTACCCCCCAAAAAGGTTGCTAGTAAAATATTAAAATCAATTATATAGAATTTGAAAGGAAAAAAAAAAAAAAAAGGGATTAATTATAAATTAAACAATTGGTTTTTACCTTTTTTAATTATTTTTCTATAAATAAAAAAACAATGTGAACTTTTAAATATTCAAAAACAAAAATAGAAAATGAGTGTTTATTTTTAAATAAATATAAGACAATGAGAAGTAACACACATGGACGTTAGTTGCTTGGTGACAAGAGACACCATTACCAAAAAAATTGTACATCAAGGTGTGGTACATTTGAAATGTCGCGTATCACGACCCCATGCAAGTGTTGATCAAGTAAATGTTTGCGATTAGAAAAGAGTGGAATTAAACATCTCTTCTATTAAGCATTACACACGAGTACGGGTGGACACCATCTAGTTTATTATGCTTTGGGATCAACCAAATCGAACTATGAATTAATGTTACACACACGGAGACATACACTAGTTGATTTTGGAGTTTAGATTGAGCTTGACTTAATTTGTGGTTTGATTTTGTAACTCCCAGTTTAATTTCATTACGATAGTTTTTTGCATTCAAAATTGTTAACCAAACCATAATACACAATTCTTCTTACTTAAAAAACTAGTTATGATTTCTTTAGAGTTGGAAACTAGACCAAATCAGGATTGAACTAAAGAACTTCGAGCCGTAGTTTTGGTTTGATTTTGCACACTCTACTCATGAGGGCATGACTCAATAGTGTGTAAAAATATCAAATCTCACTTTATTTATGAAAAGTTAAAGATAGTTCATACACAAAGATTTTGACTTCTCGTCGCATAAAATCTTTTAGGATGAAACCAAGAAACAAGTGAGTTAAACCCAAATTTAAAACGAATAATATTATATTATATAGTGGTGATTGCTTATCAGATCCTTACAAAACGTGTATGGAATGCATATAATATTATGATATATGGTAATCAAATCCTTATATATAATATATTTTTGTTTAGATAAAGTATCTTCTTAGTATTTAGTAATTCGAGTATTCAAATCTGTATTCTAATTGAATCTCAAGCGCAGTTTCGACTTATTACAAAAGGAAATTAACTAGCTCTTTATAGTCACAACTATGTATAATCTATTATCATTATTATCCATAAAGCTAAACAACTACACGTCTTGATCAAGACCAAAGGTTTCCTCTTAATGCAATTTTTGTTAGTTGGTCACATTTTTAGGTCTACCAACCCATCTATCAGCCTTCCTATACCTAAATCTTGTTAGGAGAGTATGTATCTTGGGTTCTTTGATTCTAATTTAAAACTTTTTCAAGATTAAGAGTTCGTTTATTATTATTTTTATTAAATTTAAACTTTAAAGGATTACAGGTACGAAAAATATTCAATTCCAATTAATTGATTTATTCATCGAAAATATTGATCAAACTTTCATATTAACATAATAGTACGGTGTTTTCCTTAATTAAAAAAACTAATTAGATGGACCAAGATGTTTACCTTGAAGGTGACAAGAAATACCACTACTTAGACAATTATAATAATCTTAAGAACGAATTAATTGGTGATAAACTCATAACACTACCTAATCAACAATTTGTTTAGTTTAAACATCCAAAAAAAGATCATTAAAATGAGCAACACCAGTTGACTTGAAACGTCAATTATTAAATAAATAAATAAACAAAGATAATTTATTTCTTGATTTTGAGTGTTGTGTTAGCTTGCTTTCTATACCTTATTCAAAACAAACTAAATTTCAAAATTAGGGTAAAGTTGTTGTCATACTTTGACTTTCATGTTATATAATTTGATTAAAAAATAGTTAAAACCTACAGTATAGTTTGCCCATGATAGTTGACAATAGAAATGGAATACCGCTATGTTTAGTCTTTTAATTCTATTTTTTTAATTAGTGTAATAATTAAATTAAATTATAAAAAATTAAAATAAAACATTAATTTAACTGATTAAAAGTTAAGATTAAAATATAAAATTAGAATATATAATGTTATTAAAAAATTAGAGCATAAATAAATACACACGTTTGATTACAAGAAAAGAGATTAATAATGATTTAAATTTTAATTAAAACTAATAATTTAACATGTCAACTTCAATAACCAATCCCAAAATTTTGTTATATAAAGTAAGGATTTATTTCATTATATGGTAAGGGATGTGAATGATATTAGAATCTTTTGATTATTATTTTTTAATTTAATGTCACAAAAGTGTCATTAAGCTATTGTGAAATGGCAATTCAACTTGTAATTTTGTGACATTTCAAGTATTTAATTTATATTTTACGTATGTAATGCAAATAAAATGATGAGCACGACATCAATGATTCCGAGTTAATAATTAGTATAATTGATAAATTATTATAGCATCCCAAAACAATATTATATTTTTTGGTATTTATAAAAAATTATATTAATATTATAAGTAGCAAAATCAATCTTTTACTCTATATTTTAATTAAATAAATGAGAACTTTCTTTTTCCTATTTAATTGTTTTGATTAATCTTCTATTTTAGTTATGACTAAAGTTGAACACGTTACTACAGATAGAAAAATGTCTCTCTTATATTATAAATGAATGAATATTAGATATTCTCTTTTAGGAAGGTTAAGAGTTGCCAAACCCCATAACAACATGTGTGACATTAGATATTTGTCAAGTAATCATGGTAATCCTTCTTATTTGTCCTTCTACAAAATATGGAAGACAATTTTTAATGTTTTAAGAGCGATGAAAATGACATTATCTAAAGAGTAACGTAAAGTTTGTCCTTTAATTTTGTACTCAATGTTCTCTTTTAGTTATGTATAAAGTTTGCACATCTACCTTATTTTGAAATATCTTTGAAGAAAAGTATTTGGTTATGTAACTCGTGTATTTAAGTCATTTCAGTTAATGCTAAAATTCATATGACTTGCATAATAAAAATAAAAGGAAATTGCACGTCAAATTGTGAAGAACATGCTAAAAAGAACAGAGAATTCAATGTGTCGCCTGACCCTGTCAAGTGTCAATCTGTTTAGTATTGAAGAGAATTACAAATAATTTAAAGTGTCGACTCATCCAGAAAGGTTGACCAATATAATATTGAAAAAAAATTTAAAGATATTAAAAGATCAACTTATTAAAAAAAGTGTCAATGTCTATGGACTATCAAATGACGAAGCGTCACACATGTCTCGAACTAAAGATTTGTTTCAAGAAACCCGAGAGTTCAAAATGTTGATCAATCTTGCAAATGATCAACCAACGTGGTCTACCAAAGATCTATTGAGTTGTTTAGAATGTTCGAAAAATCGTACAACGGTCATGAAAGTGTCGACCAAAGATGTTAGGTAGTCAATCATTACCTTGTTCTATGCTTTGAGAAAGTGTGAACTTATGCGATACTATTTTTCAAACTTTCAAACTTGTATAATGTTGAACTAGTAAAATGTGACGCCTTAAAATTGAGTTATTGTAATTGCCTTGAATAGAGGTCCAAAAGTTTAGTTTAGAGATTATATGATATTTGTGCTTGCAAACAATTAATTATTAATCACACGAAAATGTTTAGATAACTTAATTCACTCTCCCTTTTAGGTTATTTTGATCATACAATTAATTAATAAATTAATATCTTATTTTCAACTATTGATAATTAATTTTATTATTACATCAATTAATTATTGTCAGTAAAAGTTAGAATGAAATTTAGATAGAAAATATAACTTTACACTTATCTAAAACACTTCGCAAAGGCACGACTTCTTATTCAACGCTCGATTTAGTCTGTTATTAGAAAAATTGTAGGATTGTCGTCACAATTGGCAAATTGAATGGCACTAGATATTTGCTATTGATAGACCAATATTGGCATGCATTTGCAACACTTTATTCGACCTAAGATATTCTTTCAAGCTACATCTTTTATTTTACTCGTGTTAAAAGCTTAATTTTATTTGAGTTACATAAATGTATTAAATAGTAGAAATTCAATCCTACTTCTTTGTAACAAGAGTAGTAAAACTAACACATATGCATGTTAAGGAGGCAAGAACGAACACATGACAAAGTTTTAGAGACTCGCAGAAGGGTAAAAATTTGTCCCTTAATGTCTTTTCACTTCTTTGGCGAGAACACTTTGGGGTGAACACCCATCCGAACAAGTAGGGTCAATAGTTTAGCATTTAGGTTGTAACATTTAGCAGCAAAAAAATCTTTAATCAAACAAGTGCTCTCCAAATCAAACTAGAAAATTTCTTATCACTAGGCTCACCAACCAACTTGGACTTTGATTTTGATTATTCCTATCACCTTCATTTCACTTTTATATACTTTTATCTCATTGGATTACATTGTGAGAAGATCTAAATATCTTTAAAAATCATTATTTTTACATATATGACATTGAGATTTTAAGATAGAGAAGTCAATTTAAGACTTGAATGAAATATTGTTAGAAATAGAACAATAAACTAAAAAAAGAAATGCAAATTGGGACACGTAAAAAAATTATTTTGAGAAAAAACTATGGACATGTGAAAATGTTATATTATGAAAATAAAAATGTAATTGCAAATTTGCTTAGTCAAGCTTACACGTATTCATAAATACCGATATCTTAAAAATTCAAAATGCAGATTCATCGATCCGACTTAAGAAAATATATGTAACTGAACTATTATAATTATATTTAACTGAAGATTTGTTATTTCTTTACACGACGGGTGATATGCAAATATAGAGCAAGTATAGAAATAATTCTACTCATACGCCTTGTTTGATATCATTAGTATTTAATATATATTTTTATTTATTTCTAATGTGTAATAATTGTTATGATATAAGGTTAGAGTTAAAAATTGTAAAGTACAAATTAAGCTATGACCCTAAATTTTGCTTGGACAAAATGAAACTCGAATTTTAAAATTTGTTCAACTTGCTTGAATTTTTCTTTTCATGACATGAAACTTGAACTTTGTACCATGAATAAAATGAATATCGAACCAATTCTTTCTATTTTGCTTCTAATTCTGTTTAGATTATAGATTGTCCAGTTTAGGCTCGGTTTGATTTGCTTTGGACTTGATTTTAATGGGTTTAGGCTCTTTAGGCCCGGTTTTGGTATGTTTTGTTCAATATTTTTGGTAATTTTTAAAATTAAAATTGAATATTACAATATCGGTTTAATTTAGTATGATTGAAGCAAAACTAAGTAAGGTGTAATTAGTTTATGATGCAAAAATTGAAGTTTATTTTATTTATGAGAAATTCAGGGTTTAAGTTAAACGAATCAAATAGTTTGAACTTTATTTTGTTCAAAAATAAAATCGAGGATATGATTTAAGTTTGGGCCGGGTAAACATGGCCCGTGAACCGAAGAATTGCCGCCTTAATTCAAAACACAAGAAAAACGATTGAAATCAAAACCCCACTGGTTCAATTCATTTCCACGCAGAGGGAAGGCTATGGGGGAAGTAGACGAAGAGAAGCAGTTGACTCAGAAGATTGCGAAAATACTAGATGAAGCTTGTGCTTCGAACGCTACGCACAATCGGAAGCTCAAAGAACTTTCGGTTCTCCGCTCTAAATCGAACACGCCGCTCCAATTCTTTGCTTCATTTTCCAAGGCACTAACTCCTCTCCTAGCCTTCCAGAGGAGACTCGCCTCCTCTGAGCGTGTCGTTCGCTTTGTTTCGATCTTTTCTGCTGTCCGAGATCCCAATTTTCCTTCTCATTGCGATGCATTCCTGGAGAGCTTTCTCAAGTTTCTCGTCGTCGCTTCTGCCTCAGCCAACAAAACCGTTAGGTTTCGCGTCTGCCAGTTTATATCTGAGGTAATGTTGCGCATCTATAGTTGGGCTTGGTTACAGAAGCAAGTCTTATTATATCAGTCTAAGGATATTTACTATCATTTTAGTCATTTGAATTTATCTGTACTTACAATTTTTAAATTAAATGACGTTTCTCGTTTGTAGATCATCATGCGATTGCCAGATGAGGCAGAGGTAAGCAGTGATTTGTGGGATGAGGTGATAGATTGCATGAAGCTACGTGCGGGAGACAAAGTTCCTCTTGTCCGTTCATATGCAATTAGAGCTCTTTCCCGTTTTATAAATGATTCTGAGAACAGTGACATTCTTGATCTATTTATGGAGATGCTTCCCCTGGAATCGAATACGGTACGTATCCAAACTGTGAAATGTGTGTATTAGGTAAGAGCTGAAAATATTCTTAGACTTCGTGGTATTTCACATCTTTCATTCAGATATTGATTTTGATTCACGTTCTAAAAGATGACTCTAGGGCTCTGAAAATTGGGTTATATTTAGAGAGGAAGTGACCTGGAATATGCTAATGTCTCAGGAGATTCCTCTTTTTAGTGCTTTATTGTTTTGGTTTAATCAAATGTGGAGCTATTTATGGATCTTTATGTTTACATCCAAGTGTAAATTTTGTTTTAACAGGAAGTTCGGAAGACATTAGTTCTATCATTGCCACCCTCTAACATGACATTACAAGTGATTATTGATTGCACTTTGGATGTGAGTGAGTCAGTGCGAAAAGCTGCTTACTGTGTTCTTAGCAATAAATTTCCCCTCCAAAGTCTCAGGTAATTATGTGCAAAAGTCTCTTCTGACTCTTTCGCCCTGCCTATTAACCTCTTCCAATATAATATTTCAACAGCATGAATTATGTTTATATACTGTTTGATTCTGATTTCTTTATCATTTTCATTTTTGGCAAGTGGTCTGGCACAACATGGCCAATGACTACGCTAATGTATCAAGTTGTAGAGTTTACTTTCATTGTACTTATATTTAATCTAGAGATATTTTCTCTTCTTGTTTCATAGCATCAAGCACAGAACTATAATACTGCAAAGGGGACTTTCTGATCGTTCCATATCTGTTTCAAAGGAGTGTCTGAAGCTAATGAAAAATGAATGGCTCACTGAAAGCTGCAATATGAATGTTGTGGAACTTCTCAAATATCTCGATGTTGAAACCTATGAAAACATTGGAGAGTCTGTGATGGGGGCTCTGTTGAATGATGGCTTAGTGAAAATGAATGACGGTGAAAGTATTCGGAAATATATATCTTGTACAGTTTCGGGAGGTTAGTTCGGTTGGAAACCTAGTTTTTTTTTAACTGAACTGAATGATTTTTTTAATTCTTGAAATATATATACATACGCATCACTGTTTTTGTGATAACCCGAATGTGTACGTATGAGCACGATTGCAGGGCAATCTCTAGTTGCGAGTCAAACTTCGAGATCTAAGACGAGTGTAGGCAAATCCCAGACTCGAGTATAGACAAATCTTAAGTCGTAAAAAGGGGGTCGTTACAATCCCACGTCGCTTGGGGAGGTATATAGAAATAAAACATATGTAAGGAAACCTTTCCAAGATAATAATATGCTTTATTTTCATATACTTTTTCAAACGATGTGAGATTGTGACTTCCTTTTTACAACTCGAGATTTACCTATATTTAACTCCGAGATTTGTCTACACTCGGCTTAGGTCTCGAGGTTTGCCTTGCAATCGTGTTCATACGTACACATTCGAGCATCATAGTTTTTGTGCTATTTTTTATTTGTATGTATTGAAAAGAGATTGCTCATGGGGGTGGCTTAGTTTCATCTTCTAAAGCAATAATTATATTTAGTGTTGATTGTCTATTCCTTCTTTACGAGCTTTCAAATTTAAATATTACATGGGATCTTGCATTTAATCAGTGAAGTCTCTAATTATTTGACAGAAATTTTCATTTTCAATTTAAAATTTCATGGATGCACTCTTTTTCAAAATGGACTCAAGTATTTTGTTGCATGCAATAGGACATATTGAGTGATTGTCGTTTAACTTAATAGTGAGAAAGTTCTTGAACTGCTATGGTGTCTTCTTGGTATTACCTTTTTGCAACTTTTATCTATGTCGTGGATTATTTTCAGTAACTAAATTTGTGTGCTGTAAGGAAATGCTTAGTCTTATTTATTAAAATTGTATAATTAAAACTGAACAGGTGTTTTTCAGCACATAGGTCGCAACATCTTTATCATGATGATAAAATACTAGTTATATATGTTAAGAACAACATGGTTGATGATTAGTGTTAAAAATAAAAATTAGCATGTAATTAGTGGTTAGCTGATGGTAGACAATCATGTTATTAGGTGAAACGGTTGATTGTTCTCCCAAGATCCATCTAATGGAAGCAGAAGTTGCTTTTTACTGGAGGACGGTATGTAAACATCTAGCAGCTGAAGCACAAGTAAGTTCATTCATCATTGGATCTATCTTATATGTTTAATATCATCCATTTTTTTATGAATATAGTAGTGGCTCGAAACTTACTGTGAGGCTTACAGTGTATTATAGAAAACTTAACTCTAATTTTTTCTTCCTGCTGATGATAGTGTGAGGAACTCTGAGTTTTACATTTTGCTAGGCGTGCGGCATGTTTTCTTAGACGTAGACATCCTAAGTGGCTGATTTAGCTTAATAACACTAAACACAAGTCATGTTCACTCCAAAATTTTCTTGTTAGGTCCAAGATCTACACTTATGAATTGAAAGGTTTCAATGTGCAATCAAGCATCAACAGATTTTCAAAATATTGATTAGACAAAATGGAAACCAAGTAATAAACTTTTTGATCAATGGGGAAACAACATTAACATTGGTTCAATAAGATTCCAAAGTGGTCAAAACATGGTTACACAAGATCATTAAGGCATTTCACAATTTAATTTTTTCATATATTTTTTGCCATCCTAGAATGTATCAGGACTATAATTTTGAAGAAGCAAGTTTCTAAGAAGCTTTACCATTAGGACAAGTTTCTAGGAGGTTATACTGTCATAATACTGCCAGAATTTCTTCCAAATGAAATTCTTCCATCATCAAGTTTTTCCAATCATATGCTTTGATTTGCAGTTTTAAAATTCAAATGATTTTTTATTTTGTCTATTTAATTGTGTTATAGTTGATTTTTAACTTTATAAATGATTAGTTTTTCTCAAAATTCTATAAAACCCATAACCTTTTCTTCATCAGGAAAAAGGTTCAGATGCTGCAGCAACTATGGGCGCTGAAGCAGCTGTATATGCAGCAGAAGCTTCAGAAAACAATGATCTTTTGGATAGTATTCTTCCTGCAACAATATCTGATTATGTAGATTTGCTTAAAGCTCATATTAGTGCAGGTATGTGTGTGTGTAGTCTCAGAAGAAGTTTATCATTTTGACCATACAAAATTAGCAACATGGTAATTGCAGGACCAAACTATCGCTTTGCTTGTCGGCAGTTACTATTGCTTGGTGCAATGCTTGATTTTTCTGATGCCACAAATAGGAAGGTTGCCAGTGTACTTGTTCAGGAGTTGCTTGACATGCCTCTCGATAATGAAGTTGATGATGATGGAAACACAGTTGTTGTTGGAGACGGACTTAATCTTGGTGGAGACAGAGATTGGGCTGATGCAGTATCGGTTTTTGCCAGTAAAGTTCATGCTGCTCCTGGTGAATTTGAGGAAGTTGTTCTTGGTGCTGTTGAGAAACTTGCCCGGCCTTGCAGGGAGAGAATTGCAAACTCTACACAGTGGGTGCAAAGTCTAGTTGTGGCTGCTCTTCTCCTGGAAAATGCGAAGTTAATACGATTTGCACAAGGAAAATCTATCGCATGTTCTGAACTATTGCATTCTTTATTGCTTCCTGGGGTAAAGAACATTGTTCTGCCATTTATTTCCTTTTGCTTTTTCAATATCCTTTGCTCATGATAATGTTTAATTGGAATAGTAGTTCGATTGTCACGTAATAATTAGGAGTATGAATTGTCAAATCAATAATTTGATGAAAATCCCTAAACAATGTACTAAATTTTAAAAAACTTCTCATATATTATACCTTTCTGCCATGCCTAAAAAACTATAGCATGCATTTGCTTGAAGACAGTATCTGCCGTTTTTCTGCGGCAAGTGTTGTTTTTATTGTTAGTATTATTATTATTATTTATGAGAAACGAGGAAAAAAATACAAGGGAAGAAAGGAGAAGATCGTTTTTCGAAAAATTGGTGGACAATTGTCCCATCTACTGATATAGATTACAATCAAATTTGACCTGCAGGCAAAACACAGCCATTTGGATGTTCAAAGGATAGCCGTTCGCTGTCTAGGTCTCTTTGGATTACTAGAAAAGAAACCAAGCAAGGAACTAGTAAAGCAGTTGAGAATTTCTTTTGTCAAGTCTCCTTTACCTGTTGCCGCAATGTCCTGCAAGGCCTTAATTGATCTTGGGATGTGGCATGGCCATCAGGAAATTGATAAAGTTGTTTGGCTCGATCTTTCTTCGCAATCTCAGCATGATGAGAAAGCTTTTGATCCCATATATTTGTCTTTGACGAGTGAGGATCAAAATTCCACATTGCTTGATCTCTTATATAATAGACTTGTGACAATTGAGTGTTGCAACTCTCAAGATGTTGATGAAAATGATTCAATTCAAGCAGTTATTGGAGAGGGCTTCGCAAAGATTCTTCTTTTAAGCGAAAACTATCCAGGCATACCATCTACATTAAAAACTTCGATTTTAGCTCAGCTCATTAGTTTGTTTTACAGCAATGAGAGTGAAAACTTACAAAGGTGACTAATTGTGCCATTATTTTAAAATTTTCATGTTTATTAGCTGATAGATGATATTATTTTTGTTTTGCTTTTTCATCAGATTGAAACAGTCTCTGGCTGTGTTCTTTGAACACTATCCTTCCGTCTCAGCTACACACAAGGCAAGAGTTCACATTTTTTTTTGGTTTTGTTGCAAGAATGTTTCTTACTTTTCTTTGATGACTGCAGAAGTATATCTCTGAGGCCTTTGTTTGTGTTATGCGTTCAATGTGGCCGGGGATCAATGGGAATAGTGGAGGCTCTGCCATCATGGTATCAAAAATGCGTAAGCGTACAGTGCAAGCATCACGGTTCATGCTGCAGATGATGCAGGCTCCTTTATATACAAAAGAATCAGAAATGGAGGATAGAATTTGTGATGATCAAAGTCCTGAAGGCCTTGATAATACTGCCAAATGTGCCATTGAGTGTAGGGAGGAAGGACTTGCCATTCGTATAGCTACTGAGGTACATGCTTAATTCTGAATTCAGAAATCCGAATTTAGGAATAGTGAGATGATTTTATTTTTTATTTTTACTTCCATGCCACATTCTGTTCTGTGCTTACAGTAGTAATTGCTGGATCTTATATACTTAAGGGTGACAATATTGGATTGCTTTCAATAGTAAAAGATCTTATCTAAGATATCCAAGGTGCCGCTATTTTGTGTGTAACCTTTCTAGGGATTGCTTATTCATATGCTGGCTTCTTGTTGCATTTCATTGTCTAAAGAACGCTATTGCCAATAAATGACTAGATACTTATTCTTAATAAACAGAGGATCTCCCCTGCTAGCAGAAGATTATGCAGTTTAGAATAAAAACCGGTTCAATTTTTTTATTAAGTAAAAAAAACATCATTATTAGTTGTCAGAAGTCCTTTTTGATAAGAAAATTTCTCAGAAGTATTGAGCACTCTATATTTCCGTTTATCAATATGGTTGTATAGTACATCATAAATAAAATCTGTTCAGCTTCTCTTTAAGTCAGTTGATGCAATTTTTTTAATATTCTTGCACTTTTAGTCCTGTGCTCTTGTCAAGAAGATGTTTGGATTGAATACTGCAGCTTTTAATTTTATTAATAAGATATTTATATTTTGTCAAGGTGGCGAGCTTACCTGGCAGGAAAACACCTGCAGAGCGCTCATATGCTTGCACTCTATGCCAAATAGTTGTTTCAATTCATTTTCATCCTTCAGAGCAGTTGGCCATTAAGATAATGAGGAGGCTATTCCATTATCTAGTAGAATCTGCTTCAACAGAGAAAGATCTTGTCAAGAATTTGAAGCACATGGCTATGCATCTTGAGGAGATTGATAAGCATTCAGATCTGGAACTGACTCAGGATCATGCTAACATAATTTTAGGTAAAAATATAAATTTATCTATGTAGACAGCTTATAATAGTGATTTCTATGTAGTTAACTTGTTCCATAGATTAATGTCGGTTTCGTAGTGTGCAAAGTTATGGCCCTAAAGCTGAATTGTGCAATATCATGCAACGGAACCGATACTTTCATTGTTGCCACATGCCACCGCCACATTCAAATGCTTCTTGACATACTAAGTGTGAAACTAACAAGAAAGATGGTAGTTTGTCTGTAATTTTAGAGTTTACTATCGACATATAATTCCAAACTATATGAACTGGAGAGCACTCTTGACTGACATGAGCAGCTAGGTCGGCTTATCAATCTAACTGCATTTGGATTGTATAATATTTGCATTAGAAAATAAAATTTTTTTTTTCTTACAAGTGATATTACGAATTGGAGTTAAAATTGAAGCATTCCTGTGGTTGGCTTGACTCGTCTAGACAAAATTTGAAGTAGACTAAGTTTTGGCAACTTTGATTTGCTTCAATATCAAGGCGGGGATTATCTGTATTTCTTACACTATGTCTGTTTGTAGGGAGACTCAATCTGGATTTCAACCTGAATGTTGATGGTCCAGTTCTGATACCAGAAACACCGCAGCCACATTCAACAAGAGCGACGCGTACCAGAAGAAAAACAAGGTGTGAAGACTCATCTGACGACGACGATATGTCACCCGCTTCTGCTGTCCCAAATACTACTAGCATAGTAAGTGCCCGCTCGCAGAGAATGAGCAAAACGGCAGCACTATCCAAGATGACTACCAGCAGTAGAGATCTCAGGATTGATGAAGATGTTGATAATGATGATGCGAATGACGTGAACGACGACAATGATGACTCCGATGTGACATTTGAGGACGATTGATTGATGTGTATGAATAGTTTGTTGTGTATACCTTGATTTGTTTAACATATCTACTGGTGACTGATTGTTGGTCTCATGAATTCTGGTATTGCAGATTGCATACTAATGATTTCAAGGCTGGTATAAAAGGGAAATAGGCATTTGAGCTGGGATGCAGGTGCTTTTCTTATTTGCAAGTACTTGTTCAATCCTTTTCTTATTTGCTTGAGTACCTTTTTCCCAGTGTTCTTGAATCCTTGTTATTTTATGAATCTCAGTTGATTGTAGTCGACAAATTTTCCTTTAGCTCTTTTGGAAATCAGCCCTCAAGAACATAGCGACCACTATTTGATTGACGTTTTACGTATCACTTGGTTTAGTTTAGCTTGTGGGAGGAATT
The DNA here is from genome assembly GCA_022433055.1 of Begonia peltatifolia. Lineage (NCBI taxonomy): Eukaryota > Viridiplantae > Streptophyta > Magnoliopsida > Cucurbitales > Begoniaceae > Begonia > Begonia peltatifolia. The sequence goes on from CM039530.1 coordinate 1,158,466, forward strand.
GGGTGCTACGTAGCCTCTATATCTTAGTTGAATAATTATGTATTAGTGAGCTGGGTGAACCAGTTCATTGTTTAAACAGCCGGAATAGAAATCTGTATGGATACTTTATCTGAAGGGTTTAAATCGGGTAATTTACATCTTGAATGACTTTATATATGTAGCAAAAAATTCTCCCTTTTTAACATCTTTTTCATAACACAGTATGAATTCAATATATTTAGAGATGAACATCGTTGGTCTTTCATTTAAAGCCTATAATTAGACGGAAGATTAAGTTAAAATTAGACTAATCCCAGAAAAGCCAAAATGATCCGGAAAAAATACTAGCTCTATATCCTTTTGAATATTCTTGATGAACATAGACGCAGATTCCTTTCACATGACTTGTACTTTTATGTTTAGTCATTTTTATTTATTGATAAAATAATTATAATAAATTATGATAATTTATTTGCTTATAGCGATCGCAGATGTTTAAGAGAGTCTGACAAACAATTCTGGATCGATAAACTATTTTGATTTTTATGTTAATTCCATCTTGTATGTATTAAATGTGGAATGGGTCCAAATTTTCATTGATGGACTGAAATGAATGGACAAAATTGACAAGCGCCAAAGAAATATTGGCCACTCTTTGTAACAGCACTTCTGTTGTGGTGGACGTCATTGTGGCCTTTCCCCTTAAATTATGACTATAAACTTCAGTTACTTCTAATATGGCAATGGCTGTATTTCTTTTTATTTATTATGCAGTGATTACTTTATGATTTTTTAAATATTTTAAGCAAATAAAATATTAAGTTACACATGTCTTAATCAACTAGCTACGTCATGTAATTAGTTCTCGTGGGGACATGTTTTATTGATTGATGTTGCCATAAAGCTATCCGGTTCATTGCAAAGTTTAGGTTTTGTCCAATAGATGAGGTTCTCTTTCTGTTCTTAGAATATCCTTAATATATTCATAGACATGTATACGTGGGTTGTTCTTAAGTTGCAGATTGTCCAAAGTTGACGCGTCTCCCCCAAATTGAGTCAACCTTGTTTTGTTTATGTGATTTTGACAGCAACACTTTGTTCTTAGCTAAATTTTATTTGTGTGATTTTGCTTAAAATAATGATTTGATGATTGTTATTTAGTTTGAGACTTGGGTGATGAAGTGAGCGTGCATGTGTTGGGGTTGGGTGATGTTTCTTTGCCTTTTTGTGTTATTTTAATTATTTGATTTTTCTTAAATTAACTAAAATTTTAGAAGGTTGGATTTTAAGTTAATGAATTAGGTTTCCTCAATAATTAAAAAAGAAATTGGTAAATAAATAATAGGATATGTATTTGAAGATTGAACTTCAAAGCTCTAAATTATAGATAGTTTCGTTGAGCAAAAACTAGTGCTCTTTCACGAATCGCGGACAAGTAATATTGACAAGTGTCGAATTTCACAATAATAAGAATGTCAATTTCTTAATCTAAATAAACTAAAATTAATTTATGATGAATAATTAAATAAAAATAAAAATAATAAAATAAATCACAAACAAATAAGATAAAAGAATCAAATGATAGAATGATGATCTCAATTCAATTTCCATTTTATGTGAATTTTTAATACGGATTTTGTGAAGACATTCACACAAACAGGTTTGATGACTTAAATTTTCAATTTTTATGAATATTGCCGAAGTTATTTGATTAATTATTATAATATTTTCTATTATAGATAAATATCAGCAAAGTTAAGTTACTTATGTTAAGTCTGCAATAATAAACATAAAATAAATTGGAGGGCTAAAAAAACCAATATATTATAATGCTTGCGTTATAATAATATTTATTTTAACAAGAAGATTTAGATTCTTTCTAGATTTACTTAACCTAAGCTGAAGCTTGTTTAAGTATTTTATCTATTAATTGCACGCAGTTTAGTTTATTTAAGATTAACTGAATCCTGCCTTCTAAATTAAATATTATTTGTTTAATAATGTTTACCATTCCATGCAGTTTTATATTTTAGTGTATGTCGGCAGCTCACTCGATCGTCTCGATAGTGTAGCGGGTTCGACTGACTTTGATTAACTTTGGCTTGCGAATAGTTCGGGTTGATTTTTTTTTTTTTTTTTTTTTTTTTGAGATGATTCGTTAGGTTAGGCTTATTGGGTACGCTAGACTCGGTTCCTTTAACTTGTTAGATTAAGTGAGTTGAATTTTTTTAGGGTTAGCTCGTTTCAGCTTGGCTAGCTGGTTTGTTACCTTAATTGTAAATGATTGACAATTAAACATGTGACAACCTAGTTAGTATGTGTATAATTTATAAAGATGCAACTGCCAAATATTTATAATGAGATTTATGTGATATTTTTTTTTTTAAATAAATAAATGTAATTTTATATATTAATCAAATAATTTTGTTAATAAAATAATTAATTATTATATTTTTAAATTATAATAAAAAATAATTATTATAATTTAATAATTATATTTTTTTTATAAATATGTATTATATTTATATAAACTAAAAGCATTTATGTATATTTGATTCGTTCGGCTCGGCTCGGCTCGTTTAATAGTGGCTCGCGACCCGGCTTAGGTTAATAATTTTTTAGTCTGTCTCGTTAGGCTAAGCTCGTTTTATTCACTAGACTGTTCGATTTTGTTTTTTTTTAGCTTTACCGACTCATTTATCATATCCAATTGAAATCAACAACAATCTCTCAACATAAGAGACTAGGCCACTAACATGCTTTAACAAATACATTTAACAAATAAAACTTCAATTCCGCTGGGTTGGATAATGAAATATTGCAATGAACTACAATATAGACACTTACTATTGTAGTCATTTATATATTAGAAATTAAATTTTTTTCTTGACAAATTGAATATCTACTTTTTAGTTATATGCAATTTCAACTTTGTTGTTAGTTTATCTATTAAATCAAACATGTGTAGATCGGGGTATTAATTTAATTAGTTATTTTAACCTGGCTCCAACATGTGGCGATTTCTAACCATATTTTGAGCTGTATTTATCTTTGAACATTGTCGATAGATCAAACATCATTGGATAGGTTGTAAATAAAATTAATACGACTGATTAAATAAAAGAAGTGATATAATTAATCAATTGATTGACGTTGCAGTTTTAATTGCTGGTAGTTAGAAGATGAAGATTTGATTTGTCAAAAGAATTAGTTTAAGAATTAATCAGTAAATAATTTCAAACGTTAGATTTTAAATTATACTTTATCGTAAAAGTTTATTAACAATAGAAAAAGATAATCTCAAATTACAAATTTATAATAACTCGATACAAGATTGATGATTAGGAAAAAAAAACATTAAATTCTAGAATCTTTCTCGACATAACAAGCTTCACCCTTTAGAAATCGACATTACACCGACCAAAAGTTTTTAAACTCGGGGGATCGTTAGGATCTAATTAGGTCACTAATATTCAACCGAAATAATTTGTTGGTAGACTGTGATCTAAATTTAATAAACTAAATGTCATGCAATATATAAAAATAGAACAAGTCAACATATCTGTGTTACCGACCACGAAGAAGCCTCTCACCATCTCTCTTTCTAATTGTTTTTATTTATTTGGTTGAATTTTGTTTCCAAAAATGCTTTTCAAACAAGGCAGCTTCCTCATTTTATTTATTGCCAATCCAATAATGTCACACTTTTTGAGATACCCAGCTCAAAAAATGTAGGTCAACTTTTATAATTAGACAATAATGGTTCTTACCATTAATGATTACATTGAAATATTTCTTAAAATATAAATATTTTGATTTTAATAAAACTTAATTTGTCCAAAAAAATATTTAACTCTGCGAATGCTGGGAGTTAGGAAGCATTTGGTGTTCTGGGTCTGCATACATTATTGTGAGGTAACAAGAATTAAATTACAAAAATGACTCTTTACATGGGCGGTGACTGAGCATAGAATAATAAACCTATTTTAATGTCAAAAGTCAGTTTAATTAAATGAGGCAGCAATCGATGCCTCCTTTTTAGACCAACCCTAAAATTTTGAACAAACAACCTCGCCCACGTTAATACATCTGTTCGATAGTATTCATGGCTACTGGAAGCTCTTGAAAAATCTGACACGCTAAATATTTAATAAGTTTCTATTTATTGCAATTGTCTTCTCTGTGCTCTCTCTATTAATCTCAGAAGCTTTTGATGGTTTAACGAAAACTTAGAACTTGTAAGCCTGTTTCCAAGTTTGTTGTCGGGTATCAGACTCTTCATATCGACCCTTTGAGATTGACTTTATCATTGATTGATGACTTTGTGTTTGTGTCAAGATTTTGAGATCAATGCTATCTTGGATGGGGAAAGAGTAGTTGGTTATGTTTTAGGGTTTAAAGAAGTTATATAATTTACAGCCAAGTGAATATTTTTTTTTTAATAATTGTTTTTCAAATAACAAGCTATATTGTATATATTATGAGCTAGTAGAGCAAGTGTTACGTGATGAAATTTAATTTAAACCTGAAGCACAAAGAAAACCTAGATGATGAACTGCATGAGAATTTAATTGGACGTGTCTGAGTTCAAATTGGTGCGAATGAATATGGGAAATTATTACCACGTGGGTAATTATTAGTTTATATGTGCGTTTAAACAATATCTTATCAGTTCCTAATTACCCTTTTGAGAAAATAGGATGATTAATTAATGCTAAAAAATATGGAAACATTGGAAATGACCTCTCTCTAATTGTGGGTATTAATAATTAAGTATTTGTTAAACGTTTATTACCTCTTAAATAATTTCCATAAATATCATTATTTATATTAATATTAATAAAAAAGGAATATATGTGTAGATAATTTGGTAGTGTTTTTTTAAACTATATTGAAAACAATTTATAATAGAATTAAAAATAAACTAATGTAATTTTTTCCAAACTTACTTGAGTGACATAATAATAAAATAAAAATATTTTTTAAAATTAAAATTATTAATCGGTGCCACGTCATGGGAGAAAGGCATGCAATTAAAATAGTGGTCCAAGCCTGAGCCTTTATCCTTGTTCACCATCGCCGTTATAAATGGAGCTTCGTTCTGCTCGTCGTCCTTCCACCATACCCAGTCTTACCATCTTCTCTTTGCAGCTCTACATTTACAGCCCCTTTCTTTCTCTCTCCTCTTGCCCTCTTTCGCTTTCCGTTCTTTCGAGCCGGGGAAGAAGCTTCTCCCTCTTTCTTTGTCTTTTCTTCTCTGTGTTTGGCTCCTGAGAATCTCTGGGAAAATACAAGATGGTGGCTTTGGCAGCGCAAGAAAACATGGTTTCTTTGGTTTCTCGCACCGGAAGGGATTTACAGCGCTACGACATCAAGGGTCGTCGTCAAGTCGTAGGGTTTGTCCTCTTCCATTATTGTCTCGTATCGGAGCATTGTGTTCTGTTTCCGAGTAACAACATTTGGTTTTTCCTGGAAAATCGAATTTTCTGGGGAATTTGAATTAGAAGTAATGTGGCCATTCAATTTTCTGGATGTCGGCGAAATATTTTTGCCTTTCTTGCTTTGATTTTGATGATTATAAACCTAAAATTGATTGGTGGATTTCCAGAATCTACTGTAATTGATTTCAGAAATTTCAAACATGGGCTAAGAAATTTATGGCAATCCCTTTTGCCACAAAATTTTGCAGATGCATTCCGTATAGGTATAAAATTGCTCAGAAGACTCCATTGGCGAGTGAAGAAGAGTTGGAAGTACTAGTAATTAGCTCACAGAAAGGAAACGGAATGCTGTTTCCCAAGGTACGCCTGAAGTTTCTAATCAGAACAGAAATAATTGCTTTTAATTAATCAGCAGTTTTTTTGGAGTGAATGCTTTGAAATGATTATAATATTATTTCTGGTTTGAGCAGGGAGGTTGGGAAACAGATGAATCCATAACTGAGGCTGCTTGGAGAGAGACTCTAGAAGAAGCAGGGGTTTGGGGGAGTTTAGGGGTTGGTTTTTCGACATAGATGTTTTGAAAAACTGTTCTTGAAAACGGTTTTATTTGAGTAATAGTTGATCATGATTTGAATGAATATATTTGCAGAGAGAATTGGGGAGCTGGTTTTTCAAGAGCAAAACCCATGACACGTACTACGAAGGATACATGTTTCCATTACTCGTCGAGGAGCAGCTGGAATTCTGGCCGGAGATGAATTTCCGGGAAAGAAAATGGGTAGGAAAACAAGTTAAATTCCGGTAAAAACGATAAATTTATAGCATTACTCGATCAGAAATCTAACATCTGAACCGGAAAATTTGTTGTGGTGCAGATGAGTGTAAGCGAAGCAAGAGAAGTTTGCCGGCATTGGTGGATGAAGGAAGCTTTAGACATTTTAGTTGGTCGTCTCTCGCCTCAATCTCAAAGCTCCGGTGAAGAAGATGATGATGGGATGATCATCAGATCATGATCATCTTTGACGGCAGAGATCTTTCCTCTGATTCAAGCATTTAAACAAATGTATGGGAACATTGCTCCAAGGGGCATTAACGGCCCATGTTAACAAATAAGTGTAGTTGATGGAGATTGGAGATGATGAATCCCGAGATGGCCCATTAAATGCTAATTAATTTTAAAAATAAATTATTAATTATAAGTAGGAGTGGAGATGAGTGGCGGAGTTAAATATTATTATATGTTTGCTAAAATTCCAAGTTAAGATAAACCTAAATACAGTAAACATAAGAATTGACCTACCATTATATTATGATTCCTTAAGATTTGGCCATCCACGTTATAATGTGCACACAAGTTGGTTTCAAATGCCACATTTTTGAAAAAAGGTTACACACTCATTCAAGCTGTCACGCGAAATAGAAATATTATATTTTCGGTATATATTTAAGAGTGAAGATAGCTAAATTAGCGATTAAGTTTTCGTCGTTACCGTTGACCTCGTATCTTCCTTCTCTCACGGGCGTTTCCAGAGAGAAGAAGTTACGATTTTCGGAAAAGAACTCTAACAACGTAGACTTAATTGCTGAAAACTCTTAGCTTGAACTAATGTGTTTTCTAAAATAAACAATCTACCTGATTTTTTGAAACTTTTACGTACTATAAATTTACCATGCAGTAGTTTTAGGGTTTGCTTGTTGCCGCGATGGCAGTAACCGTAGAACAAAAATAAGCACGAATATAAAAAAGTTGGAGAGGTTTAGAACCTTCACTCATTCGGTGGTTATGGGGTTTGGCGCAAGGGAGATGTACAAGATCACGAGCATACCTACCGTATTTTCCCCTCTTTCTCTCTCCCTTTCTCCCCAACCAAGCGCCTCTCATTACTGATTTAGCAGAAGAAAGAGTTGCAGTTGTTTCCGCCGGCATGATGAAGCAACCAAATGCCATGAAACTGTCATCCTTGTCATCAGCGATGCTGTTTCTCTTTGGTTTCTTTTTCGCCGTCGATGCAGATCTTGCCGCTGACATGGCCGCTCTGGTGGCTTTCCGAGCTTCTATCGGTGGTCGTCCGTTTCTAAGGTGGAATATCTACGACTCCTCCCCTTGCTCGTGGGTCGGCGTTGCTTGTGACAAAAATGGAGTCTACGAGCTCCGTCTTCCTGGAGTTGGGCTTTCCGGTAACCTTCCATTGGGACTTGGCAACCTTACTCAGCTTCAAACTCTCTCTCTTCGCCTCAACGCCCTAACAGGTCCTCTTCCTCCTGATTTAGCAAACCTCCTTTCACTGCGTAATCTCTACTTACAAGGTAACTCTTTCACCGGCCCGATTCCGAGTTTTCTTTTTAGTTTGCGGAACTTAGTTCGTTTAAACATGGCGGACAACAACTTCTCCGGCGAGATTCCGACGGGATTTAATTATCTCCCTCGGCTAGCGACTCTGTATTTGGAAAATAATGAGCTTACAGGACACATTTCTGGTTTACATATTCCTGGTGTAGTTCAATTCAATGTTTCATTCAACAGAATAAACGGTTCAATCCCTTCGTCGCTTTCTGGCATGCCGGCAAGCGCCTTCGAAGGAACTTCTCTGTGCGGACCGCCATTGAAGTCCTGCAATGATTCTACAGTCGTAAATAAGCGCACGACGAAGAAACTATCCAGTGGAGCCATAGCCTTAGTGGTGATTGGATGCTTGATTTTCTTGGCATTCATCATCGTATCCATTTTCATCTTTTTACGTCACAGAAAAAACAGAAAATCGGGGATGGAGAATGCCCAATCGTCGGCGAAGTTGAGTTCAGCAATTGAAAACACGGCGGCTGGAGGCAGTGACAGTAGAACGATTGAGAATAGGAGTGCAATAAAAGGAAATGGGAAGAGCAGCGAGAATCAAACGTTGATTTTCTTCGAACAGATGACGAAGAAGTTCGATTTGGACGATTTGTTGAGAGCTTCTGCAGAGGTTTTGGGGAAAGGAACGTTCGGAACGACGTACAAGGCGGCGCTGGAAATGGGAAAGTTAGTTGCAGTGAAAAGATTGAAGGATGTTGTGATTTCGGAGGATGAATTTAGAGAGAAAATCGAAGAAGTAGGGAGATTGAATCATGAAAACTTGGTTCCGCTGAGAGGTTACTACTGTAACAGAGATGAAAAACTCTTGATGTACGATTTCTTCCCCATGGGAAGCTTATCTGCACTCCTCCATGGTCAGCGTTCTGACTGTTTCTCTGTTTCACTTCATTTTTGCAAGCCAATTCAGGCTGCAATTTCTAATATCATTCCACAAATTTGTTCTCCAGGAGGCAGAGAAGCTGGAAGGACGCCATTGAATTGGGAAGCTAGGTCTCGCATAGCTCTCGGCGCTGCCCGAGGAATCGCGTATCTCCATACCCATAGCTCAATCTCTTCTCACGGAAACGTCAAATCTTCAAATGTTCTTCTCACTCCTTCCTACGAAGCTTGCGTCGCCGATTTCGCCCTTTCTCATCTCTCGAGCCCTAGCTCTGCTCCGACTCGAATCGCCGGCTACCGCGCACCGGAGGTCACCGATTCTCACAAAGTTTCCCAAAAATCCGACGTTTACAGCTTCGGCGTGTTGCTTTTAGAGCTCTTGACCGGAAAAGCCCCGACGTATTCTCTGCTGAACGAAGATGGAGTCGATCTCCCTCGGTGGGTACAATCCGTCGTTCAAGAAGAATGGAGTTCTCAGATTTTCGACGACGAGCTGATCAGATATCAAAACGTCGAAGATGAAATGATCCAGCTTCTAGAACTCGCTCTTCGCTGTTCCGCTCAACATCCCGATAATCGTCCTTCAATGGCGGAGGCGTCGAGCATAATCGAAGAACTGTGTTTCTCCAGTTCACAAAAATACCAAGAAATCAGTGACTCCTCCCCGCAGATTCTCCCAAACGACGGTTAGAGCAAAGGTAGATTGCGATTATGGAGCGTAATTAGTTTATGATTTTGTTAATTAATCAGACATCTTAATTAAATTTTCCGGGGCTTATTAGGTCCCCTCGACCATCTCAACGACTCGATGCAGAATTACACGTTTCATATGGTCACCTTTTTTTCTTTGAGTCTTGTATCATTCCATTTCTAATAATGATGATTATTGTTTGTTAAGTATCTCATTGGTTTCATTTAATTAAAAAACATCACAAAAAAATATTAAAAATTTAATCGATATAAGAACAATAATTTTATGTAGTGATGGATGAATATGATCATTATTGATAATATATTGTGGATATTTATTATGGATGATATATTAATATAAATTATGAAAGTTGTATTGAAGAAATAATACAAAATTTTTAAAAATGCTATGAATGAAACTATTTTGTAAGAACACTTGATAGTAAGTGTAATAACATTTGGTGTGATAATTGGATTATTATGAAATTTAACAGTTTTAAACCGACATGTAGAGGAAAAAGATGACTTTTGGATAAAAGAATTTAGATGTGTGTAACAAAAATTATTTACTTTTTAATCTGAAGAATGTACTTTACGTTTTAAACTGCACTGTTTTGATTAATGACTTTAAAATATGTCTTAGAGTGGGAATTCGGAGAAAACTAAAGAAGGAAAAATGTTTCCAACGCTTTGTAGAATATATCCATGCAATAACATTGGACAACCAATAGAGTTACGACACGTGACAATCAACATATTGGCTAAATTATTTGTTTAAGTGATTAATTAAGTATGATTCATTGTGCTAATCACGTTGAAGACTAATCAAAATTAATTAGTTTCAGCTAAATAAACTTAAAAATAAATAATCATGGTATTTTTACAATTTATCATGTAAGAAAGGGTAAAATAGTACTTGTATAAGAACAAAAAAAATAAAATGATAAATATACCCCAAGATCTCTTTAGAAAAGAGTAGAGAAAGCTGAAGAATTAGCCATTTTTGTGCAAAGTATTCAGCTCAAGAAAAAATCAGAAAGAACAGAGAAAAAAAGGAAGAAAAAAATGAAATTTTGAACTTGTTCTTTAAAAAAAAATTACTCAGATTGGGAAAACAATTCTATATGACTAAAAATCAATTAATTGGGTGAGATGTTTGACTTTTCTTTCTATAAATCTTTTTGAAAGGTCACATATACTGACCAACTTTTGTAGTAGCTTTCGTGTTTGTATTTTGATTTACATGTAAATTTTCAATGTATATTGTTTTATTCATGTCATAAATATTTTATGTTTTAAATGCTTTTATAAAAAATAATAATGATTTTAAACGAAACATTTTAATTTAAGATAGCAAGTTGAAAAAATATGTTTCACTAATTCATAACGATTTTTGCATGTGCGTTGTGAGTGCCAATGAGAGTATCATTTCGACGTTTGACTCATTCTTATTTTAAAATCTTTTAGTCCGTTGGGATCCGATTGGTGGAATCGATCCCGACAAAAATCAAAAAGAAAAAAACATGAAAAGTTTGAGTTAACAGATAAAATATAAAATAGTTTTGTTAGCGTGTCGACCCTCGAGAATCCCAAAAGACTTTCTGTCCATCCTTCTGATGGACCCATCAGATTAAGCCCACTCCATTCAAAATGAGGTGCAAATATGTGTCCTAATCACGTGCGATTAATTTTAGATCAAGAATTGAACTTTTATTAAAAAATTAAATCATTTAAAATGGGGAGGGGCAACGAGAAATTCCAATAGATCGCCGAGTCGGTAGTAAAAGGAAAGATGAGCAAGTGAAAGTCACGCGGCCATAAGAAACAAAAGGGGAATAATTGCGGAGCAGAGAATGAGAAGCGGGGGTGGTGGGTCCGAGTTTGTAGTATTATCAGTTAAAGTTTTCTTGCCTTAAAAAGAAAATTTCTAGAATAATCTAACAATGTGGACCCCACCTCAGTTATATGGATCATGCAGATAAGCATGTAGATAGATTTGTGTCGTTTCTCACTTGTTTTTTTTTTTTTTTTTTTTTTATATTTTTATGTTACTCATAACACATGATTCATGTTCTTAAATTATGTACCAAAACTGATTCAATCTATTGATTAACTGAAATCCCAACACCTTTTCTCACTGTACAAAACTTTTTATTAACCTAATTGTTGATGAGAATCTAACACTAATAATAGAAAATACAAAAGCAAATTGCGTGAAAAGTTCTTTTAAAAAAAAAAAATACTGATAGAGGAGAAATTTACCCATCAAAATATAAAAAATATAAAACCCTAATAATTGATATACATGCTCGACTCAATGAACTATAATTCGGGCGACGTCTAATTCTTAATCGTAACATTTTAGATGTATTATTGTTCTTCTTTTTTGTGTAGCTTGAAATTAATTTTATCTCAAAAATTGATATAATACAATAGGATTCTGGACACTGTCATTTTTATGAATAAAACATATAGTTTGGACTATATTTCACGTGCATGGGGAGGGAGCATAAATGCCATTGATGGCCTTTTTTATTGTCTTACAAACTTAAAGTAATTCTATTATTTTGAGTTAAAATGCGTCACTGGTGTTAAATTATTATTATTTTTTACTATCCAAACTTCGAACTTCAATTGTCAACTATGTAAATTTTTTCGTCAATTTATCTATTTAATTCAGCATATATACGTCATTTGTTTTTATTGAATGAGCTATTTTTATCTGATCACTAGACCATTTGACAATTCTCCTAACCTAATTTAAAATTGTATTCATTTTCTACTCGATAATTTCAAACCATAAATCCATTGGTCGATGGAGTTAGAATCGAGATAGAAATCATTAGAGGATTTAAAAGCCAGATTAAAACATCTGGCTAATATGATAGATAAATTAACAATAATATCTACGTTACTGAGAGTATAGGAAGTAAATGTTTTATTTGTAAAAAAAAAAAATCATATTCTAAACTTTTGTATGTAACTAACATATATATCAAACGTTAGGATATGAATTGTATTATACCATATTTTTTAGGATAAAATTTAATTTAAACCTTAAAGTATGGATTTAAAAAAAAAAAAAAAACTCTTAACATAAAAATTAGAACAATTCAAATCCTAAACTATTTAAAAAAAACAAATTAAATGTATATACGTGTCCCGATGATAATATTGATGCACGTAATTTTTTTGTGCCACTCTTAGGAAATGCATGCAGAAACTCTAATTTCGAGCTCTCACCTATTACAGTTGCAAACACCAATATTCATGTCAACAACATATTATTCGTAGCAGTTGTTGATCTCAAATCGTTGCTTTGTCGCAAAGATAGAACTTTAATTTCGAGTTGCATTTTCTAGCTTAACAAGCTTTTTCCTTCTCTGGGGATACAAGATGTGTTGCGAATTGTTTGAACGCAAATGCACGTGTCGCAAAAGTAATAAAGTGAATAAATACGAGTCGATCTCATGAAGACTATTTCCACTGATTATTAAACAACTTTAATTCTAATTATAGATGAACAACGAAACTTTCATAAATTTGATTAAAAGAAAAACTAGATAACTTAATTAAAGAAACTGAAATTGAATAAAGTTATAAAATTTAATGAGAGAAAAATCTAGAGATTTTGATTTTACTTTAATTAATCATGTTAAGTACTTCAAACTCAATTTATTAATACCTATGCTCACGTGTTGATGGCGATTTCGCAAATATATTTATCAATCTCTCCCAGTAATAACAAACTTATCCAATTAACAGATTATTACCTCTCGGTCTCTAACTCTAACAATTAATTGAATATATTAAGAGCAAGAAATCAAACTACCACATGAACGCCTTAGCTATTTCTATTCTAAGATCCTTCTCATGGCGAATTATCCATTGTATAATTATTTTTCACCTCCCGATCTCAAAATAATCCTATGAACATGCTATTATTGATCAGACAATCGCAAGCAATAAGAACAATAATAATTTACTCAACACATCATTAGAATAAAATATCAACAAATTGAATTAATGAAAATACCAAACAATCATAATTCGACTACATCTTAGTATAGAAAAGAATATTAGTTTATGCTAGAATAACAAAAAACAAGAATAACAAGAATAAAAGTGATGATGTTCATAATCACAAAGAAAAAGAGAAGAGAAAACTATGTCTTTGAATACGAAATATTGACGAAAACAATCTCTTTGCCCTAATCTCCTCTTTGTTCTTCCTTCTTTTCTCTTTTTTGGCCTCCTCCTTCCTTTATAACCTAATTTTAGAGTAAATTCGGAGTCCATATGATAAACGGCTAAGATTTCTCAATTTAAAAAACTCAAATCGTATCTTTTTAAACGCAACAATCAATTAATTCCTTTGTGTATGCGATCAGTCAGCTTGGGCAGGAGATCGATCTCCTCCAATATGGAGATCAATCGGCACCATCTCGGGTTTATACCTTCAACCTCTTCGAATTGTGCTTGAAAAATCGCGAAATCTACTATAGATCTCTAATTTTCTTTATTGAAACTCCAAACCTGCTATATTTCATTTATCTGTACACTTATAGAAAAAATGTCAAATCTTTTTAAATATTTGAGAAAAACTTATTGAAACAAGTATAAAAGAGCACAAATAAGGTGTAAAATACACACTCATCACACCCCCAAACTTAAATGAAAGTTTATCCTCAAGCTACCAAAATTGAACAAAGCCAAAACAAAGACGCAACCCTGAATGCATTTAAAATGCAAAACAAACTATGACAAATCAATCCAAGTCAAGGTTGTTGACAATTTGTCTCAGCTTGAAAAATCCACACTAAAGCCACCAAGATAAACACTTTGCAAAAATGTCTCCTAATAGCGCATTGGTCATTGCTTGCTTGGAAATTCTCGTGTGTGTGTGTGTATGTTCATTCTCATTCAACTCTAACTCATGGGTCAACTAATGTAGTCAATGGGATAAAATGCACTCAAACTTTACTCGTATATCACTTTATAACACTCAAATCGTTCAGTAGTCTTGCCTACCATCCAACTATTCACAAATGTCGGTTAAACAAAACAAGAGACGATAAGTCTTTTAAGGCTTGTAATGATAGGCTTGGCTAAAGGTAGAGAATTCTTTGGATATAAGTGATTACTTAGAGCGCTACTCTTTCCTCCCTTAACTCAATCAAACTCTTCTTCTAATCACCCCCAAACTTATCTCATTCAACATTACCCAAAATAACTCATTTTTCATTTTCATTTTTTTTTGTTTTTTTTATATATTGAATTCTGTGTCGATTCCTCTATTTACTTTTTTTTTGGACTCGACACATATTTGATACAAATTGACAAATGACAACTGAGTTTTATCCGCCCACACCACTACCTTTTCTGATTATCCACTAAATACATCAATATTCTCTATATTCATTAGATGAGGTAGGATAAATGCATATGAGGCTAGACTGAATTTTAGGTAACATTTGAACAATGCACATTCGGCTCAAAAGAGTGACTAAAAGTGTCATTAAATGACACTACAAAGTACGCTAAGAAAGCTCAAACAATTCAATGATAGTCTATGTCACTCTCTTAGTTTTGAAAAACCTCAATTTGCATTAGTGCATGTTGGGCAAAACTAAGAAGGATTTCATCTCACTATTATTCGTAGGGGTGGACAGAACCGGCTCGGAACTGGGAAACCAAACCGGACAGTCTGTCTGAGTCGGTTCTTGGTCGGTTCTGCCTATCTTGGAACCGATCCCGGTTCCATGGATCGGAGAACTGAAAACCGCGCTCCAGTCCCCAGTTCCCTGTACCGAACGAGTAGTCCCATGGGAGAACTGACCTATGGGTCGACCCAGTGGATTATCCGACCCATGGGTCGGCATGGTAGATAGATGAATTAGATTTAGTTTGAATTCTAGATAGTTGGATTAATTTTGAATATTGAATTTCGTTTCTTACATTTTATTTTAATGTTGGATAATTAGATTTAATTCGATAGATTTAATGTCAATCATATATAGTAGAAATAGTATATGTGTATTTTATTTTTTTCGGTTTGATTTATTTTTAAATTAAAAAAAATTAAAATTCATGGGAGGGAACCAGGACCAGCTAGGACCAAACTATGCGCAGCCCTAATCACTCGTAAGATTTGTCTAAAAGTTCACTTCTTTACCTGTGTTTGAACTTCAAGAGTCTCTTTCATTATATGTAGACTACACGAGTTTGACACTAACTGATTAAACTAAATAAGAATGAAATAATACGCTAAAATTGGAATTTAACTTTGTAAGTTCAAACCAATGCTTATTAATACAAGATATATTTACTTAGAATTTATTCAAGGGGTAAAAAAATGAATTGCATTATACCATTATTTTTTAATTATTATTATTTAGCAATTCATCAACATAGATTAAGCTCAGTGTAAGACGTCATTTTAAAAATAAAATGAAGGTCCAATTAATATCATGACAATGATGTGACGTCAAAGGGCATGTGTGAGTGACACACATCCTGCCATCATTTCCTCTTGGACTCGTTTCATTTCTTTTATTTCTCCTCCAATTATTGTTTCTTTGGATATTATTTTTATTTACTATTTATTTTTATTAAATAAATCTTATCCACAATTTATTTTTTTTATTATTCCCTCCATCCTTGGTAACATAAAATATTGCCTGCTAAATTTCGAAAATATCTATTTATATACACCTTAATTAAATAACTAAAATCTCCATGAATTATTGATATTTATGCTCCATTATAATTACAATATTTATTTACTATAATATTAGAGTATAATAATTTCTATGATGCAGTTGGAATACTGCCTGAAAATAAATTCTGATAATGTGCAGCTAAAAGGTCATCGGGCCCGGCTGGTCTGGTACACATCAGATTGCGAAAGCTAATATCGTTTTGTCTTTTCAATACAAGGGCATGTTTGCAAGGAGTTTAAACAGATCAAAATAGTTTTATCTTTCTGATTTTTGAATAAAGTGAGAAAACTATTCTCAAGAAGGTATTTGTGTATTATCTTAATTTTCTATTTATTTATTTTGACTCAACTACTCTTTCAGTTGCTAGCAGCGTGGCTAATGAGAAATTACACGCCAGTTTGATAATAGATTTCAAATTTGTACATTAATTAAGTTCCGAATAATCGGTTTGATAAAAACTAATTTATCTTTAGAACTCGCCGATTAAATAATTGTTAAATAAACGAGTGAAGTAGGAATTACAACTAATAATCTATTCGTCACTAAGCGGGTACTCCATGTGGTGTACAATAAAACCAAGCTTTGATATTGTTGTAGTGTTTTTAATAAGATTCAAATTACATTTAAACCTTAAAGTTTGAGATTATTTTTTTTAAAAATCTTTCAAATAAAATTTTAAACAATTCAAACCTTAAACTATTAAAAATGACAATTTAAACTTTGCAGTTTGACCGATTACTGTATCTCGATTGACTAGTGCCTATGTAGCACTGGCTGAGGAGATGAGTTGACCAGTTCGGTTGAACGGGTCGACCCATTTTCTCTCTATTTAAAGAAAATTTCTTCTCCATTTTTATTTCATATCTCTCGAAAACTTAAAAACCTCTTAACTACTTCTCCACTTTTTTTTTGTTCTGGCAAAATTTCTCTTGGTGGATCGATAATTCAACGTTTGAATTGTTATTTTTTAATAATTTAAAGTTCTTTTTCTATGATAGTTTTTTTTTCTAATGTAATCTTTATCATTTAATAATTTTATAATCTCTTCATAAATTTATAATGAAATATAATTGCAAAAAATTAAATGATAATTTTGCAAACTATACAAAATTTATAGTTTTATTTTAAAAAAATTAAGTGGGTCTCAATTGTTTTGTTTCAATTAAGTATTTAATATATCACTGCGATTAATTATTTTTTGATAGTTTAAGGTTTTATTAATCTTTTTTTTTCTAAGACAGTTTTTTTTTCCTAATGTAATTTTTATCATTTAATACTTTTACAACATCTTCATAGTTTCATAATTAAATTTAATTGGAAAAAGTTACGTAGTAATTTTGTAAACTATATAAAATTTATAGTTTTATTTTAAAATAAATTAAGTGAATGTCAATTATTTTGTTTCAATTAAGTATTCAATATATCATTGCAATCAATTATTTTTTGATACTTTGATGGTTTAGAAGTCATTGGAGATTTAACAGATGTTTGACAGCATCAACTTACGCGGGATGTATAGATTGAGGGGCGATAGCAGTGACAGAATAGTTCGCTTGTTCCACACGAACTTAACAGCAATCGAGAGGCCAAAAGGTTTGATGACGTACATCCTCGGTACGGAGCTTATGATACGTCCACAGTCGATGAATGTAGTGCTCGAGTTTTCCATGGAAGAGTTGGAACAATATTACTATGCTTCCCGAGACTGCCATTTTTTTAAATTGTCCGATAGAGTAGAGTTTCTCCGGGAAATTCATCATAATTCTGACATTGTGGGGTTCGTGAAGCCATGATCGAAAGATCTCAGATCTTGGGTTATTCACAACTTGCTAACTCACACCCTTCCATCGCGAGATGAACATAGAGATCACGTGAGTTGCATGGGCCTGTATGTCATGAAAAAATTGTACAACAGAAAGACTTTTGACCTTGACTTTTTAATTATAGGTCACATGCGTGAAGTCGGGTGGACATCCAACAAGAATTTCCCGTACGGTGCACTGATTCATAAGATCATTCAGCTCGTTGGGATTTAACTGCCGGTTGGCAAGCAGGTGAAAGATCATAGATCTGGTAACGTATTTGATAGGAGTCATTTGATTCCGATGGGCCTCGTTGAATTTGACGACACGTGGATGCTGAAGAGTGATCAAGGGGTATTCACCTCTCGGGCATTACCGATGGAGGAGGCCACGTCGCCTCCATTGGTCCCCTCAGGAGGGTAGTTGATGAGACATGGTGCATCATTTGCAGCAGATGTAGTAGCAGATTTACAAGATGTTGCAGAGGTAGCACTAGGAGACGAAGCTCCTCATAGGCGGAATCGATGAGAGCTCGCTGTGAGCCAAAGAGTGATGGATGGGTGGATCAAGGCTTTGATGGCGAACAATGACGAAGACGACGATGACCCACCAACATAGTTTAAATTAGTTTTTGTATTTCATTTTGTGCACTTTACTTGTCGTCCGTAAATTTTATGTATTTTGATTTTTTATATAAGCAATAATTAATAATTTATTTAAATATATATTTCTATACAAGAATAACATAATTAAATATTATACAGATGCTAAACAATGCATCTTTTTTTTTTTATTTTCAACATAAATTACAATGGTCAATAATTTCCTCTTCGGCCGCGCGTCGCAGATTCATGCACAT
Organism: Begonia peltatifolia; assembly: GCA_022433055.1. NCBI lineage: Eukaryota > Viridiplantae > Streptophyta > Magnoliopsida > Cucurbitales > Begoniaceae > Begonia > Begonia peltatifolia. Next base: position 1,177,191 of record CM039530.1, read on the forward strand.
AATGAAAACTATATTAAAAAATAATGACAGTGTATTTATGAGCGAAATGTGTTGAACTGTACTTATGTCTCGTCTAATGTGTTGAAACTCATAAACTTGTCTTGCAAAACAGCGCCTGAAGTGGATCCCTGGTGAGGACAAGTGTGACTATTATGTCTTTCCTGTCGACATATACCACACGACATCTTTGAGTCATTCTTACTAATTGTTGAACTTGATGGCTCATCGACATCTCGTACTTTTGTCTTTTTCGGCTTACCAAGTTGACAATATCTTCTTGGCAGGATGAATTCCTTCGGACCTAGTATTTGCGGCTACATTTGGTGGCCGCTCACGACTTGAATAAACTGTGAGTATATCTATATATAAGTTTTCCGTTGATAGTATTAATGCACCTAATTTTTCGGAGTCACTCTTAGGAAATGCATGCATAGAATGGAGTGGACACAAGGGATTCAAGTAAGTTTCCACGTATTACAATTGCACGCACCGACGTTCATGTCGACAACATATTGTTCATAGTTATTATTGACCTCAAATCGTTCCTCCCCCGCAAAGATAGGGTTCCAATTTCGAGCTGCACTTTCTAGTTTAACAAGTTTTTTCCTTATCTAGGCACATAAGAAGTCTGTTGATTTGGCCAACTTCTCAAATTTTTTTATAGTGCGAGTTATCCAATACTATCTGATAATCGCGAACATGGTCAAAATCGGTTTGTCCCTTGCAGACAATAGAACTACATTGAATGATTCACACAAATTATTCAACTCCATCTCACACTTGGGAATCAAAGAGAAGACATCCCAATATCTAGGCTATTCTTCTCGAAGCCATGTGTGAACATCCGAGTTAAACTGATGTAATTTTCTCATTTCTATTTCAAAATGATAACTTATTGTTGCCCTGACCGCATTTCACATCGCATCTCTGTATGCTCTGCCATAAAATTGGTGTTTGAAATTTGCGTACATATGCCAGAGGCAGTAGCAGTGTTCGACTTCTTTAAATTCATCTTCCACAATCTTTATCAAATCTTAATATTTGAAAGAAAAATAGAGTCAACATAAAACAAGATAATTACCACAATACCCTAATTTATAAATAACAATTGGAAATGTATTATACATTTTGTCCATCCGAAATAATTTTCCATTCATCTCTGAATCCAGCGTTTAGGTCTTGCTTCAAATGTTGTAAAAAGCACGTTCATGCGTCAGTACACCTTTTTTCAACATGGGCAACAACAACAAGATATGTTCCATCATTGCATCAATACTGACGGTTGTAAGTAATTAATCAGGATATGAGCTCTTCAGATGACACTCATTCAAACAGATAATAGGGCGACCGTACTGAAACAAACCTACTTCGCAAGCAGCCATGCACATATACATTTTTTGACATACCAATGAATTAGAGTCTTCTCGTAAGTATGTATTTGTAATGTGCTACTCGGATTTGATTTTCATATTTCTATTGCATAAGACCACAGTAGCTTGTACTGTTCGTCGCCCTTGCCTTCGCGTGTCGATTCTAAATTTTACTTGAACAACTGTGAGTATCGATTAAATTCTTTATTTGAAACGTAAGCTCGTCTTGCATCTTCGAAGCATGCAGTCGTCATTCACATCCGTCTTCACACTCAGCCGTTGTTAATGATTTTCTACACCTAACGTAAGTGCACGTGTCGCTAACAAAGTAGTAAAGAGTAAGTAAAAGTTGATCCTACGAGAATATTCTTAATTAAATTTGGTTGCTATAAAATTATATAAAATAAAGATGAAATAATAAAAAAAAATAACGTGAGCGGTAGAATAATATAAAATTAGAATTTACTCAGATATGATAAAAAAATAAATTCAAATAATTTAAGAAGATTATGATGATGAAAACCTTGATTATGGTCGATTTTCGCGTTACATGCAAATTATGACTAATGCTACAGAAAACTACAACATTTTCCACTGAACAGTAAAAATTAATATTTTCTAGGGTTATCTCGAATTGCCCAGTTAAATTCGTCTTAGGATTTCTACAAAACTTAATCTGAATTTCTTTAGAATGCTATTCTCAATGTCAAATATTTTGCAACAATTTATTAATCATGCATCTCAAAATTTCTATCTACCTCTCAATATAACATAAACATGTAATATCAAATTTGTCCGTTGACATAATTCGAATTAAACAACAAACATGATAATAGATTATTCAATGAAAAATAACAACTTTCATGGATCTCAATTCCGCAAATCAAATTGTATGGAGTAGTACCCAAGGGGGTTTTATAAGCTGTTTTGTATGCCCATAATGCATCATCCAGTTTTTAAGACCAATCTTTCCGGTTGGGATTGACCACTTTTTCCAGAATTCTTTTTATCTCTCTATTAAAAACTTCCGCTTGACCATTACTTTGTGGATGATATGTTGTGGTCATCTTGTGTCTGACTCCATACTTGTTTAATAATAAATTGAAAGATCTATTGCAGAAGTGAGATCCTCCATCGCTAATAATTACTGTAGGTATTTAAAATCTTGTGAAGATATGTTTTTGTAGGAATTTTAGAACACTCTTTCCTTCATTGTTTGACAATACTAATGCTTCTACTCATTTCGAAACATAGTTTACAGCCAAAAGGATATACTGATTACCAAAAGACGTTGGAAATGGTCTCATGAAATCAATCCCCCATACGTCAAATATTTTGATCTCCATAATATTAGTAAGTGGTAGCTCATGTTTCCGAGTAATATTTCTTACCCTTTGACACTTGTCACGACTCTTCACAAAAGAGTTAGCATCCTTAAAAAGAGTAAGCCAGTACAAACCTGATTGTAAAATTTTCGCAGTTGTGCGCGTTCCTCCATATGGTGGTGCATGACATTCTTGTAGCACTGAATCCATTTCTTCCTCCGGAACGCATCTCCTCAACAGTTGGTCAGCGCATTGTTTAAAAAGGAAAAGTTCATCCTAAAAATATTATTTCACATTTTTCAAAAACTTTTTTCTTTGCTAATATTGCATGCCAAGAGGAATGATATTACTTACAATGTAGTTGACAAAATCTGCATACCATGGCACTGAAGATACCTCCATTTTTGACATCTATTCATCGAGAAATGTTTCTTTTATGCTAAGCTCTCATGTTGGTGCGTCTTCAATGGATGACTTAAGAGATTCTGATTTATTCTTCATTCTCACTAGTGCTTCAAATTGTTTTTTATAGCCCAGGAAATCTACTTTGTTTCTTCTGTTTTCGTTCTTTCTGATATAATAAAACAATCTTCTTTGTCGTATGGATACTTCATGGTTTTTACAGCGTTGAAGGTAACCTGTTGATCATTCATCCTAATGGTGAGTTCTCCTTTTTGAACATCGATTAACGTTCTTCCCGTGGCTAAAAAGGGTCTTCCCAATATGATGAGTACTTCACGGTCTACTTCGTAATCCAAAATAATAAAGTCTGCTAGGAAAATAAATTTATCTACCTTTACGAGTATATCTTCTATCTTTTCTTGAGGATAAGTTAATGAGCGATCAGGGAGTTGCAAAGTAACTGTAGTAGGTCGAGTTTCTCCTATTCTCAGTTTCTTGAAGATGGACATCGGTATTAAATTAATGTTTGCTCCTAAATCACACAAAGCTCTCCCAAAATAGTTGTTGTCGATCGTGCATGGAATGGTGAAGCTACCTAGATCTTTCAATTTTGGTGGGATCTTATTCTGTAAGATGTAACTTGTTTCTTCAGTCATGGTTACCGTTTCAAATTCTTCCAGCCTTCTTTTCTTGGACAAAATATACTTCATAAACTTTGCATAGTTGGACATTTGTTCCAGTGCTTCCACCCAGGGTACATTAATGTGAAGTTGCTTAAGAACGTCAAGAAATCTTTTAAACAGCTTATTCTGATTGTGTTTATGCAACTTTTGAGGGAATGGTGGTGGTGGTCTCTGAATTTTCAATTCACCTTGTTGATGCTGCGGTGTAGCTACAACATCAGTCACTGGGTTACACTTTTCTGCTTCATCGAAATCCTCTTGTTCAAAGAACTCATGATGTTTCTTTAAATTTTCTGCCATCTGTTGTTTTTCTGGAATCTCAAGCTCCTTTCCATTCTTCAATACAATAGCCTTGCAATGCTCATTTTTTGGTCTCTGCGATACTTCCGTATCACTTGGTAATTGCCCCACATTTATTGTGTTCATAGTTTGAGCTAGCTGTCCCATTTGAGTCTTAATATTTTTGATGGACGCTGCCAAATTCTGCAGAATTACGTCTGTTTTGGAGGCATATTCTTTGGCAAAACCTTTTGATTTCTCTTGAGGTATCATACTATGAGTTGTTTGTGAGAATCCTTGAGAGTAGTTTTCTGTAGGTCTGCTTGGTGCTGTAGCATTCTGCTGCTAAGAATTCCACTAAAAGTTTTGATGTTGTTTCCAGCCAAGATTATATGTTCGAGAATATGGATTGTTGTTCCTATTGTATCCCATATAATTTGCAGATTCTATGTTAATGAGACATAAATTATTATCATTGTATTCCCCGCAGAAAATACACGATACTTCTATTGTCGTTGGCTTTGATGGGTTGTTCATCAATTTAATAGTGTTTTCCAGCATGGCAATTTTTGCATTCAAGACAGAAACTTCATCCAAATCATTAACTCCAGATGCACGCTTTGTAGAGTAAACTCTTTCTAACGGGCATCAGTAACTGTTCACTGCCATTCTTTCCAACAAATCATAAGCTTCATTGAATGATTTTGATAGAAGAGTTCTGTTTACTGCAGCATCGATGATTGATCTAGTTTGGCTATTAAGTCCATTATAAAATGTCTCTAGCAGAATCTAATGTGGTATTCCATGATTAGGACACTGCATTTACAATTCCTTGAATCTGTCCCAAGCCTCATAAAATGATTGACCATCCCATTGTTGAAAACTAGTGATTTCATTCCTCATTTTAGCGTTTTTCACAAGTGGATGGTACTTCACGATGAATTTCTTAGCTAGATCTCCCCATGTAGTGATAGTACTTGCTGGAAGGTCGTTTAGCCAATCTCGTGCTCTGTCTCTTAAGGAATATGGAAAAAAGTTTAAGTTTTAACGCTTCAACTGAAACTCCAGGAAAATTGAATGAATCGCTCATTTCTTCAAAAAACTTGAGATGATGATGAGGGTTGTCCGATACTACACCACTAAACTGCCCAACTGTTTGAAACATCTGAAACATGACTGGTTTTAACTCAAATTGGACAGTATGTAAATCTTGTCTCACAATACAGGGATTCGGATCATCAAGCGTTGGAATAACGAAATCCTGAATAAGTTGATCTCGATCATCAATGATACGATCGTAATTATTTCTTATTTATTCATGGTTGGCCATATTATCTTTTTCAATAAGTGGTAGTTGTTGTTGTCTTCTTCTTCCTCGAAATGTCTGTTCAATCTCTGGATCGTATTGAACAATATCTTGGTTGTCCTCGTCAGACATCAAGCAAATAGTACATGAAGATCAATGAATAAAACATAAAAAAAAAAGAAAATTATAGAAAAATAAAATAATTAAGAAATATTCTCGGCAACGGCGCCAAAAAACTTGTTAGTGATTTTCTACATCTAACGCAAGTGCATGTGTCGCTAACAAAGTAATAAATAGTAAGTAAAAGTCAATCCCACGAAAAATTTTTTAACTAAATTTGATTGCTATAAAATTATATAAAATAAAAATAAAATAATAAAAAAAATAGCTTGAGCAGTAGAATAATATAAAATTAGAATTTATTTAGATATACATAAAAATCATTAAATTTTTTTTAAAATCTACATAAAAATCATTAAATTTTTAAGGTCTTTTAATGCCATAACGATTTATAACAATTTCTATTATTTTGACTTAATTCCTTTTATATTCACTCAAATCACACGAGTTTTAATAAATAAAAATAGGATAAAATAACTATATTTTAAGAGTTACCAGCCGTCAGTTGTCTCTTTTCACTTTTAATGAATTTTATACCATAACTATTTTTCAAAGAATATTTGACTATTTCTTTTCTAATTTCGTTTAAAGAACTATATTTTCTATTAAAAAAAATCTCATTAAGGTTTGTTCTTTTACCGGAATATTTTTCACCTTATTATTATCAAAGCCAACCGGTGTTCAAAGTTCATTGTCTAGGGTTTTAGAAGTTGAATGTATCTCTATTTCTTCATTTGTATCTAACTAATCGAATGCTCGTAGATCACTATATACAAGCGTGTCGTACGAATACTAATCCATATCGGCATCACCAGTTAATGTAGACAAGACATTATCGTTGTTAAACAGTAAAGAGAAATTTTAGCCCGTCTACAAAGAGAAATTTTGCAGGAACAAGAAAATAGTGGTCAGGTAGTGAGAGGTTTTCGAAGTTTCGAGAGATGTAAAGTGAAAATGGAGAAGAAACCGCTCCAACCGGATCGATCGACCCATCTCCTCAGCCAGTGCCACGTAAGCACTGGTTGACCGGTCTATAGTAACTGTTTGACCCACAATATTTAAGATTGAATTATTCTAAATTTTATTTTAAGTATTTTTTTAAAACCTCAAAACTGTAGGGTTTAAATTGAATTTTACCTTTTTAATAATCACAATTTAATTGTACTTTTAAAATAATCAACTGTGAAAAAATAATTGTTCGGTAAACTAATATCTCAAAAGGGATTTATCAATTTTAGTATTTAACCAATTACAGTGGTCAATCATTAAATTACAAGAAAAAAACATATCAGATTTAGTAAGACAATAAAAAGAGTATCTAAGTGATTAAATGTAATTATTCAAAACTCACTTTAATGAATTAATATTTTTATAAAATTATTCAAATATGAAGTATTTATATTATTTTAGCAAATGATAGTGCTATGTACAAATTTCATATTAATATTTTATTTTAATTATTTATAATTTATAATATATATACTATTACACGCAGTGAACGTGTGACACATAAATGGAGCCTAAAATCAGAAGTTAACGTATTTATCAATTTTATAAAAATTCTAAGATTATAAAATGTGCATTTCGGCGCACAACTCTTGCCGATTAATCGGCAAAAAATCACTACACGCGCTTTGGACAGGCGCTTGAAGAGTCTGCGCTAGGGTCCAAGTCGTGGGGTAAGAGTAACCGGTAGCCACGTTCTTGGTTAAATCACCGTGTTCTTTTCCATACATCCTGAACGACAAATGCTTCATTCCTTCACTTTCTTTCGTTCAACCAGAAAAATTGTCCATTTCATTTTAGTTCACCACGTTTTGATCGATTTATTTATTGCATTTTGTTTCTGGATGAACAGTGGTTCTGCAGCAGCGTCTGTTTTAGCAACTCGATTGTTTTAAATCTTTTTTCTTCCTTTTATCGTTTGAGTTCGGGTTTGGGTCTGAAATGGAGATAGATTTTCTGGGTTTGAAGAAGAAAGGCGTTTCAGAACTAGTCGGGAGAAAAACAGAGACCGGCGGTGACTCAGGTGGAATCTTTTGTTTATCTTTTTTTTTTTTTTTTACTACTGTTTGTTGAATTTGCTTGATTATGATTCTTCATTTTCGTTGATGATGGTCTTATCTTGGCTTTTGGCACCTGCATTTCTCTGTTCTGTGTAGAAATTTGCTGCAATAATGAATTCAGAGTGAGCTTGAGCAAGCGGTAATGGCGTGATAGACGAAAAAGGAAATGTATAGACTGCTAGTTGTTTGATTAAATGACTCTGAAAAAGTTCATATAAAGCGTGTAGAACTACTTGTTAGAGAAAAATATTTTGGGTTTTCATCTATCAAAATTTCAATCTAAGTACTTTAATTCAGTCGATTTGGTTTTATTTAGTTTGTTTGAATAATTTATATCAGTTGAATATGAGCGAACCCAGTCCGGATTAAATAAAACCTCTAAATATTGTATTAAATTAAATTAGTTTATAGATTTAAACCGAGTATTTCTTCATCTTGCTATTTATCTTTCTTTACAATTTTCAAATAAAAACCAATCTATCTAAAATTTGGACCAATGGCTGAAGGTGGTGGGCAGAAATGGATCTCTTCGATCCCAGGATGCTCTTACTCTGGCTTAAACGAGTATCTTCATGATTCTTCGCATCCTCCAGAGTTTTCAAGTGTAAAAAGTGTTACCAGTTTAGGCAAGGTCTGATACCATTTTGAACCAAAACGAGCTGCTTTAAATCCATAAGGCGTTTATTTTGTTCTTCGTTTTTGTTTGAATTTGCTTATTTTACAGAAAAGCTACCGCAAAGCCTTCAATCTTAACTTCTCAGAGAAAGGGGTTCCTGTTGGTGTGATGAGCAAGTGTGCTGGTTCAAGTACTAGCCAACCACAGGATGTTGAGGCAATTGAAAGGTTCCTTCTTTAACTATGTTAATGTTGATACTTGGTAAAAGCTCGTTGACTTCTACCGTATTATCTGCTTTGGGTCGAAATCTACATAAATTTATTCTCAAATTTTATCCTAAAACGCGTCGATTAGTCAGAGCTACGTAACGAAAACATCATATTTTGTACTATCACAATATTGTCTGCTGCAATATAATTGTTGGGAAAAATCAAATAATTGTAATAAGTACTATTCAGGATAATTTCCAAAAAAAATCATTCTTGACAATTTTATTTGGTATAATTACTTTTCTAAGTATGTTTCTAAATAAATGTTAGAGGGGTCACAAACGGTTCTACTTAAAACTCAATGTCTTTAGAAAGAACTTACTTACATAGTACAATTACACCATTAAATAACTTGTATAAAAATTATAGCAGATGCGATCTGAAGAATACTATAAATATTTTCTCACACCGTTAAAATATAACGGTTAAGAAGCAAGAGAAATAATAGCGAAATAGACATCGAAAATTTTACATGAAAACCCAAATCGAGAAAAAATCGAGAAAATCAAGTTGAAAATAATTTTACTATGAAAAATAAAATTTTACAATATTCTTCTAGAAATCAAATATTCTATAAAATTCACTAAGAGAAGTTTACTACTTTTAGAATTCTCAATGTGCACAAAAATACTCTACTTAGTTTTCTTTCATCACACTTCTTTTTTTTTTCTTTCAAAATAATTTTCACTATTTTCTTGCTCTTCTTCAGAGAAGTTATATCTTATCTTCTTCTTCGGATGGATGGATGCTTTCTTCAAAGCTCTATAAATAGAGGTTTGAAGGAGACATTCCATTCCTCAAAAATGAGGAAGAAAAGCTGCAAGAAGAAGGAAAGATCTTCTTCTTGTAACAAATAGAAATATTAAAAGTCTCTATTCATACACAAGGTCCCTCATCATTTCACGAGGGACCTTGCACATCATTCTCAATTTTGTTTTCTAGTATTTCTGATTTCTTGAATGCGTAAACCTATTCACTGATGAGGGATCGTAAATCCTAAACATAAATGTCTGTCAAATTATATTCATTGTTTGGCTAGAAAATAATAAGAAATTTTTTTTCAAAAGAATTTTGTATCAAGAAAATCAAAGGTATTAGAAATCATCGGCCTACACATCATTCTTAGCTTTGTTCTTGAGTATCTCTGATTTCCTGAATGCATCAATGTATTTAGGTTTCGAATATGAGAATAAAACTATCCAGAATTCAGTTATAAGTAGACAATATGGTACTAACGAGATGAGTGTCTATTATTTCGGTGGGAGTTTAGAAGATGAGAAGCAATGATCTCTAATGCAGCTTAATTCTCCCCAGAAAAAATGCCAAATTGACAATGTTCTACGAGAATTCTGTCTACGTTTTCGACGACATTTCTCCAGAGAAGGTGCACTATCTCTCTCTCTCTCAAAATTACTACTCCTCTGTGATCGACCTTTTATCTAATTTACTGATCCTTTCTTTTGGATGCAAAAACAACAACCGAATTCAGGCAAAAGCCATCTTATCTATGGCTGAACACGACCGATATGCAACCTTTGAACTGCCGAAAATGGAAGTTTCAAAAAAGGCCATCAGCCACTTTCCACCGCCTTCTTTGATCACAAATTCGTCAAGATTTCCGCCGGAACCTCATATATTTGGAAGTAAGTCGAAATAAATATTAATGTGTTGATTGCATTTAATCCTCACTTATGTCCAATCTGCATGCTTCAGCAGTTCTTCAGGCACGAAAATCTTCGCTGTTTCGATTTCTCGAGAAGCGAAAACACCGGTATTTCTTTTTATTGACTTGATATTTCAGATTATACATATGATCACATACAAAAAATACGTAACTTATACGTATATATAGGGTATTTGGATGAGCTGATATGATCTCATAGTAATTTGATGCTCTTATTTTTTTCTGGGCAGATTAAAGGGCGTGATTCCTTTCAACCTGACGACAAATCCATCTTCATCTTCTGACTGTTCCTATCCTCTCACCTCTGCAAGTTTTATCCAGAAAGCAAATCACTAACAGATTCAATAATTTAGGTCAATCTCTGTACATGAATTACTTTTTCTTTGAAGGTAAGAAGTTTCTGCAATTCTTGCTTATTGATTGTCAAATAATTTTTATCAAAATATTTGAGAATTGCTTTTATTATTTTGAGAAACAATTATATAAAGTAATAAATACGAATTTTCTGAGGAGATAATTATTTAATTATTAATCATCAAATAATTGTTAAATTATTATGTTTTCGTGACACAACTGTGTAATATAAATCATTCTCATCTGTTTAATCAAATAGTATAGTTTATAAAATCAATGTAGCGATACTTTTTCCAATGTATGGAAAAATATGTAAACCCACTAGGCTTCTCTAACTTTTAATATAACTCGAAACGATGAGTGAAAAACGATAATAAGTTTAGGCAGGACCGGCGAGTCACGGAGTGAGCTTGCAAGTTAGCTTGTTGGCAAGCCTGTCTGAAACCCGAGCTTTGCTGACCAGTGACCCTAGAAGGAAGGCTCAACTCAGCATGTCTTCCGAGACCGAGCAGCGCTGATCTATCGCACCTGCTCGGCAGTTTGCTGAGAATACAAAGAAGGAAAAATTAAAAGATAAAAAAGAAAGGAGAAATGGGGTTTTGGAATAACAAAACCTTGCAGTGAATTCTGAAATTTATGGAAGCTCTCTCCTATCTCTCTTGTTAAAGTGATTTGTTGACCAAAAGTATGATATTTTATATAACTTTCTACAATTTCAGCTGTGTAAATTGTGTTTCTTGTGCCTGAAAATGAGTTAATTTAATTAAATAAACTAAAAGCGTTGTTCTCACTCTAACTAAGAATCTCAAAATTTGTAGGGTTCTCTGCTAATTTATTATTTGAATATTATTATATTTATCTTTTAATGTTTCATCTTATCGTGACAATCCTTAATTAGTGGTTTTATTAATTGTACAATAACGATTTAAAATATTTATTATAAAAAAATAAAAAATAAAAATTAACTCTGCACTTGTCACTTATTCATGGTTGATCTTTCTCTTTTTGTCTCTCTCTCTCTCTCTACTCAGATGAAAATTGTAATGCATGCACAGGACTGCCACACATTTAAGTTCATAAAAAACAAAACTTAGACTAAACATTCATGCATATTTTTTTTTGGCTAATTTTTTAGATTATAAACCCATTTAAAAAAAAAAAAAGAAATTAGGCTGATTCACAAATAACTTTTGAGATATTATATAGTCTAGGACTAAGAGAAAACACATCGTAAAAATGAAAAATTAAAACACTGCCGTCTGAAATTTTGGAACGAAGTAATAATACGTTTATTCTTTTATTTTACTATATTAAAATACTCATTTTGTGCCATTAATGTAACTATTTATAATTTATTATATTAATTATATCAATAATTATTTTACGAATATTTTAAAATATTAAAATAAGATAGCAAACGCAGTATTATTTTTCAGAATATATTGTAATTGAAGTGTTTGCACAAGGCAAACCCTAGTTTTGTTACCCTAATGACAAATAGTAATGGAAAGTTAATTAGTGATCTTGTACCAAATCAACAATCTTAAAATTACCCTAATGAGAAGTTATGATGGAAAGTCAATTAGTGACTTTGTGCCATATCAGCAATCTTGAAATTGGGATGTAAGTGCTCTGCAATAATTAAACACAAGTTGACAAAATATTGATTCTGTCTAAATTAAAAGTCAGAGATTATGCCTTCTGGGATATGCATTTCACATCACTTTTAACACTTGTATTTTACTTTCCTTATATTTGTTGTGCACATTCAAAAGAAAGGACGCAGGAGTGAAATAAGGTTTTATTTTTATTTTTTATTTTTATTGTTTCTTCAAAAATATTATTCAAAATAATCTACCCATTTGTTATCTGTTTTTAAAAAATATAATAAAAGTTGATGATCCATTTTGTTTGAAAATAATATATTTACGATCTATTTTTACTCTGTGTTTTTACTTTGAGAAAAATATATAATTGAAAATGTAGAGATATGCTTGAGAAATCGAACATAACAAAAGCTACATAAATTCTCTCCTTCGACTAATACATGACTAATGTCCGATATCTTAACCAAAAATACATTCTAAACTAAAACAAAAAATCACTCTCTAAACTAATACAACTTACTCGAGGATAAAACCTGAAAATAAATCGTGAACTTATTTGAGGTTAAAATCAAACAGTATCGCATTAGTGGAATGAATTTTTAAGTAAAGTTTTTAGTAGGGTTTAGAAAGTCTCTTTTTTGCGTTAGATGCTTTTAAATTTGTTTTTCACAACTTCAAAAAACCTTAAAAAAAAAAAATCAATATCACAATAGACTTTAAAATAAAATAAGACATACTTTTAACTTTGAATTTCGTCAATGATTGTCCCTCCAAACTTGTTACATTATCAGTTAAATCTCTCTCTTATTGTTCATCAACAAACAATGGCAGTAGTACATTAGTGACGAGACCTCTAACGTGTGTCTTGCGCGTTCATACCACTGCAAATTAGAAAAATGAAATTAACTCATTCAAACAATACTGCCCTCTCTCAAGTCTCCACGCCAATTGTCGATATATAATAAATGCAGGAGGTGCTTCTCTTCTTCTAGCCTGCTCCTCTCTCATTCCGTCTGTCTACCAGAAAAACGAAGAAGAAGAAGAGGCTGTTTTGGTGTTGGTTTAATGGGGAGACAACCTTGCTGCGACAAAGTGGGTCTGACGAAGGGCCCATGGACAGCTGAAGAAGATCAAAAGCTCATCAATTTCCTCCTCACCAATGGCCAATGCTCCTGGAGAGCCCTCCCCAAACTTGCAGGTCATCTCCTACACTCCCAGTGATAAACCCGACTCTCTCTCTCTCTCTCTCTCTCAGCAGACGCTTATTTACACAGAGAGTTGTGTTTCTTTTAGGATGAGAGATTGCGTGTTTATTTTTGTTGTTTCCATTGTAGGGTTGTTAAGGTGCGGAAAGAGTTGCAGACTTAGATGGACAAACTATCTGAGGCCAGATTTAAAGAGAGGTCTTCTTTCTGATTATGAAGAGAAATTGGTGATTGATCTTCATGCTCAGCTGGGCAACAGGTATTTTATTTTTTTTTTTTCTTAAAAAAGTTTTCTGTCACTTCATTTTCTCTGTGTTTTCTTTCATCGCAGATGGTCTAAGATTGCCTCTCATCTTCCTGGAAGAACAGACAACGAGATAAAAAACCACTGGAATACCCACATAAAAAAGAAACTCAAAAAAATGGGAATCGATCCTCAGAACCACCAACCAGTTTCTTCATCGTCTGATCGAAAAACAAAAACCAGTCAAGAAAAACACAAAATCCATCAAAGTTCTGATGCTGAAAACAATGCACCAACAACCCACACGCCCGCCATTAAAGATGCGTATAAAGAAGGAGACTATATTACGACAGAAAAGACGGCAGCCATTGATGGCATTCTTCCTGCTTCTACTTCTTCTTGTTCGTCTTCTTCGGTGTCTTCTGATTCAAACCCATCAACCTTTTTTCAAGATCTGCAGTTTTTTCCAGAATTTGAGTGGCCTTCTGATTATCATAACCTCATCGACAGTAGCTTACAATTTTGGCAGGAAGAAGAGTGTTTTAACAATTGGGAGTTGTTGGTTGATGAAAATGGAGATTCAAACCAGATGGTTTATGATTCTGAATATTGGTTTTCTGGGTTTTAGTGGTTTTTGATTTTTTTTAGAAAAGTAAATTCAAATCTGGGGTAAGCCTGAAATTTTTATTTGGATTAAATGTAAAAAAGCAATGAAAATACTAGTTTGATTTGTTTGTTCTTTGATCCTTCTTTTTAATCTCATATTGCTATTCAAAAATGAATAACTTTATATGTAATCTAATACTCTTTATTCTTATTTATAAAAATTAAAAATTATTAATAGAGAGTGAAAATCACAACATCAATTATCATAAATTGACTAAACTTAAATATGTCTAAATCGTTCATTTTAATATAGTTCAAGTGTTTTCTATGAATCCACGATAACCAATTGAACTGTACCAGATTAAGTTTAACTTTAGAGCAAAGATTAAAGTGTAGTTTCACCGATTAACCATGATAACTCAAGAAGACTAAGTCATCTCTAATTACTTAATGGATAAGCCTGTCTACCTTATCAAGATTGATTATATTCAAACATTATAAATAGTAATTAATAAATAAAATAAAATTTTTAACTTCAATGACCAAGTCTAGTCGACCTTATAGAATAAATATATTGTCTTACTTCATCAATATATTGTCTTAGTTTCAGACACTACTCCTCTCAAAGTAAGGCGTTCCTCCTCTTGTGCGCTCTGAATCTTTTTTTAAAATTAGTCTAAAACGTATATAAATTATGTCTTTTTTATTCTTTCAAATGATGTGTGATTGTACACTCTATCTGGCATGAGTTGCACTTTCACAAAAAGACCTTAATTTATTAACATAGTAGACTGTCGCACCATGATATTTGCGTGATCTTATAGGTTTTAAGTTAAAGTTTTTTCTGTAATTATTTTATTAGTTTTTATAAAAAAAATAAAAATTAAAAAAGTGTAATTGGTAGCTGTAGACCTTTTTCTCGTATTCCCATTAGAAGGAAGTTATTGTTTATTGTGTTTGACTGTGTGTATACTCCTCATTATTTTATTAATTACTTCACGTTGACTGAAATTAATACTATTAATTTTTAAAATTAAAAAAAAAAATTTTACTGTTCATTTTTCAAACTTGGAACGAATATGTCACGGCTAGTTGGCATCATATATAGTTATATTATAATAATACGTACGTACGTATATGTTTTGATAAAAAGCGACCATGATATAAGGAAATGTTAAGTATTTTCAGGTTTTATATTATCACAATGTATAAAATTAGAGTATAGATTTAATATCACCGTTACGATCTGTCTTCTAAGATGACAGCAATTTATATAGGATTTTGGTCAAGATTTTACTAACAGTGTTTTAACCAAATTGCATGATCATCCTACAAATAACTTATATATATATTTTTTATTTTAATAGAATTGTTATTTTAAAATTGGTGGTATATTGTGAATACATAGTCCAAAATGCATTGCTTTACCTCTCGGAGAAAACTCGTGAGACTAAATATTAATTTATATCAGAAGATAGGTTAGATCCAATATTAGCTGTCAAATAAATGTGTGAATATATGTGTATGTATACATATTTGTTTGTTTATTTCATGCGACATCTTTGGTCAAATCAAAGCGGTGTTTTTTTTGGGTCAACCTGTTGATTCATACACCATCTCTTTTGTGAGCTTGTTGACAAATTAAAGCTGTAGTGTCACATGCATAAAATGTGCATGCTCCAAAACCAATGAGGCATTAAATATCATTGAGACTAGCGTTTGATTAGTGACGTTTAGATTTACACCCTAAATGGCAATTGCTAAGTGCCTCTGAGTAATAAGATGATTAATTAGTTTTGCGGGTGTTAAATGATTGGCTGGTGCGGACAACTCAACATTGTAATAGAGCTCGACTCGTTTAATATTGACTCGCGTTGAATTTTGTTTTGGGCGAATTTGATAGGTTTGTCTCATTAGACTAAACTCATTTAACTCGTTAGATTCAATGAGATAAATTTTTCAGGGTTGACTCGGATCGAGCGCCTCATTTGTCACCCTTAACTGCAATAATTGTCCATTAGATAAGTACCAACTTAAATAATATGTACATAATTTATATTGATATAATTATCAAATATTCATGATGACATTCGTGTGATACTTATTATTAGTTTATTTTAAATAATTTTTTTCTTAAATATATATAATTTTATATATTAGTAAAACGGTTTTGTTAAGAGAATGACAAATATGCTTTAGTTTTGTACATTTATAATAGACTTCAAATTTGATTTTGTTCTTGTGCTCTTCTCTCTGGTGACAAATTCATTCATACAGGAAATTGTGAAAAAAAAAGAGAGAGGAGTGGAAAAAATAGGACTCACTAGATAGAGAAACGTGGGTACCGTTGAAAATTGAATGAAAATTTGGGAAGGAGGCTTGGGCGTCTGAGCGAGTGGGCTGGACGAACCAACCCGACTAGCTCGCGAGCTGGCTCGTTGCATCCGGTTTCAGGCGAGCTCGCAAGTCTAGGATGACTTGTTCAGCTTGGCCCATCGTTTGGAACCGAATCAAGCTCGGCTCGGTAATATAGCTGGACAAGTCCCGCCCATTTGCCAACATGTTCATAAATTTGAATGGTTCGGTTACGTATTCTCTGGTTCTTGTTGCTTGCTCAGATGGTTTAATGGGAGAGATCTAGCTTGAACTATATTGCTCAGCTTTCACTGCATTTCTTCTAATTGAAACGATCATTCTTTGGAAATGATGAACCCAGAAGCCAAGACGAGAAAGGAAGTGATAGCTGTGATTCCCCTTCATCTTATAATCACCATAACCATGACAGGCCAGTTCGTGTGGAAGATGACGAATCAGAGAATATAGCTCCATCGGCATCTCTTCAGCCCGCCGTGCCAGAAAGCCAGTCCCTTGAAAAAAAAATGGTGCCCCGGAATCAGAACCAGAAGATTATGGTGTTCTCAAAGTTGAGATGGCATCAGAATCTGCCGAAGATTCTGAAGCTAAAAATACTAAAACTTTTAGTGCACCAAAGAACAAAGCTTTATCCACGTGTCACGACCCGGAAGAGGCCCTAACAGAAACGCCAGATTAGACGATCAACCTCAGAGAGGTCCACCGCCTAATCTAAGGCTTGTCGCGGAAGATTTTAAGAGCAATCACAGAACTCCTCGAAATAACAAACATGAGATTAAGAGCAATAGTAGAA
>CM039530.1:1194502-1307616 GCA_022433055.1 Begonia peltatifolia
CTCAGCCGGGCCCATATGCTGAGAGTGCCAGACGATTATCTCCAGAACCAAACTCCAATGCACATAAAGAAACAATGAGTATGTGAGGAACCAATGCATGAATAAAACACATATGCATCGCAATATAACAATCTCACGATAAATCTCAAATAAGCAGTAGAGATCCAACAAAACATGAACATGCCTCAACAATGTAAAATGAACATGCTCGTGAAATGTCGATGTCAATAATAGTGGTATCCCACCAAAATAATATACTTGCATGTCAGGCTAGGTATAACGTAATAAGTATAAGAACCCATACCCCTGTGACGAGTCCTTTTAGTCTCGGCAGCCGGTGGCTCCCCGGGAATCGCCTCAAACTCAGCAAAATTCTCCAAATCTGGAAAGTTAACACAAGGATGAATCCCGTCAAAGTCTAATAGGGTCATAAACGATATACACGGGAAACCGGGACAGAAACAAACCCAAACGACTCAAGTCGACTTTTCAAACGAAAGTCAACGGGACCCGTTACAGCCCAATCGGGGTCCGAAACGATATAATCGTGCGAACCAGTGCGAAAACGGGCTCAAAACGGTCAGGGTTGACTTTTTGTAAAAGTCAACGCCGTTGACTTTTCTAGTCAAAGTCAACGGTCACGTTGACTTTGACTTTGACTTCAATCCGGGTCAGGTCGGACCCGGGTCGGTCGGACCGGTTCGGGTCGCCCCAACCCGACTCATTTCGGGTCGGGCCAGACCCGAACTAACCGGGTCTGGATCGAGTCGGACCGAACCCACTTCGTTCGGGTCAGACTCGAACCAGTTGGATCAGGGCCGGACCCAACCAAAAAGTGGGTTGGGTCCCAACCCAGCCCAGGCCCAGTTTGATCTCGGGCCAAATAACTGAACCCAACCGGAATCGGGTCGGGCCTGGCAAGCCGCCCTTGGGCTCGGGTCGGACCCAGAAGAACCCAATTGGGATCCGGGTCAGACTCGGCCTGGCCCATCTCGGCTTTGGGTTTAAACCAACTCGGTCTAGGGCCCGAGTCAACTCGGCCCAGAGACCGAGTCGACTCAGCCCAGAGACCGAGTTGACTCAGCCCACAGCCGAGTTAACTCGCTGTCGGCCGAGTCAACTCGACTACCGACGGCCGAAGGCTCGGGGTCGCGAATATCATGATTTCCGACCCCGTCTTTCGCCAAATCTCGTTTCCAATACATTTCTCACCTTCGTTCTGGTCGAATCCTGCCAAAATCACAAACAAACCACCTAAATCTCAGATTTTCTCAAAAACCCAAAAACTCGAAAGTTCAAACTTCGATCTAGAGCGAACGAGGGCTTACCTTCGAATTTGTCCTTCACTAACGTTGCTCTACTCTTCAAGACGAAGAGTTTGACACCAAAATCGCTCCGAACGGACGTCGTTTGGCCGGCGTCGATATCTCTCTCTCCCTCTCTCTCTCTCTCTCTCTCTCTCCTGCCGAGAAGAAGAAGAAAAAAAAGACAATAGGTTTTCTGAAAAGAAAACCTATTGTTTAAATAAAACTTTTATTTAATTTATTTATAAATTTTATTTAATAAATTTTTTCCGTTTCTTAAACTTTCTTTCGAATAATTCTCTCGTTAAAGTTTAACGTTCTTTACCCGAGCATTAATTTACTTAAATTTATCGATCATTAACAACAAATTTTAATTAATATTCTTAAATTACAAGAACGTGCAACGCGTGGCCAAAAATTTATATGCTGCACCTTTTATTTTAAAAAGAGAATTACATATAAAATTCGCGAAAAAAATTTACTCGAAATTTGGGCGGAGAAAATTTTTGACGGATTTTACACCACGTCTGTAGTGTGATAATGTGACTATTTGCAGCTCATTTTGATGATTCTGCTCTTTATTGTCTCGTAATTTTGGCTTGATATGAAGATTGCAACTCGGGTTCTCGGTATTTTTGTAACTATCATCAGTATTGACCTTTTCAAACGGAAAACCGCCCACTAAGCCTTGTCAACACGACCCAGTCCGGCCCAAGAAGAGGCCGGACTGACCTTTGTGTGGTCTGTGCTTGGGCTCTCCAACTTATGGGCCGTCCTACAAGCTCGTTAATTTTCTTTCGGCACCACCCTATTGATATTCGATTCTTCTGTTAGGTTGTGTTGATCCCTTGTTATCTTAAATGTCATTGATATAAAATGGATTTGAACTTTTTCAAGCTATAACAAAAAATACAATGTTTAATGTTGAATTTTTTGATTTGTCATAGAATAGCAACTGCCAAAAAAAGACTTGGAACAAAAATAATGATCATTATTGTAGCTTTTTCAATCACGAAAGATATCACAACCCTAAGTATTAATAGATCATCTTTGGGATCATCGGTCAAATGCCCAAGAATATGATTTTTGAAGTTGTTTTCTTCTTTCTTTGAAAAATCACTCTTAATGTTGAAGGTTTGTATAATCTCTTCCGGTGTCTTTCCCTTGATCAGATCTTCCATTCTCCCTTGTTCGAGCAAAACTTTAATCTCGAGACAGTTTGATGCCATCAGAAGAAAGTAGAGCACATCTGTATCCATGTTAGGAAACTATCGATCCCACTTTTCCAGATCTTTGACCAAAATATTTCTGTCAATTTGCTTTTTGCTCCACAATATAATTGTAAGGAGAGTGTTGCTATCGACTATCATCAATGAAATCTCATCGCTTCTCGATACAATCTCGATGATATTTTTCAACATTTTCGACTGAACTGTCACGACTTTTTCCATTTCAATAACTTCGCCATTGAAATACCTCGGGCGTATTTTGGTCTCATAGCAACAAGAATCGTAAGACATTTTTACGAGGAAGGAAGAGGAGTACAAGTACGATAGAAGTTAATGGGAGAAAAGTTTCAGACGCTATAGTTATTATAAATTGAAAATGTTATCAAACTAAATCTTAATTAAATATTTATAAACTTTATAGTCATGATTTACTTAAATTGAAATATTTAAACTAGTTTATCCCCGTTCTCTCTCTCTCCCCTTCAACTTTTTTACACAAAGCATTACAAATGAGTACTGGGATTATGTGAAAAGAGAAATCTCCGTTAAGCTTACCCAGATAATGCGATACACAGAAAGACTAGAACAAAAAATGAACATCATCATTGCTCTCGAAAATATTGGATATAACGTGTCTAACAAGTAAATATTATAAATATTTTTATTATATATAATAAATAAATAAATAATTTTTATATTTACATGGATTGCTTTATAAATTTAAAGAAAAATAATTGATTATTTGTGAAATTTTAAATTTATATACATGTTGATATATATAGAATTAAATGTAAAAAAAAATAATCACATTAATCCATAACTTATATTTGAATAATAAGATTATCAAACTAATAATTTCATAAATACAATTCACTTCGTTGAGAACATATAATCATATCTCAATTATATATGTGGTGATATAAAATGTCATTTTATATAATATGATTATATTTTATTGGATTAGAAGAAATTATATTGTCCTTATAATATTCGTTAAATGAATAAGAATTAATTTTATCATATATGATCATAAATGCATGATCTTAATTCATTGTATTTAGTAGACTTCTATTTCATTTCAATCTATTTTTTAGTTTACTCCGTATAGTTTTGTATAAGGTACATTATATAAATTTTTTATTTTGAAAATAAATTAAATGAGTAATTAAGAATATTAACATTGATACAATTAAATCTATAATACACTATTTTACTACCCGATATGCCCCTGTTTTATAGTGCAATTTCCCTGTCTCTTTCTCTCTCCTTCCCTCGCTCTCTTTCTTTCTCCTTCCCTCACTCTCTCCCTCGCTCTTTTCCCACAAAAAAACAGCTAAAATGAGATAAAATCTCTCATCCATATTAACCCATCAGTTCATTGTTTCTCTTAGTAAAAATAAATAATTAGCTCATATTTCACAATCATGATTTGAAATATATTAATGCAGTTCAAAAGCCTTTTCAAGTTCCAAATTCCAAACATCCATCAGATTTTTTTTTTTTTAGGAAAGAAAACTTTACTAATTGCAGAGGAGACCATAAAAGAAAATACCAAAACTATTTCTGATACATGAATCAAAAGGGAAAAGCGATATCCACTTCTCAATTTCTCCAATCCCTTCGCTTGAGAAGTTAGAAAAATCAGATGAAAAGATGAAGACTCACTGTATTTCTCCTCTACTCAGCCGCAACAGCAAGCGCAAAAGCAATCAGATCAAACACAACTACCAGCTACAAAACTTGTTTCAGCTCTAAATGAAAATTTGCAAATTCATACAAACAATTTACCTCTTCTATGCCCAAAAAAGAAAATTACGAAGAAAACCCAGAAATCTATCTCATTTGGATCATCAAAAGAACCCAAGCAAGAATCATCTCGACTTAGAAGGTGAGTAAAAAAGGTTGGGAGAGAACATGATCATTTTGAACTTCCTGATAAACTAGTTTCTATATCCATGAATCTTGCTCTGCATAACAAATTATACAAAATTTCAACCTAGGCAAGGATGATAATAGATGAGAGATTCTTTATCTCCGCGTCCAAAACCCAGTTGCAGCAAAATCAACGAAGCCACTAGAGTGGGAAGAGAGAGAAAAGAGCGAGGGAAGGAGAGGGAAAAGAGCGAGGGAAGGAGAGAGAAAGAGAGCGAGGGCGAGGGGAGAGCGAGGGAAGGAGAGAAATTGAGAGAGGAAAATTGCACTATAAAACAGGGACATATTTGGTAGTAAAATAGGTCATGTGACGAAAACGTACTATTTTAACGGAAAATGGCAGGGTGAGGAGTCAATTGCCCATTATCCATACATTACGGTTGTTTTTCGCTATTATCGAAGTTTACGGTAAAAATTACTTTTTTATCATAGTTTGAGGGCCAAATTGCACTTTTCTCTGAAAAAGAGAGAGAGAGAGAGAGATCTTATCTTTTTAAAATGGGTGACCTTTCTTGGATCTTTTTTTTAGGAGGAAAAGTTTTCTAAGATCGAAGGGAGACGTCTCACATAGATTGAGAACATGTCTCTCCACAAATATAAAAGTGTATTGTTCATCATAAGTTTGATACTCACTCGTCAGGAATTTAAGTGAAAAGATTTTCAAAGAACACTTGATGGTTTCAAAATCTTTGAAAAGAACTTGATCCTAAGTTAAGACTGTTAGATCAGACGAGAGTACTTGACTAAAAGCGTTTATCAAAAAGTATTTTGTTTTATTCTTCTATAATCTAAATCTAATACAATTTTAATGTAAAATGTTTATATTTTGAAAAATACATATTTCTCAAAAATATTTTCTTTTAGACTAATGATTTTATATATAGTTATTTGTAATTTTAAAAATAGTTTTAAAATCACAAGGATAACACATGTCCTTATTATTTTAAATAAAAGTGAATTCTGTTATGCGTGAAAACCATCAATTCTAAGAAATTGATATCAGAGCTATCAATACATTAGTCTAAAAGATTTTTAATGATACAATTTAATGTAAATTGTGATATATATTAGAAGAAAATTTTATGCTTTATGAATATATACACACACACACACACACACATACATGACATGAAATAATGAATGAAATTAAGTCGGTTGTTTTAGTTATGATTTACTTAAATTATGCATTTTTTATTATTATTCAATATGTAATCTTACAATGGATGATGTGTCTCAAAGGCTCATTACTCGATCCCAAACTAGGACTCAAACTATAACTAACATGTTTTTTGATAAACTCATTACTTTTGCAGGAGTTGCATCTTTGAAGATATGGAGTGGGAGCCTAGCATACGGGACAAGGAACAAGTCTTGCATTTTCTTATGTGGGAGTCACGGATGGAAGCTACTCAAAATCAAGAGGGAATTTGTCTTCCTGAGCACAAACCGTGTAACCGAGTAGTTATGTATTTTTGTTGGAAAACATAGGCCTTTTTATTATTTTTGGGCAAACATTAGTATTTTATTATTGCATGCATGCATCAGTCATTGGGGAGGAGCCGACTATCATATTTGTCCTCATGGAAAACATTTTACAGAAGCTGCTTTTGATAGATGACATGGCCTCCACATGCCATTGGAGCAAGATGTACAGCTGCCATCTCCTTCGTCCAAGCAAGATGCGCGATGGTTCATCTTGTTCGCTCAATGGTTGAGCTATCAATGACTCTTTGAGCTCAAATTTCAACTTAAACCTCTAGCCACCTTTAGGTCTAAACAACATGGTTATTGGTGTTTGTAATCAGTCGTTGATCAATGAAGTAGCTGCTGCTTTTGTCTAAAAACCGAGAAGGTGTTGTGGTTACCAAAAGGTAAGCGTTGGTTGTTTTTATCCAAGAGGAGAGCACTTCCTTTGCTCACAAGTCTGAGGTTACTTGTGGAGCATTCATTTCCATCATTCTCTCCACTCTTTCAAAAATTGAAAATCAGAAGAAATTTGTGAAACCATTTCCTAAAGGTTGCAATTTCTTTCTTTAGAAAGAAGTACATACTGAGAGCTCAAAATATTGTTCATCGAACAACCTCCGATTTTCTTACATATTTTCATTTCCTTAACATATTTTACTTCAATATTTTATGGTCCTATATTTCACTCATAAAATAATATGCATATAAAATTTCATTTGATTTAGAGCTCATTTATCTATCAAACTACTTGCTTATTTTAAAATTTTGGATTGGCCGAGCACCGAGAGTGCTAACGTTTTTCTAGGTTAGAACTCGACTTTTACAGGCCATTTCTGCATCAGCTAGTATCAAAGCACATACAGTTTCCCTTGTGTGCTAGTAATAGTGTTTGTTTACTTTTTCATTCAAGTTTTAATAACTGCAACTTATCTTATATCCAGGTTATCATTTATCGCTAGCTTTGTAAATTTTGTGCTATAAAATTGTTTTGTGTTGCTGTGTTTTGCTTTGTGTCAAGTAACTATCTTTCCAGCACACTTGTTAACTTGTTAGGATTTGAGCATGGAAGTTTAACATCTTAGATCTTACTTTTAACTTGCTGTTTATAAATGTTAACGTTGTTTATATTTTGTTTTTAGCAAAACCGAGAAGAACATGTTATGAGTATGAACTTTGTTATGATGTGATGCTGTTTTCTTTCACCATTGTGTTAACTATCAACCTCTGAAATTTAAGAACTAAAATTGCTAGCTGCATCAAACTTTGGTTAAAAATCTACTCATTATTTGACGTTGAAAAGTGCATGAAATTGTTTTATTTGTCTTTGTGTTGGCTGCATTTTATGATAACCTAGAGGCCGAGAAGTACAAAATGCTTAGGATTATTTTGCATGCTTACTTTTTGTTTGATTCCTAAAACTTTAGAGCATATCTATTATAAGTTATTCTTGATAATTGAACTGAAAATTACTTGCATGTTTGTATAAGTTTCTGTTGGATACATTTACTACCGAATCGGGTTACTCACTAATCTGACGAATGCATGAAATTTTAGGTATATTTTAATTAGTTTAAAACCCTAGGATTAGGAACACATAACTAATTAAAAAAAATCTCTTTCCTAAAACTTAGATTAGTAACATGAAGACTAGAAGTGGAATTATTCGCAAACCAAACCAAGACATAAGCCAAGAACCGAACCGGGACAAGGAGATACCCTAAACCGAGACTCACATTCATCAAGAGAGAGAGTCTAGCATGTAAGAACAACTTCATGTAATTGGAGTTGTTAGTAACCTAGGCCAACAACTTGAAGACATAAGCCTTCATTTAAAATTTGTTATAGATAAGGTTGGATAAGACAACTATAGAGCACCCTCTCAAGAGACCACACCAAGAAGGAGAACCAAAAACCTTAGGAGAACCGAGTACCCTAAGAGAAGATTTCAAGATCGAAAACCTTTCGAAGATGATGAAGAGACTGAAAACCCAAGGAGAATATTTCAAAATTATGACTACTTTAACAAGGACGAGTGGACCCTAGATGAAAAAGAAAATTTTCATCTAAACCATCAAAGAAATAATAAGGACCTTAGGAACGTTAAGTTACATGTTCTCCTATTCAATGGAACGTGTGACGGTGATATATTCCTAGATTGGTTAGACAAAGTAGAAATGATGTTTGACTACTATAAATACTCCGACAAAGTTAAGATCCAATTAGTGTCTGTCAAACTCTCGGGATATGCTGCACTTTGGTGGGCTAGCATAAAGTCCCAAAGACGAAGAATTGGAGATGACCCCATTACCTCGTGGAGAGTTATGAGAGTATTCATGAGGAAGAAGTTTGTGCCTAGTTAATATATATAGGAGTTATTCTTGCAAATACAAAACCTCAAACAAGGAAGTCAATCAATTGAAGAGTACCTCACAGAATTTGAGATGCTTAAAATTCGTGGAGAAATGGAAGAACACGAGGAACAAGTTATAGCTATGTTTATTAGTAGTTTGAACCGAGACATTGGAGACACAGTGGAGTTACACCCCCTAGAGTCTCTGAACATGGTTGTGCATATGATTTTGAAGATTGAAAGAAAACTTAAGAGAAAAAGGAAAGTCAATAATACCCCTAAGTTTACCCCCAAGTTTTACCTCTAAACTATTCGAAACCAACAAAGCCACTACTAAGACTGAAGGAAAAAAGTCTTTCCATCGTAACTGGACTCCTAAAGAATCAAGCAGTAAGACTATAATTCCTAAAGAATTCAGTAGTAAAACTGTAGAAGAAAATGTCAATGGACCAAGAGCATGTGAAATTAAGTACTACAAATGTCACGGTGTAATGCCCAAACTGATGTGTGATGATAGTCTAGGAAGACACTGGAGAATTTGAAAGTGAGGACGAACATGAAGAAGAAGAGGACAAAAGTGAAGAGGAGAGTAAATCCGAAGATGAAGTTGTTCACGCTCTAGAAGGACCTCTACTAATGGTTAGGAGACGAGTCCTAATATCATAGAACAATGAAGAAGACTATCAACGTGAAAGCATAGTTCACAGTTGTTGCCTAGTCAAGGACAAATTGTGTTAAGTGATCATTGACAGAGGAAGTTGCGTCAATGTAGCCTCCTTGCCAAATTAGAATTGGATACTAGTACACATCCACACTCCTACAAACCAAGATGGTTAGACGATAGGGATGATGTAAAGGTAACCAAGCAAATGACTGTTGAGTTTGCTTTAGGTAAATACAAGGACTCTGTCCTTTGTGACATAGTGCCAATGAGTGCGTCTTTGTATAGTGTTATAAGAGCGTCAATAATATTTGTTAATTAATATAAATTTTTTACATTAATTAACACAATTATTAACTCTAAATTAATTCCACTAAATACTTAAAATTGTACTTTTATAACTACAAAGTATATTTATTCTAAGTAATGTTAATTAATATGGTTATTACATATATATTAATCCTCCATTAAGATTCGTAATAAAGTTAGGTATAAAAGTCGTTAACCTCTAATACTACATTTTTATTCTTAACTACCATTAATTTTTAATTGAATAATTAATTCATAATATTTATAAATTTTGCGCGCTAATTATTCAATCTTTGAAATAACAAACAAGAGAATATTGTATTATGGATTTCATTGTATCAATGTTAGCAATCTAAGCTACTCATTTAATTTATTTCAAAAATACAAGGTTTATGTAATGTAACTTGTACAAAACTATATAGAGTAAATCAAAAAATATATTAAAATGAAATAGAAGTCTACTAAATACAATGAATTAAGATTATATATATATGATCATCATTATGATAAAATTAATTGTTATTCATTTAACGGATATTATAAGGACAATATAATTTCATCTGGTATAGTCCAATACAATCATATTATATAAAACATAATAACTTTTTCTCTACATATATAGTCGGTATATGACTATATGTTCTCAACGAAGTGAATTGTATTTATGATCTTATTAATTTGAAGATCCTATTATTCAAAAATAAGTCTTTGATTAATATAATTATTTCTATTTAAATTTAATCATACATATATGTAAATTTAAAATTTCATAAATAATCAATGATTTTTCTTTGAATTTATAAATCATCAATTGTTAGAATTGATAGTTCTAATTCATGACGGAATTCATTGTTATTCAAAATAATAATGACATACTTTACCCTTGTTATTAAAAAATTTTTCAATTAACAAGGGTAACACATGCCATTATTATTTTGAATAATAGTAAATTCTGTCATGTGTTATAACCATCAATTTTAACAGCGAGAATTCATCACCTCCACAGAGACGGTGAAGGACGATCACGACAGTCTCAAGAAATGATTTATTAACTTCTTAGATTTCCACCATTTTGAGAAGAATTTCATAGTCATGTTCTCACAGATCAAAGCGTTGATGAAACAAGAACTTGACAAGAACGACAAGCTTTGCCAACTGTGTCAAGTTTTTGAGTAAAAAAGATCAGAATTATATTGATTTTCTGAGCGACGAAGATGAGACCTTTATTGGGTTTCCTCCATTAGAACCCATACAAATAAAGGTTTAGCTCGTCAATCAGCCAACAAAGGTAAAGCCAAGCTCCTATTGTTGAACCATCCAGTTGAACCGGGTTCATTAATATTGTTTCATTTATGTTAAAATTAAAATTTTTTTCTCTCTCTATAATATTTGGAGTTGGTACATGTTTTTTTTTCTGTTGTTAGGTTTTAGGCTTATAATAGCCTCTGTAATTGTTTACTGAAATAAGTGTGAAGAAAACATATTTTCTAATTATCTTCTCTATCATGTTTTCAGACATGGTATCAGAGCCATAAACAACTCCTTACCTTGACCTACAATCTTCTCTGGAAAATGGCTTCTTCACAGAGCACAACAGCAGACATACCCTCATCGTCTTCCTCCCTTCCGCATCTGCCTTCTGTAAATCAACCTTTGACGGTCAAGCTTGACGATTCCAACTTTTTCATTTGAAAAAATCAGCTACTAAATATCGTCATTGCTAACAGTCTCGAAGATATTCTCATTGGATCTCGTCTTTGTCCTTCTAGAAACGATGAAGTTCATCCTTATATCGTCAACCCTGATTTTCTTGCCTGGCATAGGTACAATCGCCTCATGATAAGTTGGATCTATGCATTTGTTCATGAACAGATGCTAGGACAACTAGTAGGCTACTCTTTTGCTTTTGAGATCTAGGAAGCACTAAAGCAACTGTATGCTACTTCATCCTTTGCTCAGATCTCAGAACTTCATACGAGCTTACAAATTTTTTGCAAAGATGGTCTCAATGCTATGGCTTATGTCCAAAATTTAGAAGCATCTACAACACGCTAGCTGCAATTGGTGAACGAGTCAGCTACAAGGATCAACTCCAGTATTTCCTAAATGGATTAGGAGCCGAATATAACTCATTTGTTATTTCAATTTCGACTCGCACCAATCAGTCGTCTGTTGAATAACTCAACAGCTTACTGTTAACCTACGATGCACAGCTAGAACGTCAAACTGATGTAGCCTCATTGAGCTCCCTTGAAGCCAACTTCACCTATTTGTGTGGCAACAAACCCATAGCCAAATTTCCCTCTTCACCGGGACCCCATTCGTCCTTCACTCTCAACAGACCACGAGGACTACGACCATTTTTCTCTAGTCCTTACTTTCGACTCCTCCAAATCGTCCACCTCAACCTTTTTGTCCTCAAAACATACCACTATTTCAACCGTGCTGTCAAATTTGTCTTAAACCGGGCCACAACGCTAATGCTTGTTACCACAGGACTAATCCCCAATACCAACCCACCACAAATCCTCCACGGAACTTTTCTATTGTTCTTCCATCCCATTATATTTAACCAATCATAGGAAATACTGCATTAGACCCTTCTTGGTATATGGAGTCTCGAGCGTCACATCACTTCACTCCATATTTAAATATGCTAGACTGGCCACAACGTTTTTTAGTGATGATCATATCGTAGTTGGTAATGGTAAGATTTCTCTTATTTCTAATATTGGTCATGCAACTCTACCAGCTTGCTCCTCCCCTATATTTTTGCATACAATTTATCACTCTCCCTCTCTGCAAAAAAATCAGATTAGTGTTTCACAATTACGTATCGATAACGAAGCGTGTATTGAATTTCAAGGATCGGGTATCCCACAAAATTCTTCTTTGGAGAATCCTTGACAATGGTCTCTATCGAGTCTGCTCTCCTCCTCCGTGTCGGCCTTCCTCTACTCATCTCTATATAGTCCAGCAACCCTTCAAATCTATGGCACTCTCGCTTGGGACATCCCTCATCTCATGTAGTCAAATATATTTTATCTAGTTATAATTTTTCTTTTGCTATGTCTGAACACATGGATTTATGTTCAACATGCTGGTTGGCTAAATCTCGCAAATTACAGTTTCATAATTTTGTCTCATGCTACTGCCATGTTCGAATTGGTTCACACCGATTTATGGGGCCTTTCCTAGTTTCCTCTATTACTAGTGTCAAGTACTTTATCCTTTTCGTTGATGATTTTTCTAGATTTACCTGAATATATCACCTCCATTCAAAAAATGAAGCTTATACCACGTTTATTAGTTTTCAAAAAATGATATATACTCAATTTAATTGCAAACTTAAATAAGTTAGATCTGATTTGGGTGGTGAATTTAGATCTTTGTCAAGATGATTTTTAACTCAAGGAATTCTACATAAAATTTCTTGTCCAATATACCCCATAACAAAATGGAAGCGTTGAACGTAAAAATGGACAAGATTTCGAAATGGGGTTAACCCTTCTTGCTTAGGGATCAATGCATTTATCTTACTGGCCATTTGCCTTCAGCACTGCAGTGTATTTAATTAACAGACTTTCGTCAAAACCTCTCTCAAATAAATCTCCATTTCAAACATTCTATAACAAAATTCCATCCTATTCCCTCCTTTGAATTTTTGGATGCCAATGCTTTCCATTTTTACGACTGTATAATTCTCACAAACTGAAGTTTCGGTCAAGTCCCTATATATTTCTTGGGTACAATAGCCATCACAAAAGCTATATTTGCCTCCAAACTTCAACTAGTAGACTATATGTCTCACGACATGAGTTTTCAACGAAAACTCATTTCCTTTCGCTAACTGCTCATTACCTCATGTTTCTCCGTCTATGGTACCCATCATCACTGCCATGCACACCTACCACTCCATCTAATTCACTTCCACCAGCAACTCTTCTCAAGGTCCTAACATCTCTATCGTCCCATCTCCCTTTGTCTCTTCTTCTTGGCTTTACCTGACTTTCACCCTAGTCATCAAACCCACTACCATCCGACTTCTACTAAGTATTGTTGTTTTTCGACAATGACTTATCAAGCAGTTAGACATTCAAAATGTTTTTCTTCATGGCGATCTCCCGGACAATGTGTATATGCTTCAACCACGGGGATTCATTGACCCTTCTCGGCCGAATTATGTCTGTAAGTTACATCGATCCCTATACAATTTAAAACAATCTCCCCGAGCTTGGTTTCTTAAACTCAATATGGTTCTTCTAAATTGGGGTTTTATTGGTTTCAAAGCTGATACGTCTATGTTTATCTATTGTTGCATCTCACATTATTGTGATTTTAGTATATGTAGATGATATAATTATGACATGCTCATCTTCTACTCTAATATCTCGGTTGATAACTCACATATCTCAGTTGTTTGCTATCAAAGATCTAGGCAATTTACATTCTTTTGGGGGGTTGAAGTTCACCGCCATTCTAATGGTTTACATCTCAGCCAAACTAAATATATCTAGGACTTGTTGACAAAGAGAGGTTTGCTTGACTCCAAGCCTCAGAATACTCCTCTGGCTCTGTCACAACTCTTTGTTCATGACGGCACACCATTGGCTAACATTACTGAATATCAAAGCACACTTGGTGCCTTGAAGTACTGAACGATCACAAGACCAGATCTCTCCTTTGCCGTTAACAAACTCTGCCAGTTTACGCACTCCCCTACTGATATTCACATGCAAGCCATAAAATGGGTTCTCAGATATTTGCGAGATACTGCTCATTTGGGCCTATTTTTTCAAAAGAGTGCAAATCATTCTTTATATTGTTACACAGATGCCGATTGGGCATCATGTCTTGATGATCGCCATAGCACTAGTGCTTACTGCATATATTTTGGTCATAATCTGATTTCCTGGTCGTCTTCAAAAGAAAAAGTTGTCTCTCGATTAAGTATAGAGTTTTAATATAGAGCACTTACAATTGGAGCTGTCGAATTATTATAGATCCAATCTCTGCTCACCGAGCTGCGCCTTGTTACAGGTTTATCTCCACTGTTGTACTTTGATAACATTAGCACTCTTAATCTCGCGTCGAATCCAGTTCTTCATGCTGGCTCCAAGCATGTCAAAATGGATAAGCATTTTGTATGAGAAAAAGTTGCCAAGGTTCTCTAAATCTTGCCTTTGCGTCTTTGACTAATTAAATAGCTGACTACTTGACGAAACCACTAACTGCCATCTGCTTTCAAGAGCTTCCAACAAAACTCACGGTTCTTTCTCGACCCTTGCATATGAGGGGGGATGTTGAACCATCCACTTGAGCCGAGTTCATTAATATTATTTTATTTATGTTAAAATTAGATTTTCTTTCTCTCTCTGTAATATTGTTAGTTGGTACACATTTTTTGTTGTTAGGTTTTAAGCTTATAAAAGTCTCGATAATTGTTTACTGAAATGAATGTGAAGAAAACATATTTTTCAATTATCTACTCTATCTTTCTTTACATTTTCTGACACCTATCGAGCTAGGGTGGCCACGAAAGTGGAAGGAATTAGAGAGATTCTTGCAGAAATTAGAAGGTTCTTCATCAGAGACTAAAGAATAGGAAGATGAAAACATTTCTAAATCCAAGGATTGGAGGAAAAGCTGTTGAGTTTGATGCTTCTAGGAGTTTCGAACGAAGACGAAGGCGAAGATGGGAAGGCGAGTTCAAATCAGGGTAGTAAAAAATCTAATCCTAGTTTTGGAGTTGGAGAAAGATTAAAACATCAATTTTTAATATTTTATCATTCACACATGCTTTCAGTGCGTAACCAAGAAATAATACGTTAGTTTTGACGTCTGACGTGGCCATTTGGATGGATGATTATATGAGGATTAAAGATGAGAGACTGAAAGAGGAAGGGAAGAAGACATACACAGAAAGACGGCGGGGGCCTCATAAGATCCCAACCTTCCAACGCAATCATTCGTTCGAACGTCTAATCCTCAGTTTTCACAGCTCACCGTCACTCCACTCTCTCTCTCTCTCTGGCTGATCCTTCTTCCTGTCTCTAACAATGTCAGTATCATGCGGCGTGGAGTGCGTCGTGATTTTCGGTTGTCTGCGATGGGCTTGGAAACGCTGCACATATATCGGCTCCTACGATAGCGCCACATGGACTGAAGCCACTTCTGAAGAATTCGATCCCGTTCCTCGAGTTTGCCGCTTGATTCTCGCCGTTTACGAGTCCGATCTCCGGAACCCTCAGTTTCCTCCTGCCGGCGGCTATCGTCTGAACCCAGACTGGCTCGTCAAACAAGTTACCTACGACCAAACCCTAGGCCACGCACCGCCTTATATTATCTATGTCGATCACGACCATCGAGAACTAATTGTTGCAATCCGAGGGCTCAATTTGGCGAAAGAAAGTGATTACAAGCTGCTTTTGAATAATCGGTTGGGGATGCAGATGTTTGACGGCGGATATGTTCATCACGGGCTCTTGAAATCTGCGATTTGGCTGCTGAAGCAAGAGTCGGAGACGCTGAAGAGACTTTGGGTCGAGAATGGATCAGACTATAACTTGGTTTTCGCCGGTCACTCACTGGGGTCTGGTGTGGCGTCGTTGTTGACTGTTATTGCGGTGAACCACGGGAGGCAGTTGGGCGGAATTCCAAGAAGTAAAGTCCGGTGTTACGCGGTTGCTCCGGCCAGGTGTATGTCGCTTAATTTGGCCGTCAAGTATGCGGATGTGATACACTCTGTGGTATTACAGGTTAGGAATTGAGGAAGAAACTCCATTGTTAGTATATATTTGTCGAATTGATGTCTCTTTTCCAGGATGACTTCTTACCCAGAACACCCACACCATTAGAGGATATATTCAAGTCCATCTTTTGGTAAGATTGGTTAGTTAATTTTCTCAGAAGTATATTTTATACTTGTTTGTTAAGATTACTATATCTTAAACCAGGCCTTAATGCTTTGGACAGTTTGCCTTGCCTGTTATTTTTGGTTTGCTTGAGGGACACCTTCATACCAGAGGGAAGAAAGCTTAGAGATCCTCGCAGACTTTATGCTCCTGGACGAATTTATCACATTATCGAAAGAAAGTTTTGCAGGTTCTACCCATTTCAAACTAATTTATCCTTGTATAATTATCATCTCTTTCAACCTGTTTCAAAATTTCTTATTTTAAACTATTCTTGCCATGCCCAGATGTGGGAGGTTTCCCCCAGAGGTTAGAACGGCCATTCCGGTCGATGGACGATTTGAACATATCGTCTTGTCATGCAATGCCATGTCTGATCACGGAATTATCTGGATCGAAAGGGAAGCAGAGAAGGCATTAGGGGTAAGTGGAGAGTGATCTTGACATTTATTGTAGTTCTACTTACAAATACAAATAGCCAACTCCAGTTTTTTGCCGTTTCAAGTGACTGCGTAAACTAGAATTTGTAGAATCCTAAGGTTCGTCGTTGAAGGTCTTGGTCTTGGAAAAGCAGAAAAGAGTTTGTAAACAAATTTTAGATAACGAAATTAGTTTTTGAAAATGATTTTAACTTTTCTCAGACCACCCAATGTTGGTTTTTTTTTATAAAAAACCACATTTTAGTACAATGTTGTCGAGATTTGTTCTAGATTATCTGGTCTTTTCCTTCCAATTGGATTAAATTTTGACAACCATGTGCACCACGCAGAGAATGAGGGAAAGCAGCCCACAGACATTGATGGTTGCTCCGAAAGTTCAGCAAATAGAGAGACTACAAACCCTGGAGAAAGAACACAAAGACGCTCTTGAACGGGCGGTGAGTCTAAATGTGCCACACGCAGTGACCATTGCCGAGGATGACTCACCAGTAGTCGAAGAAAAGCCCGGCGAAAATCACATCGAAGAGCCCGGAAAACCTGAGTTGAAGTCTGGAAGGTCCAATTGGGATGAAGTTGTTGAGAAGCTTTTCAAGAAGAGTGAAACAGGGGATCTTCTCCTTAAAAGAGAAAGAGAAGTAAACGAGGCTCAATCACAATGAAAACAAACACCACACTTTGCCTTGTCGTGAGATTTAAGGTTAGATTTCTGAGTTATTTATTCTTTATTCGAACGTTTTTCTGTACAACTTTTTTTACATAGATGTATATGTATATGTATAGATGTGTATAGATGTGTGTGTATATATATATATATATATATAGGTTCCATCGAAGGCTTCGGCTAGAAGACAAAGTAATAATAGATTTAAGGATGATGTTTGTGAAAGTAGATGAGGCACAGTGAATTTTGGGGCTTCAAAGTAAGAGCATATCATATGCAATTTTGAGCAATTGAGTAGGATGATATTGGTGTGCATTCAGTCTGCGAGGACCTCTTGGACCTAGAACCACCCCAGTGGCTCCACAACCATGACCAAGACCACAACGGGGCCATTCTTGTCCTCTACCTCTTCCATTATTATTCTTCTTTAAAGTTAATTCGACTTCATCACGAGCTTCGGGTTCAAGTCCCCGACAACCCATTCTAATTAATCTACCAACAGCATGTCTAAAACAGTAGCCATTGACCTGAAAACGATGTAAATATGTGTGCAGACTAAAAAGAAATCATAGACCTCCAAAAATATAGACAAAAAAGGCAGATAATGTAATGGCAGAATAACAAAGTGTTTGGTTTCCTTCCGCATTTGACATTCTAAAGTGCAATTTAAGAATTAATTCTTTAGGCATGATTATTTACGTATTATATCTTAATTCAACTATTTTCAATCAAATCACCTCAACCTTTTTGAACAATTTAAATTTTATCCATCACCTTTTTCATTTAAAAAAAGTGTTTTTACACAAATTGTAATTTCTACCAGGATTTTAAAATCTACAGATCTTTCGACAAAGTAAAGTTCTTATACTAAAAATTACGGAAGAGATTAGAAATGAAGTTAAAGACATCTTTTCAATCGACAATGCATTATGGGCGTGTTGAATTTATGAGAAAATTTAGATATTGAGACATTGTCCATTAGATTACGAAAATAGTATAACAGTTTCTGACCCGCCCGCGTGGCCATGCTCGATGGCAGCAAGCCATGCCGCGTCCAATTGGTAGTTCGAACATAATCTCCGACGATCGGATCAGTGGAAGGTTTTTACTGATTTGAAACTAAATTCATATTTTCATCGTTATTTCCGCCTATGTAAAGGACCCCTATTACCTGAACCTCACCTAGGCTTAGAAGAAGAAGCCCTACTTATCGTCAACCATGGAGATCAGAGAAGATTACAGAAGAAGTTTCAAAGACTTGAGCAACTGCATCACATTTTTACAGTCTGCTGCCATTTCCTAACATTCATCACTTGCTTCAGTTAACTGAGCTCTAGACTTTTCCCGTTCCAGTCTGATCCTCTCCGATCTTATCCAACCTTCCTTCAACTCAAGGACACTTCCGGCTGCCTTCGAGCTATTCCTCGTCCGTTTTGCTTTGACAGCGTCGACGGCATTCTTCTGAGTCTGGCCCTTCCTCTTGTTCGTGGCGCGGCCCCTTGGTTTTTCATCACCAACTGCTTTCGCACTCGTTTTGACAGTCTTCCATTCGGAGGCGCAGCGGCGGCGTTCTTCTGAGTCTGGCCCTTCCCCTTGTTCGGGGGGCGGCCCCTTTATTTTCCATCACCAGCAGCTTTCGCTTTCGTTTTGATAGTCTTTGAAGGTTTTGGAAGCGCCGCGGTGGCGTTCTTTTGAGTCCGGCCCTCCCGCTTCTTCGGAGGGCGGCCTTGGCGAATCGCGAGGATGAAGGAGTCGTTGCCGGTTGGCCTGGATTTTTCGGCTCAGGTGGTCTACCTATTCCTCTGCCTCGTCTCGGAGGTTCAACTGGATTCAGCTTCAACACAGAGTTGTTATTCCGAAGGACAAGAC
This sequence comes from Begonia peltatifolia, assembly GCA_022433055.1. Classification (NCBI taxonomy): domain Eukaryota; kingdom Viridiplantae; phylum Streptophyta; class Magnoliopsida; order Cucurbitales; family Begoniaceae; genus Begonia; species Begonia peltatifolia. Next base: position 1,213,639 of record CM039530.1, read on the forward strand.
CTATAAAACCTGAGATTTTTAAAGATAATTTTAAGTGAATAAATTGTTGGTGTTTGTTTACTGATGACAGGTTCGAAAGTCCATCTAATTTTGTCTTTAGATGCCACGTGTATTTTTTATCAAACGGTCAAATTTGTCACCAAATGAAATTTTATCGCACCACGTCGAATTTTGATTTAAGGTGTTGGAATCGAGTTTCGTCGAGCTTTAAAATATAATAAAATTAGTACGTTATAAAATAATAAAATATTATATTTTATTAAAAGAGTAGGAAAAAGGCTCAGGGAAATCATTTCTCGCCTGGCGCCGCATCAGAAAACAGAGGAGAGAGAGAGAGAGAAAGTGAGAAGGGTGGCCGGCCGAACCTGATCCACGTTTTCTTGGTATCAAAACGTCCGTCTCGAAGCGATCTACAACTTTGATGAAAGAGGTTTTCAAGGTTAGTTAATTTTTGGTGTGTTTTTCGTCAGAAAGCGCTTAAGATTTTGGGGCCGATTCGTCACCCTAAAACCTCCTTTCAATTGGAATTTTGCGCTTAAGATTTTGGGGCCGATTTCGTCTCCCTAAAACCTCGTTTCAATCGGAATTTTGGGCTTAATTGTGTTTGAATCGTTATTCTAAGTGTGGAGCACTAAAAACTTTTGAGAAAGGATGCCCGAAGGCCGAAGCAGCGCCAAGCGCAGGTCGCGAGCCTTGCGTGGGCTGAGAGCCCAACACAAGCAACGATCCCTGCGCGGATGGGCTGGATCTCCAGATTGCTATCACGTTTCTTTCTAGCTCACGAGAGTTGTTGGTCTTCGGATCATTATCTTTTTCTGAGATATGTCGGAGTGGTCTAGCGTGACTCTTTTTTTTTCACTGGGATATATTTTTTTACGGGAAACTGTGAAAGATATTTTAATGGCAAAATCACTCATGTATGTGTCCGATTTTATAAATAGATCACAATGGCTCGTGGAGCTGGATTTTTAAATAAAAGAAACAAGAGATGTTTTCAAATAATTCTTTTATTTAATCTGTACATCATCGTTAAAGAGAGATCACGTTTTCTTTAAAAGAAAGATAAAAATTCGATTTTAACAAGAATACATTGTTAGGATTAGACACTTCAATCTACTTGTAACGAATGACTGAAAATATAAAAAAAAAACATACAGATTTATAGTAGTTCATTTTCGTTGTAAGAAATACGTACACTGATCGCAGACAGATTTTATTAAGAAAAAAAAAGAGTTGTAATAGTTTTTGCCTTACACTTTCAGACACACTCTGATAATTTAATTACGTTTTTATATAATACACGAATTATGGTTACAAAATAATAGGATAAATATAACCAAAATATCTCCCAACACTCTAATAGACTCCACAACTCAACATGCATTAAGTATAAGTTTCATACTAAGTTAGTCACCTAATAAATGTGTATTTTACTCATTTAATTATATTTTTTTGTATTTGATTCAATAAATTTTTTTTAAAGTTTTTAAAAGCATTTGACGGTTTCGGTATTAGTGTGCAGAGAGAATAACATATAACAAGTTGGAGTTCAACAAAAAGAATTAGATGCATTACGAGACAACAGGAGAAGAAAATTTAAAAGTCAAAATCAAAGTGTTCCTGAAGGAAGCAGAATCGTCGCCAATCGATCGCCAAAATGTGGCCTATCAATCGACTAACAAAGAGAAGAATTGAAGAAAACAGTGGCTATGTCGATCGATCGTCGAACTAGAAGCGATCGATCAGCTAAAAATTGACGATGTTGTTTGGCCGAAGAGGAGCCAATCGATCGGCTAAATGTAAACATTGATGATGTGAAGCAGAAGAATAGCTGATTGATTTGCCAAGATCGATCCGCCGTTCGAAAAAAAAAAATTTTAAATGTAATTGAAGATAGGTTTATTCCAACTGTTGATCGCAACAATCTCGGCCGATCTCAATCGTTAATCAAGATGGATACTTAATTAATATTAGAATTAGGTTATTTAAATCAGGAGGCAGATCTGGAAAGGAGAGAAGGAGGTGAAGGAATTGCTTGGTGATTTCAGCATAATTTATTTTCTTTCTTCTTAATTATGAACTTCTGTATTAATACAGTGGTTTTTCTTTATTTTAGTATGAACTAAATTTATTTTCTAGATATTACAATGTAACCGGATAATGTTTTATTTATGGTTTCTTTATTTAAGTCAATTCATTCAAAATTCCTTTCAATAATGTTGATACGTTTGATTCTTATTTTTAATGCTTGTGAATTTTTTGCCAATCTTTACATGATTTTGATAGTATTATGAGACCGAAAGGTTATGAATCCTTGAGCAATTGAATTAATGTCATAAATGTACGTAGCCTAGAGATAGTTACGCTATCGATGTTGTATTTGTGATTTCTCAATTTCATTGTGTTTGATCTAATATAGAATTTGAGACCGAAACGTAAAAACTCTCTAATTAAATAAATTAGACAATGCTGTAGAGAGATTGTTTGAGATTTTAGTAAAATCGACCATCAACATAGGAAGGATATTGAGGAACAAAATTAGCAAGGATTTAAATGAACATTGTCTCAGTGAAATCGTAATACCTAGGGTTTTATTTCATTGAAATTATACACGTTCTATTTAGTCGTTTATTTTGCATTGAATCATTCTAATTATTTGAATTATTCATTTAATTTTATTTGATTTTTATCAATTGATCTTTCTACGTTTGTTCATCTTAAAATTAAGATTAATAAATTCGTTAATTAACTAAAAAGTCCTCATAGATTCGACACTCTATTTATCACTTTATTACTTGCTGCAACTCGTACACTTATGAATTATTTTGCACAACAAATTTTCTCGATATCATTCGCAATCCAATGGGCAAGCAGAGGTCTCAAATGGAGAAATCAAGCTAATTCTTGAGAAGACACTAAGATCGTCACGCAAGCTAGATGATTGTCTATGGACATATCGAACGGCATTCAAAACTCCATTGGGTATGTCACCGTACCGTCTAGTTCTTGGAAAAGCATGTTATCTATGGGCTATAAAAAAGTTAAACATGGAGCTACAAGCGGCAAGCAAAACAAGATTTTCTAGCTTTGCAAAAAGCACTTGGTACAAAGCTACACTTGAGTACTGCACATCATTCTCAAACTGACGAACAATCTTAGCATACCATTCAGACCTTGAAGGATATGTTGAGAACTTGTATTCTAGATTTCGGAGATAGTTGCATCAACCATATGTCATTAGTTGAGTTTGTGTACAACAACAGTTTCCAGGCCAATATTGGAGTTTCCCCTTTCGAGGCGTTATATGGCAGGCTTTGTCGCTCGCCCTTGTGTTGGGTTGAGGCGGAAGAGAAAATACTTTTGGGTCTAAGTTGATTCAGGAAACCACATAGAAGATCCAACTGATTCGAGAGAGGCTAGTGTCAGTGCAGAATAGGCAGAAGAGATATAATGATCTCAAAAGGTGAGATGTGGAGTTCGATGCCAGTGATTTTGTGTTCCTGAAGGTCCGATCGAAGCGTGGCGTTAGCCTCGAGGTACATCGGCTTGTTCCAAATAGTTGATCGAGTTGGCAACGTAATGTACAGGCTTGACTTATCTCTCCAGCTCGGTTATGTCCACAACATGTTCCACATTTCCTTGCTGAAGAAGTATACGATGGATCCCTTGCATGTTCTTTCCTGGACGAACGTCCCTATTCAGGAGGATGTTTCTTATGAGGAGCAGCCGGAGTGGATCATTGTAAAAGAGTCATGTGTCCTTCGTTGCAAGGAGGCTACCTTAGTTTGTGGGTTGTAGAAGAATCACACTGAGAGGGAAGCGACTTGGGAGTTCGAGTCCGAGATGATGCAAAAGTACCCTACTTATTTGATGGTTCCTGTTGAGGTTGTATTGAATTTTGATTACAAAATTTTTTAAGAGGCAAATGATGTAAAACTCGAGATTTTTAACGATAATTTTACGTGGGTAAATTTTTTGTATTTGTTGACTGATGACATATTAAGAATTTGACTAAATTTTGTCGTTACATGTCACGTATGTATTTTTGATTAAACAGTCAAATTCAGAAAATTGATCATCACCAAGTGAAATTTTTTCGTCTAAGGTATCACGTGACATGTTGAAATTTGATCAAGTGTTGGAATAAAGTTTTGTCGCGGTTTAAAATAACATGAAGTTGGTATGTTATAAAATATGCAAGTTTATGTTAATAAAATTATATTATTTTATTAAAAGGAAGAGAATTAGAGAAATCTTTTTTTTTTTTTAGGCTTACGTCAGGAGAATAGAAAGTGAGAAAGGTGGTCAGCAGGACTCCGATTGACACTCTCTCGATATCAAAACGTCCATCTCGAAACAATCTATATAACTTTGGTAAATGAAGTTTTTAAGGTTAGTCCATTTTTATGTATTTTTTGCCAAAAAATGCTTAGGGTTTTGAGGACGATTTTGTCACCCTAAAACTTCGTTTCGATTGAATTTTTGGGTTTAAACGTGTTGGAAACGTTATTCTGAGTATGGTGGACAAAAAACTTTTGAGAAAGGATGGCTAGATATGGCAGGCGCAGGCACTCTGCGTGCCTAGGGTGGACTACGCTCATCTAGCGTGGCCATGCGCCTGTTTTCCCGTTTCTCTGATTTTTGCCCGTTTTCTCATTTCTTTCTTTTATTTTTTAACGTGATTTTTCTCGATATTCTCTCAGACGATTTCATTGACTTAGAATCTATCTCTGAGGTTGCAGCTCCTATGAAGAAAAGAAATATTCACTAAGAATGTAAGTTATTTATGCTTTTTTGCATTAGCATTGCATAGTTTTCATAAAAATTATATTTTGGTAGGTTGCTACTTGTGATATTGTGCTGGTTGCCAACACGTCGAGTTTTATTAGGTATATGCACATAGAGTTTTGAGCATGTTTATTTTAACATATATGATGATATTTTTATTATGGATATTGGGAGGGTGAATCCTTTTGATATCTTGGGTTGTTTGGCTCCAAATCATCGTGGGACTATTCTTGGACACATATTATGTAAAGATGGTTTTGTTTGTTGCGTTTTGCACTGGGTGACAAGACGGTGATGACACGTTTCTTGGGACCTCAATAACCCCTTACCCTGATCAGGGTGAGCTTTAGTGCGAATTGTGTCGTTTTTGACTTTTAGTCACCGACTGCACGAGTGATGGGCTAAATCTCCAAATCACCTTCACGTGTTTTTCTGGCTAATGAAACGTTGTATGTCTTTGGATCACCATTTTTATCTGAAATGTACTGGAGTGGTCCTTGCATAATTCTCTCTTTTCACCGAGATGTTTTGTACGAAAACTGTGAAGGTATTTTAATTATATAGTCACCTATTTACATAACAGGTTTTATAAATATCTCACGGGTAGCTCGTGGAGTTGTGTTTTTAAACAAAAAAAAAATGTTTTCAAGTAATTCTTTTAGTTAATTCATTCATCCTCGTAGAAGATAGATCACGTTGTCTTTAGAGGAAAGATAAAAATTTAATTCTAACTAGAATGCATTAGATATAAGATTCTTACTTAATTACTCATCTCAAAGATGGCAAGAACTCAAACTCATTTTCAAGGAAGAAAGAGAAAAAAATTTCACACGGAAAAGATTCACCAACGAAGAGAACTACGTCCCCCTCTCCTTGTTTGATGAGTCCAAATCAGTGGAACCGCCATTTCAAAAAAGAAAAGTTAAGTAATTGAGGCCTCGAAACGAAACACAAAGGGTGAAACAGAAGAAAAATGCTCATTTGGAAGCAGATCGTAACCGTAGATTTATTCCCATTGATGAAGGTAGTGGTGGGTTTGATCAACGTTTGGAAGAGATATATAATATACTTCAAATCAAGTAAAAATGAGGAATATAAAGTGACATTTCATGCTAAGATGAGCACAATCCACGTTCTAAATATACCGTGCCTGCCCATATCTTCGTTTAAGTCTAATCTAAATGCTGATTGGATATGCACGAATAGTCCACCTTCCTTCTCAGCTTTTATCTTCCCCTTCTCCATTCATCGTGAATTGCCAGCTGTCTCCTTCCATGATTTCCCACTGTTTTTTCAGCTCATAGATGGCGTTCGACGCTGCTGATGCAATCGTTGGGTTATTATCTTCTGCGAGTCTCTGCAATTGGGAATGCCAAGTATATGTTTGGATAGAGACATGTAGAAATTAAAGGTAGGTTTGCGGGTTGAAAAGTAAAAACCTGCAATGCTCCCATCCCTGCATTTCCAAGAGTCCACATAGATGGAGCTGCTGCTAATGCATTGGCCAATGCTCGTCTGAAAGTGGAGAGGAAATTATCGACCCCCGCCAGAGAATAAAACATCAGTAAATAAATCATGTACATACATGCAGACATATATAGGTGGTTTATACATAAACATGTAAAGTTCGCCGTACCTTGTGTTGACATCCGGAGAACTTGAACACTCGGCGAGTAACGATACACTACTCTTACCATCCATTGCATCAAGATCAATGAGAGTTGTAATCAACAACTCAAGCTAATACCAATTAAAAAATAAGAATATAGAAATCAACAAACAATCCATAAGAATAAGAAATTAAGCATGAGCCAGACCTCTTCTGGATCTGTGTAATCAATTCCATCTGCTTCAGAGAGGGCAGCTGCCATACTGTAGTAAATTTCCTGTATTTTGTCAAAATCTCAGCCACTGTACAGTTTTAGAGGGTATTTCGAGAGGAAATAGAGCGGCAGACAGCAATGAAAAAGACCTGAATAGCTGTAATTCGATCAGTAGACACTTCCCCAGGAAAGAAATCAGTAGTTTTTCCATTTTTCTCTAGCATTATGCGACCAGTCATATATTTTACAGATGAAAAGCCTTTTTCCTTACTCAGGGGACTGCAGTTCAAAGCATCAGATATCAGAATGTCAAAGTTAAAATCATAAAAATGCAAATCACAGATCACCAAAATTCACAAAATGCAAGGAATGTTAAAATAGGGAGATGATTAATCACAAAAATAAATCAATAAATAACTTACAAATCATACATCTTGCTAGCCATCATGTCATGGATATCTTTTACAAACTACAAAGATTCACAATGAAAATAATGGTAAGTTATTATCAAAAAGCATAAAAATGGAAGCGACATTAAAGAGAAAATTCTAAACGAGAAATCTTTGGGTTTGAGGATAGATCTATTCACCTCCAAAGCCATTAAGGCATCCTCCATAGCACGTTTTTTCGCCCGGCAATCTGCACGGCGCAAATCAGCCTACATATGACCCAAAAGGCAAGATTGAGATGTTCTGTTAAAACTTATGGCTTCCATAAGTTGATCAAAAAAATGAAAATCAAAATGATTTATCAATCTGTATTCTATTTCATTATTCATCACCCAATGAAACAAAACTACATTCTTCTCTTCAGTGGTGTATTAATTTTGTTATTTTGGCTGCTGCGTCTTCCATTTTTCTCTTCTTTTCTCTTTTTGTGTGTGCGTGCTTACAGCAACATCTAGTTTAGAATTCTAGACAAAACTTTCTTTCTTTTTCCTATTTCCGGTCCCACAAATGCTTTCACATAAACTAGAATCCTAATGCTAATGGTATTAAAAAAAATATAAACTATATCATCTTGCAACGTTTTTGGTTGGATCAAGCTGCAAAGAAATTGGGTTAGAAACACAGATGGGGGGTACCTCTAATGCTCCATCACTCCAATGCTCATCAGCAGCACTTTTCAAACTAGAATGAGCTATGTCTCTTAAATTCTGAAAAATAATTTAAAAGGTGATGAAAACAGTTAACTCTTGTAGACCATTGACACGTGAATTAAATGATAACTGATTGAAGATATACATACTGCCGCAATGTTTCGGACATGCTCTGCTTTTTTCTTGACATTACGGTCAATTAGTTCTGTATCCTCCCTTGCTCGAGCTAGAAAGACAACATCAAAATAATGAAGCCGCAAGTTTGGAATTTAAACATCTAACAAAACAAGAAGTTCTTAATCAGGTTATAGATATTACACTCCATTTCTAGTAGAAACTATTGAGAAGAGATCAAATCATTACCATCAAGTTTAATAAACTCTGATCCAAGCATAGCAAAATCTTGACGTGCTCGAGCATCTAACCTCATTATACCACTGGTAAAAGCAAAAAATTAAAAGCACTAATTTCAAAGGAAGTTCTCTCCATACATAATCATTCTGATCAAAGGCACTACTTATACTGTAAACAATGATTCGTAAGTAACCAAATACATAGTTGTATACATTTCTAATCCATCTACAGATATTCAAATTGTCACCATTCCAATTTCTGCTTTCTAGCGTGAATACTCAACAAAGGTTGAACAAAATCGAAATTAATCATCAAATCTTCAATATGGCCACTAAAATAATCGTCATTGACATTACCGAGAGAGTAAGACCATGTCATTACGAGCTCTTTCATTCACAAACTTGGCATCATTGCAAGCGAATCGACAAGCTTCAGCCAAGCCTCTATTGAAATGTGTAAATTTTTTAGGCATGATAGGAAGCTTATCTTCATTGTTTCCATCTGACCTACTGATGAAAAAAATATAAGATTGAATACCATAAGGGTGTAACAAATAGGGGAATAAAACGAAACTGATATTTTGACCTGAATTATTATTTTCAATAACAATTTATTGATCTTACCTATTTACATCTATAGAATCACTATAAGTCCTAACATAGTCCTTTCTTTCAGTATGATGAGTTCCATTGGAGAAACATAACACCAAAGATCTGCGGGAGAAAGTGTAGCTGAAATTTTTTCCAGCTAAGTTCCACGCACTGTATTCACAGTAGTTGATCTTTCCTTCTACGAGATGTCCATTCCCATTTCCAATGCATCGACTTGTAATATGAATTCGATAAGGTTGTTTTGACTTGGAAAATGAGTACAGAATTCCATGAGAATTAGAACTAGCTGTCTTAACAGGAGCCACAGGATTACTTGAAACCTTGCTTATAGGAACAGCCATTGAAGAGGATTAAAAACAAAAAGGGACAAACCCGGCCAGCATTTCTCACCAACAGAAATCTCTAGAAAATTATTAATAAGAGGAAAGAAAAGGTCATATAGTTTATTTCAAACAGAAGGTAAAAGATAAACGACGACAAAATACTGCACTAATAAAATTTGTTTCTCCCTATAAATTATATGTAATCATTTCAAAATAGATATCATCCAAACGTGTTTTTACAGTACAGAACATAAATTAGTATCAACCAAGGAGTTCCGAGGTTATATTATATTTTGTCCCATAAGCAAAAGAAGAGTAACACAGTCGCATTGATTCCTCCTCTTATATACTGATCATAACTAGTATAATGCTTTGAGCTTGGAACTGTAGGCACGGACATTGAAGAAGCTCAATAGTGATCAAGGAAAATTTATTTTATATCATGTATCTTTTCCAAACTGTTTCACAGACAAGAATCTGATATCGAGTTATGGCCCAACTGTAACAAATAGTACAAAGACCAAATTATCATCCATGTCCTTACCAGTAAAACTCTAAATTTACTATCTTTCTCAACGTTGGAAGAACAATGCCTGTTGCTTGGTAGACAATGCGAGTCTATTTCTGATTTCAGAAAATCCAATAAAAAATGTTTTGAACCTTTTTCACCGAACTACCAATACTTCAAAAAATACATAGCCATAGCTGAAATATTAGACAATTAATAAAACCTTTCATGCATATGAATTTTGCAGAGGTAACGGATACCATGGCAGCACACAGGTTCGCTGTCAACTTCTCCTCACACTTTTTTTGGCCTAAGATTACAGCCCTTTCAATGATTTACTCACGCTATCCGTGTTTGGGGTTAAGAAAAACACCGAGGCTTTTTCTTCAATATGCCCGAATATACATTAGATTGGTTAAAACAAGTACAAAAGTTTGAAGTTAGCACCAACGCTTAAAATTCATTCATCAAGAACAATGACTCGTCTCCTACTCAAATCAAACCGGAACTAAATTACACTTCTTGCATAAATCAGTACTAGCCCCAACATAATTCTTACATTTGATACTTGACAAAATCAGATATTAAAAACTTAATTCAGAATAACCGATATTGTAAGTGAGAGAAAGCAAAACAAGTCCACGGCTACAAAATGAAGATCAAAAAAAGAAAACTGATCAAAGAAAAGTGTACAATGCAAGAGGTGAGAAAGCAGTAGAAACTTAGTGACTAACCTGTAGAGAGAAGAACACCACCCTGGAGAGAGAGAGAGAGAGAGAGAGAGAGAGAGAGAGAGAATGATAAGAGTTGAACAAAATTTGTAGAGAGGAAGAGCACAAAAAATTGGAGCCACAATTCAAGGCCGTGGCCCCTGCAGCCCCAGTGCTAACTGACAAGAAGAAGGTATGAAGGATGGGCATGGCTCCACTCCTTGTCCCCACTTCTAGAACTCTCCTTTTTTATCGTTTCAATTTTTTTTTTCATATAATAGCATTTTTATTTTTATTTTTAAATAAACTTTTACCTGTTTTTGTGATTAAAATTAAAACTAAAAAAAGTGCGATAGTGACATCCCTTTTTAACGATAGTAATACTATATTTAAACTATTATTTTATTTTCTAAACATATTTTTTGATATTTTAATTAATTATTTGTGCAAATCAATTATCTGTATAATTAATTTATTATATTAATTACACGTATTATTATTTGACAAATGAACGAATATATTTAAATAAAAAAATAAATATAATATTATTTTTAATTTTTGACTAGTTAATCAACAAAATAAAAAAATAATTGTTCTATTTAATGTGTGTCACGTTGTGAGGTAAAATATAGTGTAAATTTTAAAATTTAAACTTAATGCTATTCTTTTATTTAATTTATCTATTAATAGGAATGAAAATAATTAATTAAAACAAATATTTTGGTTTTTCTTTAGTTTAAAAAAAGTTTGTTTAATTAGTTTTAAATAAATTATTTAAATTAGAAATATTAAATATTAAAGACTCTTTTGATATTGTTTTTGGAATATATATAGAAGTATTTATTTGTTAATTTAAACTTCTTAACAATGCTTAGTGATTAAAGTTTTTACTATAAAAAAATAATACACCGAAAACATAAACTTATGTTTATTTCATAGTTCGTTGCACTCTTCAACTAAAAATAAATTTTATATTACTTTTTAATTTGTTTTTGAACTTGACTACAAATAAGATTTAATATTTACAAATATAATAATTATAATAATATATTGTCATGTAATTTGACATTGTAAATAATTAAATACCATGATTTTATTAAATTGTTCATAAGACAGTTAATTGTCTAAATAATAAAGATGACAAATAAATCGGTCGAATCAAGTTGTGATTGAAAAAATTTTAGTCACTGAGTTTAATGAATTAAACTAGTTGAGTCCAACTAGCCAAATTTATTGAGTCTAATGAGTTGAGTCAAGCCTGATTAAAATTTTTTTCAACTCGAGCTGAGTCGCGAATCAAAATTAAACAAGTCGAGCCGATTAAGCAAGCTTAATGAACCGAGTTTAATTAACTAAACATATATAAATGTTTTCAATTTATATCAATTTAAGGTTTATTTTTTTAAAAAATTAGTTATTAAAGTTATAATAATTATTTATTTTTATAATGTCAAAATATAATAGTTAATCTTTTATTAAACAAAAGTGTTTTATTATATATAAAATAATATGTATTTGTGATGACCCGAATGTGTACGTATAAGCACGACTACGGAGCAAACCTCGGGTTGCAGAGCAAATCTCGAGACCTAAGTCGAGTATAGGGAAATCCCGTACTCGACTATAAGTAAATCCCGAGTCGTAAAAATAGGGTCATCACAATCCCACATCACTTAGGGAGATATATAAAAATGAAACATATGTAAGGAAACTCTGCCAACATAGTAAGACGCGTTTTGGAGCACAATTGGCAACGAATCCCATAAAAACTCTAAAATTAAGAGTGCTCTGGCGAGAGTAGTACCATATTAGATGACCGACTGGAAAGTTCTCTCCAAATAAATCCGTGAAATGGGGAGATATTGGATTACGGTCCAATCCCCAGAGCAGACAATATTTTACTAGGATGAAGGAGTTCGTTACAAATGGTATCAGAGCCTGTAGCCAACTGGAAATGTGGCCAACGAGGACGTTGGACCCCCAAATGGGGTGATTGTGATGACCCGAATGTGTACGTATAAGCACGACTGCGGAGCAAACCTCGGGTTGCGGGGCAAATCTCAAGACCTAAGTTGAGTATAGGGAAATCCCGTACTCGACTATAAGTAAATCCTGAGTCGTAAAAAGAGGTTCGTCACAATTCTATATCGCTTGAGAAGGTATATGGAAATGAAACATATGTAACGAAACCCTCCTAATATAGTATGATGCGTTTTGGAGCACAATTGACAACAAATCCCATGAGAACTCTGAAGTTAGAAGTGCTACTAGCGAGAGTAGTACCATGTTGGGTAACCGACTGGGAAGTCATCGCTAAATAAATCCATGAAAGGAGGATATTGGGGTACGACACAATCCTCTAAACGGACAATATCTTACTGTAAAAAAGTGTTGTTATAGCATTCATGAAAAAAAAAAATTGAAATGATCAATAAAAAGTATATGGCGAATATCATTATAAATATTTGACTATTGTATCATTACAAATTATACATATACTAACTAGATTGACATTTATTTAATTGTCAATCATTTGTCATTAGGGGTGACAAACGAACTTACTGAGCCGAGCAAACCCAGAAAAAGCTTGACTCATCGAGCCTAACAAAGTAAACGATATGAGTCTAACGAGTATACCGAGCCTGGAAAATATAGCCTAACGAGCTCGCTTAAGCAAAAATTTCAATTTGAACCGATTCGTAAGCCAAAGTTGAACGAGTCGAACACGCCAACCTGCACGTTAACATCTCTACTAAACAATAATCTAATTTTTGCAATAATTATTAAAATGTTTCCCATAATATTTTTTGTAGGGCTTGTTAATGTTCAAAATTTTTATTAGTCTTCTTGCATGCCTTCCATACTTCCAAAGTGGAGGCATCTGATGTTCCCGTGACAATTAAAAAATCTTTTAGTGGCAATTTATTTTGTTCGGAGTCTAAAATTCATAACCGCAAATAGTTGAGATTAAAAATCTAAGATGTCAATTGTTTTTTTTCATAGATGATAAATTGTACTTCCATTTTTTTGGAGGGAAAAATCAATTTTAAACCTTCAACTACAAGACTCACGATAACTCAAATTTTAAACTAATTTTGGGAATAATATGAACCTTGAACTATATAATAATTAATAAGTTGTCTCCGTCGTCTATTATTTAGCTAAATGACCCCCACTTCATGTGTATGTCTGTTTTTTCTCTTGAATCTTTCATACAAAAGGAATAGATGAGGAAAAAATTTCGAACAATTATATGAGTAATGTGTTAGCATAGGCCTAATCCTTTAGAGTTGATCATTACTTCTTAAATGTAATTATCATTTTTAATATATACGTTTTGTTTTTCTCCTTTCAAACAGTAGTTATAATTTGCCTTAAATACATAACATTATTCCTCTCCTTCTTCTACTTTCTTGCATTTCTAACGTGGTATCAGAGTTGAAATGGCTTCGCCAATCTCTATGATCCCTTCCTCTCCTTCGACCCATCCTTCTTATTCCCTCCCTCCCTTCTCTTCCTTGAACTAAACTCTAACCATTAAACTAGACACTACAAACTACCTCATGTAGGAGGTTCAAATCCTCAATGTTGTTGTAGCTAGTGGAATTGAGAGCATTCTGGATGGCTCTCATCTAACCCCACCTTTGTTTCTTGATTCCATCTCCCTTCAACTCAATTTCAACTTCATTATTCATCAGAGGTACAACTGACTCATCATGAGTTTGGAGATTCTCATCCCTCTTCGACAATCTTCTTCCACAAATCGCTCACTGCAACATTGCCAGCGAGATTTGACATGCCCTCGGTCATATGTTTGCTTCATCTTCCTTGATAAAAATCACTGATCTCCAAAGCCAACTCCATACCCTATCTAAGGATGGGATTTTTGTCGAAGTCTATATTCTGAAAATTACCTCCCTGTGTAATACCCTGTCTACCATTGGAGAGCTGGTCTCCTATCATAACCATGTCCTTAATTTCCTCGACAACCTTGGGAGTGAGTATAACACGTTTGTCACCTCTATCACGAATCGCACTGATCAACCCTCTCTTGAAGAGATTCACACTCTTCTGCAAAGTTACGATTTTTGATTGGGGAAGAAATATACCACCTTTTTGCTTCCAACTCCAGGTCTTTTTAGGCTAATGTTATGATCCGATCTTTTTCTCATCCTCTACTACCATTCCATAGTACTCCAATTCGACCTCCTTCTGTGCCTTCTTCTGTTTTGCATCAGGTTAGTTTCAGGCCACGAAATAGATTCGGGCCAAGTACTCCCCCACCTATAGTTTGGCGACCAACACAACCCAAGACCCACTTCAGGCGCAGATGTCAGATTTGCTATAAAATGGGCCACACTGCCGCCGTTTGCTTTCACCGCCTGGACAACACTTTTAGGCCTTGATTCTTGGCCCAAGCCCACTTTATCAACTCCTTCACAACCTTCCTCTCTTCGACTCAAGCTCATACGACTAGTCTCCTATCATCTCCCTCTGCCTCTGCTCCGACTACGGCGTGGACTTTTGACTACGGAGCCACTCACCATTTCACTCCTCATTCATCCCTAGTACACCACCCTACTCATTACATCGGTTCCACTCAAGTCATCACTGCCGATGGTAAGTTTATCCCTATTGTTAACTTTGACTCTATTATTCTTCTGGCAATTAGTCGTTCTCTCTATTTAAAAAATGTATTTCATGCCCCTCTCCTTGCTCATAATTTGCTCTATGTTAATCAATTGAGCCATGAGAACTCAGTTTTTATTGAATTTCATTCACATTGTTTTCTTGTTAAGGATAGGAGTTCTCATCGAGTTCTTCTCTAAGGTTTCCTCCATAATGGGCTGTACCAAACTCCCTCCACCCCTTAAGCACTATCCATGACTACCTTCTCCTCAGTTCCTGCCTTTCTGACAGAAAGCTCCTTTCTTGTGCCCCATAGACCCATCACACGGTCCTAAAACTAAGGTCATAATTTAACTAAACAATGTTATTACACACTTGTCTCTTTTGCAGGTAATGGTTCATGTGAAGACTTGGAGGACACTTTGCGAGAGTTGAAGTGGAAGATCAAAGCTATGGATATAGACCAACCAAAGTACATTGTCACGTGGAAGATTAAGCGAGACGACCAAAAGGCTCACATGAGAATTTGTCTTCCCAAACTATGAAACTTGTACTTTTTTTTTATTTCAAACTTATTTGGTCAAGCGTTGGTCTTCTTGTTAAACTTTATTATATGCATGCATGTTAGACATTTAGGACAAAATGTATGGTAGGATAGAGGTGGCATGGTTTTGGGTTTAGCATTTGAAGACTTCAAGACATGGCTTGCATAGAAGCCCAAATAATGGCCCAAGGTGAAGCCTCACTTTACCAAACCCTAGAGGTGGTATGGTTTTAGGTTTAGCCCTTCAAAACTTGAAGACATGGCTTGCATGGAAACCCAAATAGTAGCCTAAGGTGAAGCCTCACTTTACCAAACCCTAGCCAACCATCATTAGGCTTATAAATCATGGTGATTGGTGCTTGTAACTTTTTTGGCTGGTTTTGAATGAGCATCCACGGGTTTCCTTCAACTTTGAAGAAGATTGGAGCAAGAAGCACCGAGGTAAGGTTCAATTGGTTCTCAACCGAGGGGTTGCGCCCCCAAAACTCTCTTTAAGCTTGGTAGCTTACTAGGGGTTACTTATCTACCTCTTTCTCTATTCTCTTGATCGTAGAAAGCAGCAAGGAGTTGACCAAAACCGTATCTTAGAATCCAGTTCTCTACCTCGGAAGAAACTTTTGCCAAAAGCTTCAAAATATTGCTTATTATCCGATTCTAGGAAAGTTTGCACAACTTCTTCTCTACAACAAATCTGGGCCACGTCTTCCCCCATCACACACCTCACTCACTACACTAATCTCACCTAAAATTTTGTTTCATTCCGAGCACTTTTGGTTGTTCATTTGTTACATCTTTTGGCTTTTCTCAGTTAGCCGATTTTTAAAGAGCAATGATCCAACTCTTCATTCTTGAAATTGTTTGCAATCAAGGATCGAACATCCTCCTAGCTCTGGCATTATCGTCTCGGCCATCCATCTTTTCCAGTTTTGAAAAGTGTTTTGAATTTCTGTAATGTTTCCTGTCTTAAGAACAATATGCCCAAATTTTGTATAGCTTCTCAAATAAGCAAGCATCATCAGTTGCCTTTTAAAGTTTCCAATTATCATGCTTGGTCATCTTTTGATCTTGTACACACATATGTTTGGGGTCCTTCCCCTATTAATTCCACTACTAGTGCTTGATATTTTATTTTGTTTATTGATGATTGCACTCATTTCATCTGGCTTTGTTGTTTAAAATTGAAGGTAAAGTTCACAATATTTTCGTGTAATTTCATAACCTCGTTCAAACTCAGTTTGGTCCAAAAATTAAGGTCGTCCAATCCGACAAAGGTGGTGAATTTCAATCTCTCTCCAATGTCTTTAAATTCCTTGGAATTCATCACCGTATTTCATGTCTATACACTCCAAATCAAAATAGTCAACTAAAGCGAAAAAATCGTCATGTTATCAAAACCAGTCTTGCTCTTCTTTTTCATTCGTATGTTCCTCAAAAGTCCAGGCCCCTTGCTTTGCTACTTCCACTACTTTAATAAGTCTTTTACTTACCCTAGTTTTGAATCATAAATCTCTTTTCGAATGCTTATTTCATTTTGTCCCTTTTTTTTCAACTATTCGAGTTTTTGGCTACCTATGTTTTCCTTTCTTTTGTCCTTTTAACCGCCATAAATGACATCATCGTTCTCTTTCTTGTGTCTTCTTGGATTACATAGTTGTCATCATAAAGGTTATTATTTTCTAAACTATATTTTCAATAAAATTTACATTACTTGCCATGTAACCTTTGATGATCATTCTATGAGAACTAGATCCAAAGCTGACATCTTCAAACCAAAGGATCTATCTATTGCATCATCTGTTCAACCAACAACTTTTCTCCAAGTCTTAAAATGCTTCATCAGCTGGTCGTTAGGAACGATGAAATCTCGGCTCTTCACAAGAAAAATACTTGGCACCTTGTTCCCCTACCACAAGGTGCTAAAGTTATTGGCCCTAAGTGGGTCTTCAAGGTCAAGCTGAAGTCCAATGGTTCAATCAGCGGCTATAGGGCTAATTAGTGGTCAAAAGGTATGATCAGACTGAGGACATTGACTACCATGAAACCTTCAGTTCAGTTGTCAAACCTACAATGGTTCGCACTACTTTAGCATTGATCATCTCATTTCGTTGGGTGATTAGACAACTTGATATCAAAAATGGCTTCCTCCATGGCGATCTCACTGATAGTCTTCATGCAACAACCACCAGGGTTTGTGGATTCCTTTTACCCATATGTTGTTTGCTTATTAAAAATGCTCTTTATTATCTCAAGCAGTCTCATTGGACTTGGTATATAAAATTATACAATGCACAGCTAGCTTGGGATTTCTCCACATTCAAGTCTAATACTTCACTGTTCATTTATCAAAAAAACTTCTCAATCATTATTATGTTGGTCTATGTCGATGACATCATCCTCACTGGTAACTCTCCTTCTCTCTTAGATCACTTTCTCACTTAACTAAGCTCAACATTTATGGTTCGTGACCTAGGCCTTTTATCTTATTTCCTTGGTATTTCGGTTACCAAATCACCTACTCGGTTAAATTTTTCTCAATCTCTCTATATCTTCGAACTACTACAAAAGACTAAAAGTTTCCTGCAAGCCGGTACCTACTCCTATGGTTTCCGGTTCAATCCTCTCAAAACATTCAGGTACTCCTCTTTCTAATGGCTTTATCTATTGCAACATTGTTGGGGGCCTACAATACTGCTGTCTTATAAGACTAGATATTGTCTTTGCTATAAACAAAATTTCTCAATTTATGCACGCACTATCTGATATTCATTGGCAGTCTATAAAGCAAATTCTCCATTATCTTCAAGGTACATTGTCCCTCGGCATCTCCTTCTCAATTTCCAAGTGTCTGAATCTGACTTGTTATACGGATGCTAATGGGGCGTCATGCCCAGACGATCGCAAAAGTACTAGTGGTTTATGCATCTTTCCAAGAAACAATGTTATATCTTGGTCCTCTGCAAAGCGAAAAGTTGTTTCTCACTTGAACACTGAATCTCAATATCGCAGCATCGCTAATGGCGCAACACAAGTTCTATGGATCCAATCTCTTCTCAAAGAAATCGGTATTCTCTCACCTATCGTGCCTATCATTTTTTGCAACAATTTGAGTGCAACATAATTTGCCTCTAATCCAGTACTCCACTCCAAATATAAACATATTAAAATTGACTTTCATTTCATTCGCAAAAAAGTAGCAAACAAATCATTAATAGTTTAATTTACTCCATCTACAAATTGAGTTGTCGATACTCTTACCAAGCCTCTTCCACCATCCACCTTCTCCGGATTCACGTCCATGATCTTTGGCCCACAACCTCTCTTGAGGGGGATGTTAGCATAGTTCTAGCCCATTAAAGTTGATCATTACTTCTTAGATGTAATGATTAGTTTTAATATATACGTTTTGGTTTTTTTTCTTCAATAATTGTAATTTGCTTTGAATATAGAACACTAATTCTCCCTTCTTCTCTCTTCTTCTTTTTTTGGTTTTGCATTTCTAACCCAATATTAAGTTTATCTTCTATTATATCTATTTATTATACTAATTTATATACGTCACATCATAAGATAGGATTAAATTATAAAAATAGACAGTAAATGTACTTCTATTTAGAGATGTTAAACGGGCGGGCTGGTTCGCCAGCCCGCTCGCTCGACTCGTTACTGTAGCGAGTTGAGTTGACTCGACTCGACTCGCTACAGTAATGAGCGAGTTTGGCTCGAGCCAAACAGACGAACTAAGCCGATCTCGGCCATCCGGGCTCGCGAGCTCGTCGATGATAGGGTCAACGAGCCTGCTCGCGAGCTGGAGCTCGGGGCTCGGGGCTCGGGGCTGTGCTGTGTCTGTTGTCGGGTGCCGACTCAGATGCAACTGATCGCCCAAAAAAAAAGGAAGATTTCGATCCATCACCATGTCTCTGCCAGTCTGCTATCAACAAAATTGAGGGCGATCGATCGGTGATGGAGTCGGGACTCGGAGACTCGGAGTGGAGACTGGCTGAAGGCCTCCTGTGATAGGGGCGCTCCATCACCCCCTACTCTGATACATAGGGGTGATGGATCGCCCCTAACTCTGTAGGGGGGCGATCCATCGCCCCCTACTCTGATACATAGGGGCGATGTATCGCCCCTATGAATAGATCAATTGGGGCGATCCATCGCCCAGACTGAATGCATCGCCCTATTATTTGAGTATGAGAATGAAATCGTCATCAATAGCTTCAAGATTTCTAAACCTAAACGATAATAATACCGTTGCTAAACCTAAACGATAACAATACCGTTGCTAATCCTAAACGGTAACAATACCGTTGACAATAATGTTTTCATTGAGAAAGCAGCCGTTGGAGAATACTATCTCTTCTAAATTTTTTCTATAAATTCTCCGTCCCTCTTCGTTTTCTTTCATCTCAATCTCTACCAATTTCTCTCTTTTCTCACAATCAATATTTGTTGTCATCCTTACTCAATTTGTAAATCTATTTATTGCCGTCAATTCTTGGTTGGTTCAAAGAAGGTAAAATTTAGTTTTTTTTTTTTTACATATATTTACCTTTTAATTATATTTATAGTTACTAATTTCGTTAATTTTTTTTTAGGTTTCGTAAAAGTGAGTTCATCAATTCACATCCCTACGAGCTTTTCTTGGAAATTTATAGTATCATTTTGTTATTTAAAACTTATTTTTAGCTATGGATGCACGTAATTATAATATTGATAATGATATTGAAGAAATTAGGGATTTAAATCCTTCTTTTTCAGTAGGACAATCATCTGCACAAGCATCCACGTCCACTTCATCACCTAAAAAAAAAACAAAATAAAATTTCTGAAGTATAGAAACATTTTGTAACGAAAGATATTAAAATTGATGGAAAAGTAGAATCTAGAGCTCAATGTAAATATTGTATTAAAAATTATGCATATATTTCTGGTAGTTCAACTACTTCACTAAATAGGCACTATCAAAAGTGTCATTTAAATGAGTAAGTTAGAGACCCTGCACAAAGATTATTAAATGCTAGTGGTAGTGGTACTTTTTTGTATTCACAAAATAAAATGAGAGAATGAATAGCAAAACTTGTAGCACAATGTGAATTGCCTTTAACGTTCACTGATAGTGATGAATTTGAAAAATTTATGAAAGAGTATGTTACTCCTAATTTTAAACATATTCCTAGAAGTACAACTAGAATGGATATTATTAAAATGTTTAATAATATGAAGAATGAATTAAGTTCATTTTTTTCAAATGCTACTTCAATGTCTATTTGTATTACGTCTGATTTATGGAGTGCACGTAATTCTATAGGTTATTTAGTGGTAACTTCTCATTTTATTGATGAATCTTGGCAATTAAATAAAAGAATTTTAGGATTTCGTAACTGTGAATATCCTAATACGGGTATTACAATTTATAGATATATTGTTACGATATTGCAAAAATATTCTATTCGAGATAGAATATTTAGTATAACACTTGATAATGCTAGCACTAACGATGCTGCTATTTCTCATTTTAAAAATTATTTTCAATTAGATAATACTCACTATTCTCTTTTTCACACGAGATGTGTTTGTCAAATTTTAAATTTAATTGTTAAAGATGGTATGACATATATTTCACCTCATATTGAATCAATTAGATCCGCAATTTCTTATATAATTGGATCTAATTCGAGACAACAAGAATACAGAGATTTTTGTAAAACTGTTCAACTTAAACCACGAAAATTAAAAACCGATGTAGATAATAGGTGGAATT
Source organism: Begonia peltatifolia (assembly GCA_022433055.1). Taxonomy (NCBI): domain Eukaryota; kingdom Viridiplantae; phylum Streptophyta; class Magnoliopsida; order Cucurbitales; family Begoniaceae; genus Begonia; species Begonia peltatifolia. The sequence goes on from CM039530.1 coordinate 1,234,792, forward strand.
CTATTTATTTAATGTTAGAAAATGTTAGGCCATATTGGCAAGTTATTTGTACTTTTATCAGTGAAAAAACACAAAGTATTAATCTTGATAAATCTAGTTGCGAAATAGCTAATATTTTTCTTGATTTTTTAAAACTATTTTATGATGCAACAAATGAATGTTCGGGAATTTATTATCCAACTTCTCATCTTGTTCTTTCAATTTTTATAAACTTAACGGGGAATTTTGCACAATATCGACATATAGATGAATTTAGAGATATACTTAATAAAATGGAAACAAAATTTAAAAAATATTGGCTTGATATTCCTCCTATTTTTTGTTATGCATGTATGATGGATCCTATATATAAGTTAAGAGGAATATATCTTATTGTTAATAAAATTTCTAATAATTTACAAACTCCTTGTTTATTTTCTATTGATCAAATAACACATGGGATTACTAGTTTATATTCTTCTTATGAATCTAAATATTCTACCGTTAGTCATTCACACGTTTCTTCACATGTTAGTTCAAGTAGTGGTAGTGAAAATATAAGAGGTTCACAATTTGGTATTCATGATATTTGGAATCAATTAGATACAGATGCTTACTCTAGTTCCATGCGAAATGAATTAGAAATTTATTTAGACACTCGATATCAATTTTCTCGCGAAGAAAATTTTGATATTTTAAATTGGCGAAAAATGTTTTCCACCACATATCTTATTCGGTCTATAATGGCACGTGATCTACTAACACCTCCGGTATCTACCGTAGCATCGGAGTCAGCTTTTATTGCAGGTGGACGTGTGTACGAGGAACGCCGAGGAAGACTTGCACCCAATCTCGTGGAGGCACTTATTTGTATGAAGGATTGGAACGACGCCATTACGAGAAGCCAACAACGAGAGGATGAAATACTCGAAGAATTTAAAATTTTGGACGTTGAAGATTAACATTCTAATTTAAATTTTGAAGAATTTTTTATTTTATATATTTTTTTTAACATTTTTTGTACGTGATTGAACAATTTGTATCGATAAAAAATGTTAAATTTATAATAAAGATTATATTTTTTATATATTTATGTTTTTTTATATAAATTATAAATAGTTAAATACAATGAAAAAAATGACCAAGGTAGAGCCGATCCATCGCCAATAAGTGGGGCGATTGATAGGCTCTAACAAACCGAGCCGATCCATTGCCAAGCGCTCGATCTGTTTGAAACAGATCGAGGGCCATTGATCGACCTTATGTTGCACCTCGATCTGTTTTAAACAGATCGAGAGCCGATCAAACACCCCAAAGGGGGGTGATTGATCGGCCTTATGTTGCACCTCGATCTGTTTTAAACGGATCGAGAGCCGATCAAACGCCCCAAAGTGGGGCGATTGATCGGCTCTCCATGGTTTAAAAAGTAAACCGCGGTGCTCACTCAAACCCTCATGGTCACTCTCCATCCCTCAAACTATCACTTCAATCCGAATTCTCGATCAATTGGAAAACTACCAAAACCGTCACAGCTCCTTTGAAAACTACCAAAACCGTCACAGCTGTAAATCTTCCCAGCCCCTTTCGTCAAATCTCTCCCCTTTCGATCTCAGAATCTCTCCATTTAAAGGTAAACTTCCACAATCTTCCATCCTACTATTTCTTCCGCTATTTCATAATTTAATTCAATATTATTTGAGATGTTTGTATTTAGTTTGATTTTGATTTTGATTTTCATTGTTGAAGTTGGTTTGACATACAAAAATCGTAAGTTAAGTTTTATAACTGTGCACACCACTTGTTCGATAAAATGTCTGTGAGAATTGAAGTTTTAAGTTAAACTTCCGCAATCTTCCATCGTTCTATTTCAATATTGAGCTGTCTGTTGTAGTTTGATTTTGATTTTAATTTTAATTTTGATCGGTGATGTTGGTTTGTGATACAAAAATAATTGTGAGTTAAGTTTTATAAATGTGTACACCACTTGTTCGATAAAATTTCTGTGAGAATTGAAGTTTTAAAAATGGATAATAGTGATGACTAACCAATTGTGTAACTTATAGGTTAAAAAAAAATGCCTCCAAAACGTTTGAAAGCTTCTACTTCAAGGTCAGCTCTACTCGGCCAAATTGACCACTCTTTCATCAACTCTGAGGCAAGAACATATTTTATGGATTTCATGACAAAAAACAAAGCTATTATATGTGAAATTCAATTTCAACCCGATGCTTTTAACAGAGATATTTTAGCCATGATTAAACATCGAGGATGGCAGAATCTTGCTGTATTTGGCGGTGATGCGAACGTAAACGTAGTTCGAGAATTCTATGCAAATTTAAAAGTGTCAAATTCAGATAGCACTGTTAAAGTTCGCAACAAGATCATTCCTTTCTCAGCAGAGGTAATTAATGCCAAACTTTGATTTGAACAACTTAGATCAAGATGATTACGAGACAATGATGGAAGAGTGCCCAGATTATGAGATGATAATACAAGAGATGGGCCATCGAGGTTCATAGTGGGTTTATTCAATCGTCAACCCAGCTCAACCAATACATTTGATATTAAGTTGTCTCAACTGTTACGCTTAAGCTTGGTGCAAGTTTATCAGGGGAAACTTGATGCCAACATCTCAGAATTCTGAGCTCACTAAAGAGCGAGCGGTACTCTTATACTGCATTCTCACTGGTGGCTCTATAAACGTCGGACGAATTATCTACAATAATATACTCACATATCGTAAGGGTTCAACTATTGCTGGTCATATCCACCCTGTCCTCATTACACAATTATACGCGGCTGAGAATGTCCCTATGAGCTCAACAGATGAGCCTTGGATCCAGCAAAAGTTTTATACCTCCTCAAATATTTCAAGAATACCTAAGTGGCTGTACGGGGAAGCAAAAAACAATGGATTAGAATTCATTGAGCAGGATGCTAATGCTAAGATTACTCCTCAAGTAATGCCTCCGCCTCGTATCTGGTGCATGAGCGATGGTACTATGATGGGAGCACAAAGAAAGGTAGCAGAGGTAAAAAGAGATCGCTTTGAGGCTCGCCAAAAACAGTGATATGAAAATCAATCAACTATGTCATTGCCACCTGATCAAGGAACCTCTTCATCGTCTGCGATGTCACCTCGCTGTTACTCAACTAACGATATAGGATAGATGTTGGAAAATCTCACAATCACACAAAGTCAAATGTTTGCTAATCTCGCTGCTCAACAAACCAGCTTTGAACACGATATAAAACACAAGCTGGAAAATATTTCTAATCAGCAATCACAGTTATTACGAGAACAGAGGCATATCGAACAATGGATAAGAAATATGCAAAACCATTCACTAGAGCGGACAGTTTTCTTAGCACGATACGTGAGAGCAGTAAATGCTCATTATGACAATTTGGATCCTGCATTACCTATCTTCCCAGAGCATCTATTGAGGTCATATGAACCTCCTGCCCCTCCACGAGACGGTGAAGACAACGATCAGCCTAATACTTAATGAGTATGTTATTTTTCACTTACTTTTTTAATTTATTTTATGATAATATGACTTATTTTGGATTATCTCGTTTCTTCGCTATATTTTTTATTATATTTTGATTATGTAAAAAAAAAATTTAGTTTATATTAGTGGAACCTAATGAAATATATAAACTTGTTAGGCTCGTTGAGTCGGCTCGTTAGGCTCGTGGCTCGTGAGCTAGCTCGAGTTAGAAATTTTTTATGGTCAGCTCGTTAGGCTCGGCAGGCTCGGTGAGTCGAATATTTCTCAGCTCGGCTCGGCTCAACTCGCTCGTTTAACATCTCTACTTCTATTACTATCATATATAAAGCGTTTACTCTTTTTTGCAATCCCAAGAAAACAATAATATAGATGAAGAAATTCGAACCCGAGAATGTCTCTCTTTTCTCTTAGATTGTGGATCCTTGGCCATGCCAACAAATAAACTCTTTCTGTTTCTTCTCCCCCATTCCTTCAGTTTTACGGACACCTCACACTTGCACAGCCAAAAACAGCTTTCTTCTTTTCTGGGTTTAAGCCATTTTCTCCATTTCTTTTTTCATCGACTAAGCCCCAAACTCGCCAGCCACCAACTCACAGGAACTCAGTCCTCGCAAGGCCCAGAGTACTGCAATGCAAATTTTATAGCATATCTCATGCCCATGTTTTGGTCACCCGTCTCTCACTGACCTTCGCTAACAGGAAAACCTGCTCTGCTTCAACGCCGGAGTTACGGTGATTGACGTAGATCGTTGGAGAGCAGGAAATTACACTACCAAAATTGAAGAATGAATCTATCGCAAGATCAAAAAGGGTGCAAACCAGCCAATGATTAGAATTTTCTGATTCCATTCACAAAATTTCGAGACACTTAAATCAGCCATGCACCTACCTCCCAAGTATTTCATCAAAAGCATAAGCTTTACAATCATAAGAGCAACAAAGAAAGATTACTTCTACACCAAAACAAAATTCTAACTATCTTTCGGATCGATAGGATCCAACATAATGATAACCTTTTTATGGAAAGGCATTACATATTAATGTTACATTAGATAAATTTGTAGCGTTTTACAATGAAAGAATTTAATCTGAAAAAATGGTAGTAGGGCAGCAAGGGGTGTGCCAAATTTACCAGCTGCCATTTTCATCCTCTTTAGTCTGCCTCTTCGGATCATTTTCTTAAAGGCAAACTCAAAGCTATTTTTGGGTTGGCTCACGATGTCATGAATCATTTAGACGTTCGTCTGGAATCTATTCTGAAGCAACGGCTGTTGATTGGAGGAGAGAGAGTCGATTTTTGGTGAGAGTTATCTTCTCCTCAGCTTCTGCTGCTTTTTCTCTTACCACTCTTACAACGTCTTCCGGAGCTTTCTCCACAAACTGCAGGTGCAGATACAGAATGATTCTATTGCAGATTACATATGACCTTAAAAATGACATAAAAAAACTACCAATGGAGAGAAAAGGGGCAATGGTTTGAAAAACTAAGAATTACATCATAGAATAACATGTCCAACGTTGATAAATCTCACTGCAAAAAAAAAAAAAACAAACTTTTGGCAACTTATCCATCAAATTTGAAGTGATGTTGTCTTTAGGATGTTCAAATCGCCTATGAAAATTAATAGAATCTTACTCAATTTATTATAGATCGTATGAAAATAATAACAGGGGAAGGATTCATACTTGAGGGGACTTGAGGCGAGCTTTAAGTCCATTGTACTCCATTTGCATCTTGGAAAGTCGCTTCGAAAGGCGTTGGACTTCGGCAGAGATATCAACCATGTCAGCAAGGGGGAGATATGCCTCCAGTCCTTCACCAGCTACAAGATGGACTGATTGATCTGCGTTGCCTGAGAAAAATATATTTCACATTCATGAAAATGGTTGTTCAACTTATCTTTGTCAGAAGGCAATATATGAACTAACCAAACCAGTACGACATCTAAAGTATATGACAGAAATAAAAGTTAATACGCAAACATGCCTGGAGGGGAATTTGTAAAATGGACATTTTGTAGATCTAACCGCGTGAGAAGCGCTAACACTTCTTTCTCTGACTGTATTAAGAAGAAAATAAAACGTTAGCTGTTTGCACAAACAACTTTGTTAGTAACACGAATTTCCAATTCGGGTAATGTATGACACCGTGTTTTTAAAGAATCCAGTTGTGTCTTTCATAGGAAATGAGGTGATACTTCAAAAAAAAATTTAATTTCTTGGTCCTCAGATAATCTTTTTCTTTTCCTTAGAAAAATGAAGCTATCATTTTAGGTCATGAAACAAAAAGTACTTACGGATACATATTGGTTGACTTCTTTGCTCGCAACAATAGTTGCAGATATTCGCTTTGCTGGCTCAACTGAGTATTCTGCTCGAACATTCCGAATAGCTCTAGTCTTTAGTTAGAAAAAAAAAACGTGTTTGTTAAGAGCTAATCCATGTGTAATAATGATGCATCGACAAGAGAGTAGCACATTTGCAGGGTAGAAAACCGATTGAAGAAAAGCATGCTCACCAAGGCTTGTAAATTTTCAAACTTCTTGACTGCATATGCCTGCCTAGGAAGAGAAGTTTGCGGCCAAGCAGATATTATTAAAGCTTGTTCTTTACGATAGGGGAGTGCCTGCAAGAAAATTGGATAGAAGAAACTTGCATTGGTTTAATATTTTAAATATTATAAACATTGCCAAAAATATTATAAAAAACAAATAAACCACCTGCCACAGTTCCTCTGTTACAAATGGCATGAAAGGATGTAGCAATTTAAGAATGTTCTCAAAGACGTATAGTAAAACAGCCTGTGATACAGATGCAACTGCATGTCCTCCAGAGTGATAAAGCCGAGCTTTACTGGCCTCAATATACCTATAATCAACAAAAGTTATTAATTATTGATATGGGGAAGGGTAAGTTCATAACTAAGAAAGCATATGATACGAGTTATAACTGCAGTAGGAATGTATCAAAAACCACCTTATTTAATGGGTTTAATAAACCAAGCCTTTTCACCTTTTTAGATTTTTTATAGAACTAATTAAGGTATCTCTTGTAGTCGACTTTAAGCCTTTAATACTAGTCTATCTCACTAATAAAAAAATATGTTGAATAAAAAAATAGAGAAACATACCAATCAGCGAAATCACCCCAAAAGAAATTATAAACATCTCTTCCCACATCGCCGAAGAAAAATTTGTCATAGCTTGAGGTTACATTGTCAATAAGCAAGTGAAGCTCTGATATCTGAAATGCATATAAAAACTAAGATGCTCTTGTCCACCCATATTAGTAGGTAATAGATAATCAAGTCACATTGAGTCTCTCACCACCCAACATTCTGGTAAAGGTAACGTAAGCAAACAATCCTCCTTTTCAAACTGAAAAGATAGTGAAAAAAACTAAAGTCTTTTAGAATATGGAGAGAAATATAGTGTGCTAGTAAGACGAAAATATTTGTACCAGTTATGCATACAAGAGGAAACTACTTCTATTAGATAAATTATGTTTCTTAATAAGAAATAGGAACAAAAATGAAAACAAAATATACTATTCATATGTTTTGTGCATATATGTAAACTTAGTATTCATCAAACAAAGAGATGACATCTAGTTTTTCTAACTAATGTTGCACATTAGAATCACTCAGTATATAACACTAAGTATAAGTCAATTGGTGCCAAATTTAGAGAATCTTTATAGTTCAGGCGATTTAAAATGCCATAAACAAAAGATGTAAGAGACGAAATATGTTGAAAGAACATGAATTAAACAAATCAAATATTTTAAAAAAATTTCAATGAAGTATATGTAATTCGAGTTTTTTTCTACACTAAAACACTAAATTAGCTTTCGTAGATGTTGGGTTCCCATTGATAGTTTTTCAGAGCTATGATAAGTTCAGGTACGTTAACTTATCATTTTGTCAAAGTTCATACTTTCCATTTCGGTTTAAACTTGTCTGTGGCACCCCCCAACATGACTTCCCAATTCCTTCATGATTTTTCAATGCAAGTATCTTTATGTTGCCAAGGGCCATCAATACCTACTCCATGCACATCAATGCTTAATATTATATTCATGTCTCCAAAATTCAAAAATCTGACTCAAGCACAAGTCCAACTACATAGAAATCCAACCAAAATTTTGCACTTTGATCATTAAGATCAGCCATTTACCCTAAAATAGGGGATCAACCTCTTCAATAACATAGGGAAATACAAGTTCCAAGACTTAATCCTTGGATTTGGATAGCTGAATTCCTGGTTTTGGCTCTGCTTCCCTCAATCATCCAACTATTATGTCAATACAAAGAAAAATTAAGCCTCCACGTCATTTGATCCATTATAGACATTACAGAATTTGTGCCGAAGAAAAATCGTAGTATTATGTGGAATCATAGAATTTCAGTGATCTCAATTATTATGTTATTTTTTCTTGATTTTGTAACTGATCGGTCAAAGAGGATTTCATCCCTGGAGTGGTCACAAGAGGAACTTTCTACTAAAACCTACAAGCAGATAGAAGCACCACTATCACAAATCAAAGATTATTATTTTATTTGATGAAAACAAACGAAACTCTTATAAAAATATTGGCTGACAATTGCAAATATGATACAGGAGGGAAAGAACAAACCTGGTAAGCTAGTAAGGTTTCCCAAGCTAACGTATCATCCTGGGCTGGCAAATTCTGCAACAAGAACTTCCCAGCATTCCATAACTTATTCGTGAAGGCCTTGTTGGAGGTTAACCTTTCAGTGGATAAATTAAGGTCCTGCAAGAAGAGGATGTTACTTTAAGACTATCTTGTTGTTTTCACGTAAACTCAATTTTCATCCAGAAACACATTAATTTCATATCCTTGACAAAGAAGACATAAAAGAACAGACCTGACCAGCAGTTCCTAAGGCAAGTGTGAATCGTAGAGCATCAGTGCCGAATTCATTAATTGTATTGATTGGATCAATCACATTCCCCAGAGTTTTGGACATTTTTCGCCCCTGAAACATCGGATAACATGTTTATAAACAAAAGAAGTTTTGGAAATGGAAAGAACTAGAAGGAACAAATGATTGAAGAGAGTAACAATGAAGGGGTCAGATTAATTAATCTTCAGCTCAACTTTCTACAGAATTGAATCTCAAAGAAAGAGTCAACAAAAAGTTATGAAAAGATATATCAATGGCTCCCATGAGAATCTATCAAATGAAGAATTAAAAAGAAGTATAGAACAAGTTATTCTAGCTGGTAGCGAAAGCATACAGAAAGTTATTGTATTGTTTGTTACATGATCTTGTCAGTTTTACACGTGTAATCAACAAAACCATTCAAAATTTTTCCATGTTGCATGCTAAAAATTGTTTTGATCAGTCTGTTAGATGCCATATTAATAAGGCAATACCTACTTAAAGGGTAGCTCGAAAAGCCACAAGACAAACAGGTTAGCCAAGTTGTTGGACAAACTAGTTAGAGATTTTTACTAGAATCAAACGTTTTAAGAACATGGCCTTGGAGATTTCCTATAACAAGTTATGGCATATACTGATCAATGGCAAATATAAAACATGATACTTCAGTTGGACGACAAATCTAATTAATCATGTGTCTTTTCTCAATCCGTGGAAGTATATCTCTTTGTTTTTCATCCTTTCCGGATTGCATTGGTTTTAAAGTGATAACTAGAGCCTTAATCTGATAAGCAATGGAGAAATAAAGATAAGCAATTCATTTAGCAAATAAAGATAAGCAACTCATTTAGCAAATGACAATGTTTGAACAATGCGCATATTTGAGCCGCTTCTCACCTGAGAGTCACGAATAAGTCCGTGAAGATACACGTAAGAAAAGGGAACGGTCCCGGTGAATTCAATTCCCATCATAACCATCCTTGCCACCCAAAAGAACAATATATCATGCCTGTTCGCAATTAGTAATCAACCACTTTATCTTTCTCTTTTTATGAAAATGCATTCTAAAGAAAAGAAAAAAAAAAAAAAACTTTATTTTGTATTTTGTATTTTGTATTTTGTATGCATATGAAACAAATAATCTTGCATAAAAGTAACACTTTATATTATTGAAAGATGCATTAATTAATTAATTTAGATATATTAGTTTATTTGAACAACTAAAGATTAAGTTTATCTAGATTTAAGTTTTTTTGAGTTTGTTTTAATATCCCATAGGTCATGGGATGAGATTTAGTTTTTGTGGTAGTTTAATACTACGATTATAGTTTAGAAGAATGCCAATGGGAAGATTATTTTTTTTCAGTACTTTATTTTTTGACATATATACATCTAGTTCTTGAAAAATATGGAACCAGTTTATGAGGTAATCGTGATGAACGTGTCATTCGAATAACAAATAAACAGTAGCTCTTAACAACAAAAAATCTGTCACGTTCTTTGCTGATCATAGATTGGAAATCAGAGAAAGAAATAGTGTGTGTGGGTATTGATGGTTCAACTAGCCATTAAGCAATTAACTAAATATTAGACTAATAACAACTTTGTTTCTCTTGAATTCAATCCACAAATTATTAATCACTTTGATGAAAGTATATTTGAATGGGTCGTAAGAATTCAGAATTTGAACTATGAGTTGCCAAGCCAATCTATCAGGATATAGTAATTTCTTAGTGTATAAGTAAATTCTTTGTGATAATTATTTAATAATATTTCAATCTCTGACTACACCTAATTTCTTCTTAGTTCTCTTGCAAAAAAGCAGAATTTACATTTTCATAATCACTCACACCTGAAGAGTCTAAATTAACAACTTCAATAGCAAAACAAATAGTTGGGAAGAAAGAAAATGACGCCAGGAGATTGCAGAGAAGTGAAAGGAAAACACATACCCAGTTTCGAGCATTGTTGTTGGATAAAATTGCTTAAAATCCTCTGCTGACTTATCTGGCCACCCAAGGGTACTGAATGGCCATAATGCACTGAAAAGAAGACAAACATATTGACCATGTATTTTTTGCGCATCAGAAATGCAATTTAAATATTAATTTGATTTTATGATTGTAGCAATAGTTTTATCTTCCAAGTCAGAACCACCAAGCATTAATGTAGTAGGAATTTAATTTTGACCATCTGGGAAGATTCTATAAAAGTTACAAAACAAAAGACGATATATTAATAACTAAAATTTCAAATCAACAATACAACCCCAAATTGTTCACAATACCAAAGACCAATATAGACAATTTACTTTATTTCCCTTTTCACAGCCCATCTTTTAGTGTTGTCTCCGACATGCAGATTAAGTAAACAGAAGGTAAGCTTCTATGTACCATGAGAAATTCTTGAACAATGAAAGCATAGAAAGAATTACACACCTAAAGATGAAAAGCAAATTTATCAGAAAAATTTATTGACTTGTCAATATATGGAGATCCTAACAAACCTTGAAAACCAAGTATCAAGTACATCCGGATCCTGGTAGATTTCAACACCCTTTCCATACTTTTTATGAGCTTTCTCAAGAGCTTCACTAGAATCCCTGGCAACTATATATTCTTCTTCGCAGTCTTTCCCCACAATGTACCAAACTGGTATTCGATGGCCCCACCAAAGCTGTCTGCTTATACACCAATCCTTAATATTTGACAACCAGTGGTTGTAAATCTGTAATCAACAAAAGGTTTAAGAAATAGAAAATAGTCGCTGGAAAAGATAAATCCACAAATATTTATTTATACAGTACTTCATCAAAGTCCATATATCCACATGCTTGTCCACAAAGAAACAAATCACCATTTGCTTACTTTTTCAAATCTTTCAGGAATAATGGTTAAATCTCCTTTCTCAACAGCATGAAGGGCTTTCTCAGCCAACGGTTCCATGCTCACAAACCACTGCTTACTAACGAGAGGTTCTATTACCTGATAGTAAAAGAAGGAACAGAGATAAAATTGATGGCCAGAATACCTACACAAATCTGAACAAAAAAAGGGACAAGACTAATTCACTTCTCCACCACGTTGAGATCTTGGCACTCGTGACATGTGTGATTTTTTTTTCACAGCTAATCCTGTTTCCTCCAGATCTGCCCACAGTTTCTTTCTTGCTTCAAATCGATCAAGACCACTAATAATGTGGGCACAGTTTAAAGTAAAAGAAACAAGAAAAATGAATTATGTGGCTTATAAAGTTTTCTACCAAGGAAGTTCATGATAAAATTTACCAGTAGAGACCAGCAACCTTATTAAGGGTTCCGTCCTTGTTCATTACATTGAGTATAGGGAGTCCAAGTTTTCTAGCAAGTATATAATCATTATGATCATGGCCAGGGCTTATCTTCAGCACGCCAGTTCCAAAGTCTTTGTCAACGTACTATGCAAACAAAAAAATAGAGAAAGCAACTGATAAAAAAATCCTTATCACTTTTGTTTCCCAAATGTAAATATGGAATCTAAAAGTGACAATTTTATCAGAAGAAAGAATATAAAACTATATAAAAAACTATGTTCTGGATTCGGTTACAAGAGTTGAGCCTTCTATTCATCATAGTCACATCTTTTCTTCCCAATTTTTATCGTATAAATATCTTCAATTTCATTATAATAATCCCAAAAAAACCCACAACAAAAAACTTGATGTGGGAATATATTTAAATAGATAAAAAATGAATATAAGGAATTCTAGACTGGTGAAGAACCACATAAAAAGATGAAGAAACTATGATGTAACACAAAACAACAGAAAAATATAATATGGTAGTACAATAGCAATGAGGAAGACAACCGAGGCAAACTTTAAAAAATAGCTCCTGAATAACTTCAGATGTAGAATTCATCACTATTTTTCTGACATCCATCATAGTCAAAGCCATAATAGGTTGCCACAACAAAGAGAGCAACTAAATTTTCAAAAATGTCCAAATTTTAAAACATAGTAAATAAAGAACCGATTAGCTATCTAAGCATTGCAAATCCAATCTTAGAAGAATAAAAAAAGTAAGCTCTGGAAATATTAAACATGAGTTCAGTTTACTAGAATAAACAAAAATATATTACCTTGTCAGAAATGATAGGCACATGGCGGCCATAAGTCATTGGTACAATTGCCATCATACCCACATATTTTGAATATCTATCATCCTGCGATAAAAACCAAAAATTAGTGTAACACAGTAACAAAATTTAAGAATATCCCAAATGTATCTGTTAGGAAGGAAAGACCACCACTTTCTCAATTTGTGGTAATTCCTAACAGTATCCTTATCTATTCTAATTCCTACAGGACAGTTTATCCTCTATTTTTTGTGCTGTACTATAATAATGATGGAACTGAAATCAACATTTTTTAATGGATCAGGCTTAAGTTTTTGGTCAGATACCCCAGCATACTTTCAGCATAAAATCAATAAAATATGAACTGTAAAGTATATACAATCTCTTTATGGTCATGGTCAACAAAATACAATACATTGGAGAAATATATACCACTTGCACACATGACATGAGTTAGTGTGAAGTAATATATATATGGGAAAAAATAAAAAATATGGCCATATTGTCACAATTATGCATTCAAATAGAGATGAACAACCAAAAATATGACCCATACACCATGCCTCGAGAAAGTGGGGAAGCTATGTTCTTATCCAAAATAAACGAATGATAAAGAGTCTTTCTTCTACTTCTAATAATGTAACCCATCCAATTACTCACTTTATCATCAACAGTTTGCGTGTGTTGTGTTTCTCCAATTTCAGTATAGCAAACTTGTCAAAGAAGAGTTGCTACCATCTCTTTGAAACTAGTAAAGATCAACTATTAAATACTACTCTAAGGCTCTGTGACGCCTACTGATGTCTGATTTTATACTAACTTTACGTCGTAGTAGCAGCTCACAAGTCCACATAATGTACTGACATTTACAATTGGCCAGTACAATTGTTTTGCGGTACCATTTCTTGGCTAACAAACTTTGAAAATATTTGCAATTATTTTAACTAGTTAAAAATAAATAAATCATTACCAAAATGTTTCTGATTGTATCATTTACCACCAGTTTTAAATATTTCCTGTTATTTAATGTTTAGAAATGATAGCAAACCAAAACCTTCAAGTAAAGCAAAGCGAGCATACTTCAGGATGCACTGCTATAGCAACATCACCAAATAAAGTCTCAGGGCGAGTAGTGGCAATTGTCAAATAATCGCTCCTGGAAGAAGAGAAACATATCATTGTTACTCCAAAAAACTGACTCACTTATATACATATACACACCTAGCATAATTTTAAATGTACAAACTATATCACTAATCAAAACATCAACATGACGGTTGAATCTTTTGCAAATAATGACTGCCACTATTTTTTTTAACATGATTTCCAACATGTTTTGACTTTTAATTCTTCCGGAACATTTTCTTCTTTTTCCTTAAAATAATCCAGAAAGTACTCAAGTTTTGTGCCTATTCCCCCATAAAGCCTATGGCTAAAGTTAGATGAAGTAAAAGTTTAAGAGAATGCTTTGTCAAAAGAAAAAAAATCGAAACTACCTTGAGCCTCCAGCAACACGATACTTAATGTGATATAGAGTGCCAGATTCTTCAGAGTATTCTACTTCCTAAGTACAAAATTAAAGTTCATTTCAATGAATTGAAATAATAATATTCTTTCTTACCAAAAACAAAGTTGTAATAATACTGAAACCGAAAGGAAAACAAAAGTAAATGAACTAACAAAGCAAGATGAGAGTTACCAAGTCAGAAACTGCAGTCTGTAGATTAGGGGACCAATTTACCATATAAGACCCTGAAAAAGTTATCGCCTTAAACTCACAGTAAGGTACACACAAGGTTTATTTAATGAAACAAAAAGCTTTCTTAGCACAATTTTATTCTCATATCATGAGAAATCAAATAAATATGATATCATTCAACATTTCTAACCAATTAACTTAGCCGCATATTATGGGAAAAATTTAAGGATGGCATTACAGAGGCTACCCAGCATGAAACATTCAGTTTGAGGCAATAAAGTAAAAGGATGCACTATTTCATTTTAAAAGGTCTGCGTCCAATAAAGTTGTTCTTATCATACATGGATTTTCAAATATCTAACTATTACTATCAAAACTTTCCTTTTATTTTTGTTATCCATAAATAGAAATAAATTTACTCACAAAATGTATATAAAACAAAAGAACACATGAAAATTGTTAACTTTTCTAGACTTGTACTCATATTAATTTGGGTGTGACTTTCCCCACAGAAGAAGCAACTTGCCCCACAAAAGAAGGATCTTACAGAAGTACTATATCCAATCTTGAACAAGTGCAATAAAAGTTTTATACCAGTTTATGGAATTTGTAACAAAATTATATCCTTGACAATGTTAGAAAATGGTTATATCTTTTCATGTTTGAGTAAACCATGAGATTCTTCCAGCAAAACTAACAAGTACCTTGATAAATCAAGCCTCTCTCATGCAGTCGGACAAAAGCCTCTATCACAGCCCCTGTTGAAAGTCAAAAGGCAAATTGTCAGTATATGACACGTTTGAAAGAGTCATTAGCACATATTCTTTACAATAGGTGGACAAAAAAATTATGACTACAGACAAAGCATGAGGAAAAGAGCAAATCAATAAGAAAAAGCATACTTAACCTAAATATAAAGTACAAAATAACCAGATAAGGAGTCATCAATTACGTTGACCAGCTAGATTTCTACTGAATAGTAAACTGTCTTACGACTTAGCTGCTCATCAAGGGTAAAATGTTCTCTACTCCAATCGCATGAAGCTCCCAGTCTCTTGATCTGATTAGTAATTGTTCTACCATACCTTACATGGAAATGTAGATCAATCGATTATGAAAAGCATATTGAGGATATAAAGTAATTAAACCAATTAAAATATCAATTAAACTAATTATTGATCATCCAAAATAATCAACCAAGACAAGAAAGTATATTATATACTTTCAACTTCTGAAGTTGATAAATAACCAGTCACCTAACATTTGGATAAATGACAGGCTATAGTAGGTTTACTTATATGATAGAAATTTGATCTACAAGATAGAGTCAGGATGGTATACTTCTCTTTCCACTTCCACACTCGGCTTGTGAACTCTTCTCTACTCAATTCGGTCCTTTTGATTCCCTCAGCGGAAAGTGTTCTTTCAACTACCAACTAAAATGAAAGCAAATGAAACAACCACCTTAAAAAATGCAATAACAAACATAAGGATAAGAACAGGCCTTTTTACAACTTAGTAATGGACTCTTTAAACTACACATACTACAAGACAGACAAAAAATAATTCAAAAGCAAAGAATAAACCATAATTATAATGAATTCTCTCTTCCTTGGGTTTTTTTTCTTGGCTTCATCACAATACTATTCTTTTTGATAATTAGGCTTTTTTGGATAGCATTAGATTCATCATTTCAAGTTGTAATTTTTTTTTTCAGAGAATATTTTCTTATACTTCTTTTCTTATGTATTTTACACAACAATAGATTTGCTTCTCGTGGACAAAAATTATAATGATATTTTCTTGGCTCACCTCTGCATCAACAACGCTAGAATGCAAAATATCAAGTATGTAAGAAGATTTTTTTTATTCCGACCAATATAAATGTTTCTGAAAAGCCACGAAGATACTAAAGAGATTCAACGTTGAGGCGAAAAACCTGAGTTGCGATTCCTGCATGATCTGTTCCAGGAACCCAAAGTGTTGGTCTTCCCTTCATACGATAATATCTAACCATTATATCCTAGCAGAAAAAAGAAACACGTATAGATTACAATCATATAATTGCCGACAACAAAGCCATCATTTTGGCAGATTGAACATCTGAATTGACAAAGTACTGATATATAATAAATGCAGCAAAGCTTATAGCCACTGATTTTTTGTAAGAGGAAAAGAATCATCATCTTGTCACACTAAATGAAGGTGCAAAAAGGTATAATTCAGATCCAAAATGGTTTTGCTAACGAGCCCAAAAACTCGAATCTACACATATAAATATAGCTCCAACAGAATCTTGATAGATTAAATATTATATAATGTATGAAGGGTTCTGCCCAATTTAATACATATACATACACACATATAATGTATGTATATTCGTATGTATGCATATGCATGTATTATTGCAGAAAGATTTCACGTGTATGTCAAACATTGGTGAAAACTCCACATTGGCTTAATTTAAGCCTTTCGAACATTTTTATGTAAGAATGAACGTGCAATCACAAATCAAATGGTGTATTAAACAGGCCTTATAAGTAGTAAGTTTATTAAACTGATTCTATTCTATCTTCTAAAATTATTTAAAAAATACTTTCACAACCTCAAGAGTCACAAACATTGCATGTCCCATGTGCAGTGAACCAGTAACATTAGGAGGTGGCATGGGAATAACAAAAGAATCACTTCCTCGATCAAAATTTGGCTTAAAATACCCTTGAGAGTCCCACCTAAATCAAAAATTTCCATGCATTCTGAACAAGATTAGTCCATTTTCCATCATGGGATAAAGGCATTTATGACGAAAGAAATGCAGAATTTCACTGAACAATGACAAATGAAGTGAAACAAGGTGCACAAAGTAATAAGGTAATGTTTTAATCACATAAAAAAATTGAAGTATCTAAATTTCAAAAGAAAGAGGAACAAAACGTTAGGAGCAAACATCCAAGTCTTGAATCATCTTCAATAAATTAGAATTTCCAAAAACATCCAAGTCTTGAATCTAGTCTTCAATAAATCAAAATTTCCAAATATTTACACTGCTGTGTTGAAACTCTCAACAACTTCAATAAATCTCGACTACCACCATCAATATTAGTTTTCAGATTTAACTAAGCTCTTTTCTCAAAACTATCCAGCATGGACAGGCTTTCAAATAAATTTATAACAAGCCAAATATTTTTTCCTCTCAACAACTTCAATAAATCTCGACTACCCCCATCAATATTAGTTTTCAGATTTAACTAAGCTCTTTTCTCAAAACTATCCAGCATGGACAGGCTTTCAAATAAATTTATAACAAGCCAAATATTTTTTCCTCCTTCTCTTGGTTATAACTGTTTATTGCAATAATTTCTCTAAAACACACGGTGAAAAGTCATAAACCACAACATGTTCAATACAAAGAAAACCATTCATTGTACTGAAAAGAATAAGATTTAACTTCGGAGAAAGGTCTACCAATCAAGTAAAAATAAATGTGTACATACCCAAGGAATGAATCACCATGGTCGAGAAAAATATAAATACATATTATAAACAAATCAAAAGTAACTTGATGAATGTATTTAAATTTACCAGTTGTATATTCGTTCCTCTGAACTAAAATCAAATGCCTTTGAAACTTCCGGAGAAGTAAAAGTCCCATTCTCTGAAGCTGCAACTGAAAGTCCAAGAAATATATACTAAATTTACTACAAAAATAAAGAACCAAATTTTCCCTTAAGGCTTAGCATGAACAAAAACAGGATTCTGTTCGATTTTAATACACAGGGGCCAGGATTTGAGCTTTTCCGTTAAGCTCTTGCTCTTCTAATTGTTCTTTTTTGGCTTAACTCACATTTTTGAGCACTTACCAAAAGGGGGAAAAATCTGATAGAAGAAAACAAAAGGAGAGAGGGAACCTTGATATATGAAACAAGATGAACATGGTTCTAGATATTAAAGGACCATGTGAAATCAAAATGACTGATAATTGGAAATCATTAAGCTTTCAAAGAACAACAAAAGGAAAAAGAAAGAATTTTGCGTCATTTTATGGCCACTTTTTGAGTGATTTCCTCGCTACAACCTTCCTACCACTCAAATTATAGAATAGAAAATAAAGAGGAAGTTAAAATTTCCCACGATGGCAAATAAAAGGAACAATGTTTTTCAAATTTCCAAAAACCAATTATTTGTGAACTAGAAAACCCATACTTGTATGATAAATGAAGTTCCAATTTTTCCTAAAGTCGATTCATTTGACTTTTAAGAGCATACCTAAACTTACGGAGATGACATTCATAAGAAAGAAAATCAATAATTCCACAAAACAAATAAATTAGCAGTAGTTCTACTTCTTTCTCACAAAAGCAACAAGAGGAAGAAAAAGAACTCACCAGCAAAGAATCTAGGTCTAAGGCGAAGAAAATGCGAGGGAGAGAGCCCAACACATCGACGCCGCGTTGAGAAGATGATGGGATTGAGTCGGTGAGGAAAACACGAGGTTAGAAAGGAGGAACCAGATGAAGCCATGAGAAGAAGAAAAAACTAAAGAAGTCAAGCTCAATGAATTAAGAAACTCCGGAGTCGTTAATGGAAGAAAGGCTGTGGTGAAGGATGGAGAGGCATAGATAGAACTGAAGGTCGACAGAAGAGAGGAGACGGTAATGAAACTGGATGAGGAAGGCTTCTGCTTCCCTCGCTTTCTGCCATTACCCACGTAAGTTGGACCACCCGGACCCGAATGGCATCAGGGCCGTTTTAACCCGGTTAAACAAATATTAAATAATAAATCATTTTTATTAAAATTAACAAGATAAATGATTTCTTTATTTTTTAGGGTTAAATTCAAAAAATTGATTAAAGTATGGAAAAATTTTAAAAAAAAAGCTCAAACTTTTAAAACGAACAAAAACCGTGTTAAACTATCAAAAAATAGTTTCCCGACAAATCAATGACCCTCCGCGGAGGGTGGATCGTCACACAATGGTTGATCGCATTCATTTTTGCAGTCGACTGCATAGGCGGGGGGTGCATGGTGGGTGGAGAGTCTCCGCGCTAGAGCGTGTCACGCACGTAAAACCAAATTGATGATGCACGTACCACCATATACCCCCCGACTAAACACAATCGATCGTGTAAACCTACACGTTCGACCATTCTCTGACAAAGGAATTCAATTATTGATCGTTGTCGTGGTGCAATTATTGACGACTTGTACGATAACGGTCAACCATTACAACCACGGTCGACTGTTTTCTGACAAAGGACATCAATTATTGATTGTCGTCGTGCAATAATTGATGTCCTTTGTCAGGGAACGATCGACTGTGTCGATTGTAACGGTCGGGCGTTATCGTGCTATTTAGCCGTCCAACTTCTTCCCTCGCCTCATTCACTCCGCTCACAATTCTTCTTCTTGTCATTTTAAGAAAGTGATTTTTTTTGTGAGTATACTCTGAGTACTGCTTATACTGAAGCACAAAGTATGATCCATTAATGTTGATGTAAATTTTTGTTAAATAGATAAATTTTTGTATATTAATTATTGAACTATATATTATATAAAAATTAATGTTAAAGTCAAAAAGAATGATCAAAGTATTTATTTAATCTAAAAAACGACAAAAAGTATTGAATTATAGAATTTTTGTATATTATTATTTTAAAATTTATTTTGTTATTATTTATTAATTTATTATTTTTAAATTATTAACTAATCTTAATTTTTATTTACAGCATTTTTAATAATAATGATATGTAATGTAGTAAAAATTATTTTATTTAAGGCAACTTAGACAAGAGGACAATTCAAAGATATATATATATAGATATCATGAGATAAGATAGGACGTTGGAGACCTGACCTCTCCAGCCGACAACTTCTTGTTCTTACTCACTCTACCGCTTCAAAAAAAAAATCACAACAAGAATTCCTTACTCTCAAAGACCTTAGGAAATTGAAAGGGAGGCAAGAAAATAGAGATTCAAGCAACTTATGCATAAAGGAGAGACATCTTTTCTATATCTAACTCTCTTCAACTAGATGACACATCTAATCCTAACTTCTCTATTCTTGCCTTCCTCGAAACCTAGTAGGAGAAAAGAAAATGCCAAAAAAAAGAAAAAAAATCTGAGAAACCTTATTCAACTACCAGCCGAGGAAAGGAATGAAGAATAAGAGCAAGAGCAGACAATTTTGGAATACAAAAAAGTATAACACAAGATAAGAAGGTCCTAACATTAGTGACAACTTTACACGCTCTTTCTACTAATTAATTATTTCGAAATTATTAAGTAAATGAACATTGGTCTATTAATTATTGAAATATGTATTCTATTAAAAATTAAAATTAATATTAAAAAAAAAATTATCAAAGTATTAATTTATTTTAAAAAACAACTGAAAATACTGAATTCGAGAATTCTTTTATATTATCCCATGAATAATTATTTTATTACTATTATAAATATATTATTTATGAATTATTAATTTTAATTTGCAGAATTTTTTTTATTGAAATGTGTATTCTATTAAAAATTAGGATTAACAATAAAAAAAATATTGATTTGTTTTAAAAAAGTACTAAAAATATAATTATTTTGTTATTATTTACAAATTTATTATTTTTAAATTATTAATTATTTTTATCTTTCATTTGCAGATTTTTTTTATATTAAGGACAACGATGAATCCAAGAAAATCGTTTGATTTAAATGAGACAACCAATTTTAACGTCGATATGGATTGGTATTCGCACGCCAATAATGCATACGGTAATATTTGAGCATTCAATTACTTATAAAGAAATGAAAAAATAGAGGTGCGTTTAACCTCTATAACTCTATATTAGGAGCTTCGAACACCGATTGATTCAGAGACAAAACCT
Source organism: Begonia peltatifolia (assembly GCA_022433055.1). Taxonomy (NCBI): domain Eukaryota; kingdom Viridiplantae; phylum Streptophyta; class Magnoliopsida; order Cucurbitales; family Begoniaceae; genus Begonia; species Begonia peltatifolia. Next base: position 1,255,884 of record CM039530.1, read on the forward strand.
CAATGAGTTTTTATTTGGGAAAAGAATATAGTTTTATAAAAGAAATTAAAGCGAAAATAATCGAATATTTTGTGACAAATGGTTATGGGATAAAATTCACCTAAAGTGATAAGCAGCGACTGACAGCTATTTGCGAAGACGAATATGGGTGGCGACTACATGCCTCGCAAAAGCAAGACGAGCAAATGTTCAAAATAAAAAATTTAATCGATTCTTATAGTTGTTTAATGACAGTTGAGAATCGAAACACTTGAGTAAAATGGGTGGCAGATCATTATTTAGATAGGTTTAAAAGTCAACCTACGTGGAACATCTTCTCTATTATCAATATAGTGATGAAGGATTTTACTGTCAACATTATATCTAGTATTGCAAAAAAAAAAAAACAAAAAGCGTAGCTCGAACACTCAACGAAGACAAGTGGGATGAACAATATAAGCTAGTCTTGTCGTACGAAGCAAAAATATATAAATCAAATCCGGATAGTACATTATCAATACATACTTACGAGATGAACAATGATTTATTGGTATGTCAAAGAGTGTATATGTGTCTGGCTGTTTGCAATACAGGTTTGCTGTACTACGGTCGCCCTATAATCTGTATGGATGGTTTTCATCTCAAATAGTCGTGTCCCGGCTAATTACTCACAGCCGTCAGCTTTGATGGCAATGATGGAATATATCTCATTGTTGTTGCCAACGTCAAAAAAGAGTACACAGACACGTGGGTGTGGTTTTTGCAATTATTAAAGCAAGACCTGAACAAAGTTTCGAGAGTCAGATATACGATTATTTTTTATCGACAAAAGGTATAATATATTTCCCAGTGGTTATTTCAAAATAAGAGCGGTGTGGTAATTATATGGTTTTATGTTCACTATGTATTTTTTTCAAATATCAGGGGTTGCTGAATGCTGTTTAGAATAAATTAACTTCAACCGAACATCGTTACTGCCTTATCTATATATATATATGCAAATTTCAAAAGCATATTTCAGGGCATAGCGTATGGAAAATGCGATGTGTAGTGCGGCTAGGGCCCCCACGAAGCTTTATTTCGACATAGAAATGAGAAAAGTATATCAGATTAACCCGTACGCACACAAATGACTTCAAGCAGAAGAGCCTAAATATTGGGCTAGTCATGCATTCTTTTCGATCCCTAAATGCGATATAGAATTGAATAATTTGTCCGAGACATTCAATGTAATTTTGCTGCCTACCAAGGACAAACCGATCATCACCATATTCGAGATGATATGAAAATGTTTGATGACTCGCATTGTCAAAAAATTTGAAAAGTTAGTCTATCAACAGATCTCTTGCGTCCACAAGTTAAAAAAAAGCTTGATACGCTAGAAATTCCAGCTCAAAATTGAAGTGCTCAGCTTGCGGGAGGTGCACGATTTGAGGTTAGCAACGGCTACTAATAATACGTGGTCAACATGAATACGTGTATGTGCAACTGCACCAAGTGGGAGCTTACTGGAATCCTGTGTATCCACTTCATTTTATGCGTGCATCGCTTGTGGTGCTACCAGAAAATTACGTGCATCAAAATTATCACCAAACAACTAACCTGCAAATGTACTCACAATTTATTCTACCCCTAAGCAGCCATCAAATGTGGCCGCAAATGCGAGATCTAAAGGAGCTCATTCCACCCAGAAGATATCGTCAATCTGATAAGCCGAAGAAGACAAGAGTGCAAGATGTCGATAAATCATCAACATCGATAATTAGTAAAAAGAACTCCAAAATGACGTGTGGTATATGTCGGCAGCATGAGCATAATATTCGCACATGTTCTAACCGGAGATCCACTTCAGCCGCTGTTTCTCAAGATACATTTATGAGTTTCAACACATTTGAAGGGATACAAGAATCTGTGACGCGAGGGCGAGACAGAAATTTATGACTGTATTACTGTAATTTATGTAAATTATGTTTATGTTTGAAAAATAAAAAAAATAAATAAATAACTGTACTAATGTAACTTATGTTTTAAAATGAAAAAGAAAATTAAACGTTCTAAATGTAATGTTTGGATTTAACCCTTAGTCAAAATAATTACTTATTTAAATTAATTATAAAAAATACAAAATGATATTCAATTTAATTGAAACTTTTACCGCATATTCACCACAGCATGGTGAAGATTACTATATACTTTCAAGTAAAATGGTAAACATTAATTTTAAAAAAATATTAAACGATATTCATTTTACTTGATATTTTTACCATATATTTTACACATTATCAAAAGATACTCTGAAAGTTTTTCGTGATTGTCTAGCATTTGTATAATTTATTATAATTATTTTTTAAAATCATTAAATAAAATTACAATAAATCGTACATCTGCTAGAAAATTACGAAAATTTACAGATTATCTTCTCATGATATGGGAAACATGTGGTAAATATTTCAAATAAATTGAATATCGTTTGATATTTTTTTAAAATTAATCTTAGCGTCACGTAGGCACAAGTACAATGGTCGGCCGTTCTATCGAGTGTCATGTTTTTCTTTTGCACATTTGTGATACCTTGAGCCATTTTTTGAGCGGTTTCAAATTTTGAGCATTTTTTTAAACTTCACCCAAACTTTGAGTTTTTTTTTTAATTTAATCTTAATTTTTTCAAATTAATTTATTATAATGCGTAATTTAATAAATAAAAAGTTAAAAATTTGAGCAGAGTTTCGTTTGTTTTATAACTCCCTCGTAACTATCTTCGAACAATTCCTGCATATTCAAACTACAAATATATACCCAATAGTCAAATCTAGTACTGAACTAAACTAAAATACAATAAAATGAAAAACATATATTTAATAACCAACATCCAAATTCAACAAATTAAATAAAACAAAATGACAAGCATAAAGAGTACATTAGTCAAATAAAAAAACAACATAAACTAAACAACGGTAAAGGTGGGACATCGTCGTCCTCGTCGTGTCGACTCCAATGTTCGAAGGACAATCTCATCTCATTCTGCCTATCCTCCATCATCTTTCACTTCTGATCCCACCTCTCATGCATCCTATCTCACCTATAATCCCACCTCTGCATCATCTTGTCAACCTCCGTCTCAATCTAGTCAAACCTCTGCTCCTACATACTAGGCTCCTGAGGGTACAATGGCGGTGACAGAGGCTTCATGGCGTTGGCGTAGGTGTCTTCGTTGGCGGTGATGTCATCTATCGGAACATTCCGAAGATGTAGAGGCACCAGGATCTCCCTTCGACATCTAACACTCGTCGACTTTGACTAAGCCCATTCAAATCAAATGCATGCTGTCAAATACATCGACAGATCAATGGGCTATCCTACAAGTAACTGCAACTAAGATTGCTCAATGATCTTCCAAATCAATGTCCCAAGACTCTTGTTTTTCGCTCGCTGACCTCATGTATGTGACTTACAATCATGTATCCCAGGTTGAATATCGTGCCGCTGTAAAGTTTCTACATGACCTAAAGATCCATCCAGCTAACAAGAACTCTATGTCTATCTCTCGGCAGCAGAGTGTGCCTAATTAGGTTGTGCAGAACCCGAGTCTTGACTTTCAGGTCCTTCGATCTCGACTTCACAAACACTGCGATGTTTGAATTACAGTGAATTTGCCTCAGGAACTCTAATCCCTTTACTGTCTTGGCAAAATTACATTCTCGGGAAACGTGATAATATCTCTCTGCGTCTTCCTCCATGAATCTAAGTACTTCGTTGACAATGCTGGCAAATACGATTATAGGAGTACCGAATAGGTACCACTCCAAGTATCCCGACCTCCCAGTACTAACCAAGTTCGCATAAAATAAGTGAACAATTCTGTCGCCGCTCTCCCCCTACATGTCGTACACCCCATACAAGGAGATGTTGTCAAAGATCTCATTGATCTCCAATGACTGAAAACTGCTGAAGTTGGCAATCTTTCTATAAATGATCGAGCAGTTTGACATCTCCCGTTCGAATTGCTCCTGATACTCCTGGTTTCTGAATTCAATCTCTTGCGGTTGTGGCTCTTGATCCGGCCCCTGGTTTGATGGTCCACTTTGTGTCGTCCGGAGAATCTTTCGACCAATAAACATTATGGGTGGCATTTTTCAGGTTTTGGGATTTCAAATTTTTGGATCTTTTGAATTTTGAGATTTTCAGGTTTTTCGGGAAGTTTGGCGATAACACAGCTTGGAATTGAGGATTTTCAACGCGAATAAATCCAAAATCTATCGATTTTGGCAAATTTTCCTTCGATTTTTTCGGGTTTAGGCTCGGTTTTGTGATTTTCAGAGAGAAATCACTAGGTTTAGGCGGATTTTGGCGAAAATCAGTCGAATCTAAGGATTTGGGTTGCGATTTGTTGTTTTGGCGGAAAGAAAATTGATTTTTAAGATGTTTTTTTTTTTTGGCGAAAATAAGGCTACTAGGGTTTTAAAATCGCGCACGATGGTCGACCGTGTGAGGGTGAACACCCCCTGCGTGTTCTACATGCAGTTTGCCATTTGAAGAACATGGCATACTGTGTATAGAACACATGAACACGATCGACAGCATTCTAAACACGGTCGACCGTGTTTAGCAGGGGGTGCGTGGTAGGTTGGGAATCCCCGCGCACGTGTGTGGCACGCTCTATCGTTGGGACTCCCCACCCACCACCCACCCCTCGCCTACGCGGTCGACCACAAAAATGAATGCGGTCGATCGTTGTGTGATGATCCACTCTCCATGGAGGGTCATCGGTTTGTCGGGAAGCCATTTTTTGAACTTAACTCAGTTTTTGTTCATTTCAAAAATTTGATCTATTTTTTTAAATTTTTCCATACTTCAATCCATATTTTGGATTTAACACTATTTTTTATCACTAGAACATTATGGACTATCATTTTTTCTAGCTCGACATACATTTTTATATAGTGAATATAAAATATATTTTAACTAACATAAAAAAAATATAGAAAAACGGTAAGACTTAAAAATGTGTTTTTCATTTCAAATTCGTATTTCACATGAAATCTTTATTTATTACAAGGTTTCAATTTCATGCTTAAAGCGTAATATTCATTTTGTTCTCCATCGTGGTTTGTGTACTCTACACCTATTATTCAAACGAGTAAGATTAAACTCTCGTTTAATTTGTACCTCTCAAATTAGTGAATGTCATGTATCTCGACTAAGTCCAAGAGCATGCAAATTATGAAGTTTCCAATTAAGCATGCAAATTACGAAGTTTTCAATTAACCGGGTAGATTAGGATGCCAACTCTCAATGACCGCATCGGGTAGTCCTAGTGCGGTCACAAATGACTTCTTGGAAAATAGTTTCTGCATAACATGCATCATCATTTAATTATAATGATAACCACTCAAGGGAAAGGCGAGCATCGAACGCACTTCATGCAAGACTTGATGAGGCAGTGCGGCGTCGGCAATGGACCCATTCTTACAAGATAGCCAAAGCAATTTCACAATGATCCGTCTTTGACCCGAGAGACAAGTTTGCACCAAATAATTAGCCATTCATAAAGGGCACAATGAACCCAAAACTGATAATATCTTAGTCCACTGGATCCAAATTAAGCCCCCAACAAAGAACTCACCAGATATGGGCCTTTATAGGCACATCAGAACCAAATCATTTCCCCCAAGGCCTTTCAGAATCTAGTCTCCAGATGTGGCTACGAATCAGTCATCTTCTTCGATCGATTGACACTCAGTACTACTTTTGTCGTGGAAGACTACTCCTTGAGTCAAGTTAGTTCTCTTATTGTCGTCTAAATAGCAATCTCTATCAGTTGCAACTGGAGGCCAGTTAACCATCTTTGACCTCTAAGTGTGTGTTACTAAAAAGGCTACTTTTTCTACCTTTTTTTGTCCTGGATTTGCATAAAGGGGTCATTCTTTCTACATGCATCGACGTAAACTTGTTATACTCAGGATGCATATGTAATTAAATTAGTAATTTTTAATCATTTTATATTGAAAATTAATTTATTATTATTCAACCAAAAAAGGGTAACTTTATTAGTTTATTATCCAATAAAATAATCCTATTCCAACTTTTGGTATACAATGTCCAATATGAACACAATGGTTTGACTATTGACATAAAGATGGGTGCAATGTCTTTAATCTGAACTAATTAATTATTATGAAAAAAATTTCCTAAAATAAGAAAAAAAAACAAATTATTTTATTAATTGCTACATATTTTTAATTAATTAATTGCACGTGCAAATTATCTGGACAAAAATATTGATTCAACCCTACTGCAACATTCATTAATCTACATTATTAAGGAGTCTAAAAGTGTAATTTCCCCCAAAATTAGTCTAAATTAATTATTTAATGAAAATAATATTATAATACAACAATTAGGTGTGGGTTAAAATTAAATAATAATAATAATAATGGAAGTGATGAATGTGATTTGACAAGCATTAGTCATCTCCATTCATTCCATGCCCTCCAATCCTATCACGACTAGGCACCCATTTCCATCTGCCACTGAACTTTTTCTTTTTCTCTTTAATTAATTAATTTACTTATTTTATTTTATTACTCGCTTTTTCTATTTTTTTTAATAAAAATAAATGTGCTTTGTTGATTCTCAAAATGCTCGTACTTAACTGCTGAATAAGGAAGCTCTTAGTTCTTACTTGATCGTACTTATTATTGGGCCCATTTTCAACGTACTTTTAAAAAAAATATTCATATTTATAAAGAATCATTAATAGTTTAATATTAATTATTTATACATTATAATTACTCAAAATAGTTAATGAAAAATTAACTCCTCTTTACTCTTTTACTATTTTATCCGAGTTTAATAATATTTCAAACAATTGCTAGTGGGAAGCATTGAAAAACATCATGTTTCAAACAAAATTTCAAGATGTGCAAATCTAAATTCTTGGATATAAAAAATGTGGATTAAAATATTTTTTAATTAATAACTTATTTTTAATTAGAAAAAAAAACTTTAAATTATAGAATTATTGTCCGAACAAATCATAAATTATATTCATTAACAATATAAATATTAAATTATCATACGTTAATAAATCAACTCTTATATTATTAATTTTTTCATAGTAAAAATTACTACCACACACTTTAATCTTGTCCATCTGTAAATGATTGCTCTAACGAAAGAAAGTATAGTCTATAATTTAATTAATATTATAATGATGTTTTAAATTGTAAAATTCAGAATTAATTACTTAAATTAAAAAAGAAAACCAATAGAATTCTGCTGAGTTGCTTAGTCTAAATATAATTAACTAGGGTTTCGTGCGAGGAGACTTGGGGAATGGAACGTAATTAATTATTAAAGTAATCATTAAAAGGGTTTTCTAATAAGACATTTTGGCATCTAATCTCAGATTAAGGCTTCTAATCACGGAATCTTGTTGACTTGTTCTTGTACAGTAAATTTATAGACAACTCAACTGCAGGTGGCATGTGCTTTCTCATAATTATATTGATTAACTATTTTAAAATTAATTAATTCGTCCATAAATACAAGTATTCTTCTTCTTCTTTTTTATTATTATTTATTTCTGAAACTTTTTGAGGGTCCATTGTATCAATATCTTAGATGAATCAAAATTTTACTATTTTTAATGCAAAGGTAACAATAATTACGAGGATTGAATTCTCCTGGTTCAAATTACGGTTTATTCATGATATATTCGGGTGAGCGTACAAAACAAATTGAGCTAAAAAGAAAATAGACTCGTAGAGAAGAAAGTTCTAACTCATCAACTCGATAACATGCGACAGGAAACACTCACAAATTATAAAGTGTCACTATCATTCATAAACTTGTACAAATTCGACGTATCTTTATACAATTATTCACAAATTTTGATACCGTGGCTCAAAGTAGCAGACTTGAAAAATTGACGCGTGTGATTCTTTGGTTTTACAAAATGTATTTTAAAAAAAAAATTTATAAATGTGTAATATTTTGGATTTATAAACTAATAGAATTTTAAGAAGTAACATGTACCAATTTAATTTAGGATAATTGATTAGCATGCAATTTACCTAATGGTTTGACTTGGTGGTTTAATATTTGACTTTGAGAGTTTGACTTAGTGGCTTGATATTTGACTTTGCTTGGAATTATAAGAAATGTAACAAAACAATGATAATCGAATTATAAGAATGAAATGTAACAAAACAATCTCAATTTTACGGTAGTCGAATTATAAGAATTATCATGATTTTATTGGACTATGTTCCTAAGTATAATTAATTAGACTTATCAAATACATTTTTTTCAATCAAAGAAACATGTCGATATCGCTTTATAAGCTGATGTTGATAAAAGTCGATAACAAGACTAACATTTATCGGAACATATTATTTTATGTATCTTTCAAACTTATAAGATAATGTACATTAAAATTACGTTTATACAATATAAAAATTTATTTAAATATGATAAACTAAATAGAAATTGTAATTATCGAGAAATTCTCATCAACAGTCTAGATTTGTGTCGTAATATTGACGTTGAATTGCAAAAATTAAACCATAGCCGAAGATGATAAATTCAAATTTCCTCTTATTTGAGTAGAAGATACCACTTAATTAATAATAATAATGAAAATTAGCAAAAATATCCTAAATTTAAACCTAATTAAAGGAATTGGAGTGAAGTGTTGAAAAGAACACATGGGGATGGAGAACGGAACAGAAAGCAAGGTAATGGGGAAGTGGGGGCCCACAAAAGATAAGGAAATCTTGGGAAGCGTGGCACAATCACATGGTGATGGCCCAATTATGTGGGACCCATCACATGTCACCCTGCCTTCTCCTGGTCTCACCCCTCTCTCTCTTCTTTAAAAAATCGAGATTAATTACAACTTAAAAATAATTTATGGGAATTTTATTATTAATTTATATTATGTTATTTCCAAAACGCCGATAGCGATAAGTGGGGCCCAGATGAGTGGTCCTAATTCCTATGTTGACGTCTGAATCATCCCACATAGTGGGGCCTGCCAACAGATAATGATCCCAGGTTGCTGACGATAGCACACTTTCACAGCAGGTGCGTTGGTTTCACGAATGACTCAGAAAGTGCCACGTGAATTATAGGGAGCACTAAGCTTGGTCATATTGGCGGTTGCTTCTTCGCTTCTAGGGTGAAGCGTGGGTGGGTAAGTTGACCACCCTGATCTCTCCCACATTTGAGTATTTCCCCCCACGCGATTTAAAAGGGCTATACATACAACTCGCTTTAAAATATTATTTATTTATTTTAACAATATTTCTTAAAATTAAAAATAAAAATAAGAATATTCTTAAGTTGTTTATGGTTTTTTTTATTGTTCAATTAATAATTAAACAAGGCGGCCAGAAAAGTGCGTAGCAAACAAAATAAAAGCGTGAATAACACGCGCTGATATCAAGCAATGGAATAAAAACCTGCAAACTCAGAAAAAAGGATACTCCAGCGACAGCTGAGCCTCCACAGTTGAACAGTGGGTCCCACTGCCCGCAAATTCATATGGATGTACGTACACCTGATTTTTATTGAACGGTCAAGATCAACCTAAACGTATGGGCGCGCAGCACAGGAACATCGCCAATTCCTTTTTTAATCCACAGCGGTACTTCGACGGAGAGAAAATTAAATTAAATATTATAAAATTAATTTGGATTAATTAAATTAAGAAAGTTATTTTTCAGTATTTATAGTTTATATGTAAACTAATTTAATAAAATAATTATTTATTTATTGAAAAATGATGTTGGAAATAATAGAAATAGTCCGCATTATTATTGCCTGCGTTGTTCCTTATCTCTTCCACTCTTTAGCTTCTTCTGTTTGCTGTTCATTGAACCTCTCGCCCATCTCCTTGCCAGCTTTCTTATCATCGTCTTGTTTCAGAGCACAAATCAGTACAGACCGCCCAAAAATGGTTAAATTATAGTTCTTTTTCTTTTTCCTTTCCTTTTTCTGTTGTGGCTTCGAGAAAGATGAAGAGGGAGCATCAGGACGAATCTGGGAAGGGTTATGGCGGAAGAAGAGGACTTGGGAAAACGGGAAAATCAGAGAGCTCGGTTTTACAGTCCGCGGGAAAGGGTAAGATTTGGGAAGAAGAGCAAGATGCGGGAGGAATGGATGAGCTTCTCGCTGTTTTGGGGTACAAGGTTAGGTCGTCGGACATGGCCGATGTCGCGCAGAAGCTCGAACAGCTCGAAATGGTTATGGGTACTGCTCAGGAAGATGGAATTTCTCATCTCTCTTGGGACGCTGTTCATTACAATCCTTCTGATCTTTCTAGCTGGGTTCAAAGTATGCTTTCCGAGCTTAATAACCCTCCGTATAGCCTCGAATCTCTTCCAAATCAGAACGATGTTCCGGTTCTTGGTCGCTCGGAAGAATCCATGGTCGTTAATGGCGGATTCTCGAAATCTCAGCGGGAGTTCGAGAACCAATCTAGAGTTTTTGACGATTCGGAGTATGATTTGAGAGCGATACCCGGAGTTGCAGTTTATCCTCAAATCGATTCGCCGAGGAAGCGATTAAAAACATCGTTACTATCAGATTCATCGTCTTCTTCCTCCGGAACCACGGCAGCTACTCCCGACCTATCCCGACCGGTGGTTCTCGTTGATTCGCAGGAAGCCGGCGTACGGCTCGTCCACACACTCCTGGGCTGTGCCGAAGCAGTTCAAGAAGATAACATGAAACTCGCCGACGCCCTAGTGAAACACATCGGAATTCTGGCGGCCTCGCAGGCCGGCGCCATGCGAAAAGTGGCCACCTATTTCGCTGAAGCTCTCGCTCGCCGGATTTACAGAATCTACCCAGAAGATTGTCTAGACCCATCTTACACCGATCTTCTCCAGATGCACTTTTACGAGACCTGTCCGTATCTCAAATTTGCTCATTTCACTGCAAATCAAGCAATTCTTGAAGCGTTCGCGACCGCTAGTAGAGTCCACGTAATAGATTTCGGACTCAAACAGGGCATGCAGTGGCCTGCTTTGATGCAGGCGCTCGCATTACGTCCCGGAGGGCCACCAGCTTTCCGTCTTACAGGAATTGGCCCACCCCAGCCAGATAACACCGACTCTTTACAGCAAGTGGGTTGGAAATTAGCGCAATTAGCCGACACCATTGGAATCAAATTTGAGTTCCGTGGGTTTCTCTGCAACTCTCTCGCAGATCTGGAGCCGGAAATACTCGACATACGTCCACCGGATTTCGAAACCGTGGCGGTGAACTCTGTTTTCGAGCTTCACCGTCTTCTCTCTCGGCCTTCCGCCGTGGAGAAGGTGCTTTCTGCGATCAAGAGTATGAAGCCGAAAATCGTGACGATGGTGGAGCAAGAAGCGAATCATAACGGACCAATTTTCTTGGACCGGTTTACTGAGGCTCTCCACTATTACTCCAACCTGTTCGACTCGTTGGAAGGGTCAGCTCCGCCGAGTCAGGACCTAGTAATGTCTGAGTTGTATCTGGGAAGACAGATTTGCAACGTGGTGGCTTGTGAAGGTCCGGACCGAGTGGAGCGGCACGAGACGTTGAGTCAGTGGCAAACTCGGATGGGATCGGCGGGGTTTGACCCAGTTCACCTAGGATCGAACGCGTTCAAGCAGGCGAGTATGTTGCTGGCTCTGTTCGCTGGAGGAGATGGATATAGGGTAGAGGAAAACAATGGGTGTTTGATGCTTGGATGGCACACCCGGCCGTTGATCGCCACCTCGGCCTGGCAACTCGCCGCTGGAGAAACCCAGTGAGTTGGAGAGAGAGAGAGAGAGAGAGAGAGAGAGAGAGAGAGAGAGAGAGAAGTGTAATTGTAAAAGAGCTGTAAAAAACGAAGGGGGTGAAGGAGAAGGATTTCAGACTGTAATTTTCTTAGAGTTTTGTTCCATAATTTTTGGTTTAGGTTAAATTTGATGAAGATGGGTGAAATCAATGTCTGTGGTGAGAGTAGTCGTCTATATCTTATCGTTCTATATTTCATTTCTCAATAAATGCTCACCTCTCCCTTGTTCCCATTCAACTCGAATTACTAGTTTTTTTTTTTTCTGAAACCTGTAAATTTAATCAAAATCTTTATGATGGGTCATGATGTAATGATGATTTTAGCAGTAATTCGAGAAGAACGACTTTTTAAGTATAATATTTTAAGTACTACTGCGTGACACTTCATTGCTTTATTTTGAGTAATTTAAACAATAAATAAGATTGTACTTTTGGTTGAGCAAGTGCTTTCAAAGTCGATCTTTAAGATTAAGACTCGTAGTAATTGCACCATGAAATTTCACACCCACTATCCAGTTTGCTTTTCCATACAAAAGTTTCATGTTTTAGGTTTTCCAACTCCTGATTTTTAAAATATAATGTAATTGAAATAATTTCTAAGTAATCAAAATGGTCGTACGCCAACACTTCAATAGATTATAAATAATAGAAATAATTTACTTATATTTATTGTGTTAGGAGCTTGAGGATTTGCTCCATAAAATGATAAGTTAAATTCAAATGCTGAGAAAAAGGGTGTAGTTAGCAATTTGCTCCAGTTGTTTTCCGACCAGCCCTCATTCGCCATCTTGAATTCCGGGCATTACAGCAGCTCTCCCTCCACCAAAAGCTTGATCTTCTACATTCGAACAAGAAGAGAATTATACATAAAATGAAGAATGTTGCCAGCCCTTGTGATTTCATAATTTCACTGTCATTTGTTGTTTGATTATAAAAAAGAGCAAGTTAAAAATGTAGTCTCCTCCGATTCTCTCTCCTCCCATTCGGCTATGGTTGAACTCAAACAAAGAATCCTCACTTTCCCTCTGCGAGCTTTCTGACACAGACCCCAACCAGATCGCCATCGAAGACCTCGAGAAAATCATCCTGTCCAGCCATTCCCTTGCTCCTCAATCGTCTCTACGATGCCTTTCTTGACCGCAAACCCACAGTTGAGAAAGAGATTCTTCTCACTTCGTTGCACTTTCCATGGTGATTCTAGGCCGACCCACTGGAACAAAATCATTGCCCATATCGTTAGAAGGCTTGAAAGATTGCACAACGGTCTCTTGGGCAGCGGGGGGAAATGAACTTGGGCGGCGTGGAGGAATAAAGGTTGGGAATATGAACCACGTTAATTTTATGGAATGATAGTAAAATGAAGATTGCTATTGGGGAAAGGGATACTTCAGTGATTAATTACGATGATACCTGATAATAATTACAAGAATAATAATAACTCTAGTATGCTCCCTCAATATGGTGATCCATTAGAGACATCAATCTTGGAGCATAAGCTGAGAAGACAAGGGTGCAGAAGCGGTTTCGTGAGTGCATCAACAAGTTGGTCATTTCTTGAGATATGAGCAATACGAACCTGCTGATGCTGAACCAAGTCACGAACAAAGTGATAATTTATAGCAAGATGCTTCATCCTAGAATGAAACATCGGATTCGCACAAAAATAAGTTTGACCAATATTATCAGAGTATAAAATTGGTGGAGTGGAAAGAGAGACACAAGATTCCGTGAGCAAGGACTTGATCCACTCGAATTCTACAATGGCAAAGGCAAGGGCACGATACTCAACCTAGGTGGAAGAGCGGGCAACGGTGCATTGTTTCGTGGAGCTCCAAGCAATTGGATTTTAGCCAAGGAAGACAATATAGACTCCGATTGATGTCAGGTCATTCGGATTACCGCCACAGTCTGCATCGGAATATGCACGAAGAGATGGTAAGGAGCGACCACGGAGATTGATGCTAAGATCTCGGGCACCATTTAAAAACCGGAGCAAGCGTTTCACCGCTCCCTAGTGTGTAGTAGTTGGGGAATGTGTAAACTTTGACAACTTATTCACAACGAAGGCAATGTCAGGCCGCGTCATGTGAAGATGTTATAACCCACCAACAACCTAACGATAAAGAGCAGCGTCGGCCGGAGGTGACCCATCATGTGATGATAAGAGAATGCCAACTGCTAACGGAGTAGACACTGATTTTGACGAAAGCGCGTTGTGTTTATTAAGCAAGTCAACAACATACTGTCGCTGAGATAGAAATACTCTCATTGATGTGGGTAAAACTTCAACACCACAGAAGAACGACAAAACACCAAGGTTCTTTATAGAGAAAATGCAATCAAGTTGTTGAATGATTCGTGGGACAATAGCAGGGTCACTATCAGTAGATCAGATCATCAACATACACAAGGAAATAAAAAGTGACCTATGGGCAATGCAGGATAAAAAGTGACATATCTGCTCGTGACGTGATGAAGCCAAAGGTCATTAGGAATGATTGCAAAGCATCATACCAGGCACGAGGAGCCTGTTTGAGGCTATAGATTGCTTTGTGAGGTCGACACAAATGATTAGGATAACGTGTATCACACATTTCTTGTGGTTGCTTCATATAAACCACCTCTTGAAGAGTCCTATTCAGAAAGACATTGTTCACATCGAGTTGTCGTAAATCTCAATGTCGCTGCAAAGCAAGACTTAGGACCATGCAGATAGTAGTAGTCTTAACAACGGGACTAAAGGGTTCTAAGAAGTCGATTGATGGTCACTGGTGAAAACCTGTCGCAACAAGTCGCTTTGTACTTGTCAATCGATCCATCGGGATTGCATTTAATACGGAACACCCATTTGTTTCTGGAGCAGCAGGGACAAGTTCCCACATGCCATTTCGAAGTAAGGTAGTGAGTTCATTAACCATGGCTTGCCCTCCACTACGGATCACACAAAGCTTGGGTAACACTGATTTGTTCAGTTGGTGCGATGATAGAGGTAATGAGGGTGTACTTAGAGTTGGGTTTGACAATGTTATTTTGGGAGCGGTTTGTCATTGAGTGAGTTCGGTGAGGGAGAGGTGGGATGGATTCCACTAGACAGATGAAGCAAGAATGTGGTGGAGATCCCGCAGAATCAATTTGCCCCGCTAGAGGTGGAAGTCCTGCAGAAGATGAAAAACCAGCAGGAGGGGATAAACCAAGTCGTGGGCAAGAAAGGGTGATTGGTACCGGTGGAGGACCGTCGAGGGGGACTAGTGTTGAATGGTAGGGTTGTGTAGACGATGAGACTTGAGTGTGCTCGGAGAATGGGAAAACCGACTCAACAAAGAGAACATGACGCGATACAAAAACACAGTTAGTTGACGGACTTAAACAAAGGAACACACTTTGAGTGATAGAGTATCCAAGGAAAACATGTGCAATGGGCTTGAGATCTAGTTTATGAGTCATGTACAGACACAACCAAGGATAACAAAGACAACAAAAAATGTGAAACTTCTTGAAATTGAGGGGTCTCTGAAAAAGTTTCTCAAAAGACGACATGAGCTGAAAACGTTTTTTAGGCATACAGTTGATAAGCTACACGGCAGTAGCAGCAGCATAGGCAAACGGCCAAAAGGTAGCTGGAAGCAACACTTTGTGAAGAAAGGTGTTACCGGTTTCGACAATGTGCCAATGTCTACATTCGGAATAACTATTACGCTAGGGTGTGGAAGGAGGTGTGGCGAGGTTAGTGATGCCAGAGGTGGACATGTAGTCACGTAAGACAATAAATTCACCACCGTTGTCTATGAAAAGAGTTTTAATATTGTAACAAAAGTAGTTTTCAATGTGACTTTTGAACTTTTGACAGGTTTGGTAAACATCAGGTTTACGGGCTAACAGATAGAACCATACATATTTAGTGAAATGATCAACAAAAATAACATAATATTTCAAGCCATCAAATAAGGTAATTAGGCAAGTCCAAAAATCATAGAAAATGACATCTAAAGAAGCAATAGAAGTGATAGTAGACTAATGAAAAGACAATTTATGGCTTTTATGAATGTGACAAGAATTGCATGAAAAAGTTGCTAGTGTTCGTAAAAATAAAAAAAACAACTGGAGACTCAATAAAATACGACGAAAAGTAGGAATGGCCCGGTGCCCAAGGCGACAATGCTAAGTGGAGACCGAGTCATTTGACATAACAGAAGACACTAAAATAGAAAAACTAAACCTAGACGGAACACACACCAGACATATATTATATATATATATATATATATATATATATATATATATATATATATGTCATCTTTACGCTTTCCTTGAATTAGAATAGTCCTCATGCGATGATCCTGCACCTGAAACATGGAATCAAAGAAAAGAACAATGACACTATTAGTTGCACATAAAGCAGAAACAGAAATCAAGTTACGGGTAATAGATAGCACAACAAGAATATTGGTTAAAGAGAAAGTGATACAGGAGGTGGGTAAAGAGAGGAACCAATATGAGTGATAGCTAGGTTGGAGCCATCACCAATGACCGCATTCTCAGCGGCTGTATATGGGGAGTAAAAAGACATGTTTGCAAGGTCGGTGGTAATATGGTGAGAAGCACCGGAGTCTAGAATCCACCCATTAGACGAAGCATAGGGGAATGAATGCGAGGCAGTGTAAGTACACGGAGTGAACTGACTCAGCACTGCCAGAGCAATATAGAGGAACACTGTGTGGTCGAATGACCCTGTTGATGACAGATCTGACATTTACCAAGATAGCCACCGCGGCCGGTGGTCGGTGCAAACGGTGGCGTCTAGTGTTGTCCCTCAAGGGGACATGGCATCCACGAAAACCAAATGACTGTGAACCCCCAGATGGCAGTTGAGAGTTTATTGGCCATTGCGGTGGAGTAGGTTGTTAGGAGTGGTTGCCACCATGAGACCTGTTGCAGTTGTTGGATCAGACCGGAACCACCATTGCTGTGGCTGGGACATGCACATCAGCAGTAGGCGGATGCACAGAGTGCAATGAAGCCTCAAGGTTGAGCAACTTTTCGAGTAATTCGTCGAACTTGATTGGGTTTTTACGAGTTTGAATTGGATTGGTAAGACCTTCATAACGATTGTCAAGCTCATGAAGGATGCGAATAGATAACTCGTCAAAATCAACCGAGACATTCATCATTGCAAGCGTATCGATATTAGTCTTAACCTCTTGCATATACTCAGTGATGGATCGATCACCGAGTTTAGGATGGTTTAATTGACGGCGATATTATTGTATGTGACGCGAGTCGGTGACGCATAGGCCTTGAAAAGAGTAGCCCAAACCTCTAAATCCCTTTTTGAAGCTTATATAGACTGGATAAGAGCCGCATGAAGCGACTCAATAATTACATTGAGAATCAATTGATCGTGACGATACCAAAGAAGGTAGGTAAGGTTTAGCTATGGAGAAGCAAATCAAATTGGATTCTCCACGCAGCATAATTCTTGAAGGTCAGTTTCAGAGGAAGTTGCGAATGAACATTGATAGCCATGAGGGCAAGTTGGGAGTTGCACCGACGACTTCGACAAGGTGCGGTTGCGATGATACTCCAGCAACAGTTTAGGTGGACATAGAAATGGCTGGGATTGAGAGAGCTGCGTGAGCAAAAGGGTGAAACAACCAGAAGAGTGAACAGTTGGGGACAGAAAATGCAAATAAGAAAACTTGCGTTCAGCATCGGTTGAGGTGACTGCTGAAGGTGGTTGAAAAGAAAAAAGAAAAAGAAATTGTGCCTAAGTAGCCTCTGATATCGTATGGAGAATGATTTAAAGATGAAGATTACTATTGGAAAAATGCAATATAAATACTAACTTGAGTAATTATAATAATATTTAATGATAATTACAAGAATAATAAGAGGGGTAATAAATTTAAAGCGTTAAATTATCCTTCTACTTGAACAAAAGAGAATCTACTGTAGTGTTACTACATCCTCGCGTCAAAATTGCCTGACAAGGGATCAAATTACAGTGTAGAGAGGAGTTTTTACTCGGTAATGATTGGTCAAACAAAGACAATACCTCTTGACTTTCTCACCTACATATGCAAAGCAAAGAGGATTTCAACTATGTAGAAGCTAAAGTCAAACAGGTACTGCCCTCCCCAGGTACGACCTGCGCGTCATTTTTTCATAATTGAATGCTTCTTGATATTGACTCCTCGACGCTGATGGTATCCGTTTCGAAAAAATTCATTTTTTTAATAATTTGAGGTTTTTCTTCTCTTTTTCCCTTTTGGGTATAAATTGTTTCAGATTTGGTTATTTAGTTCAACGCGGAGCAGCCCCGAAGAAATTTTGCCCCCTAGGTGTTTGAGGAATTGCCCCAACCAAAAATTTTATCTGTGGAGACTTAGTTTCTGATGGAGCACTTGTTGGGTCTTCTTAAAATTCATGTTTGCAGAGGGGTTAACCTTGCCGTGAGAGATGTAACGACCAGCGACCCTTATGTTGTTCTCAAAATGGGAGAACAGGTGCATTTTATGATCTTATGTCGTTAAGTTTCTCTCTTTCTTGGTTTGGTTTTTGGGAATTATAGCTGAACAATCTGCTTCTCGGCTGGTTTCGAAATCCAGAATGACTATGCTGTTCGTTGACTTTGATGTCTTTGTCTTGAATTTTTCTGGATTATGGTAAATATTTTATTTTTCTGGGCGAGTTCTAATCTGGACGGATCTATTGATTATTTGTGTGCTTTTTGTTTGATCTTGGATTAAAAATGCTGGAATCTGAAAGTTAGGCGTATTTTTCTTATATTAATTGAGGAGTTTTATTTCAAAGAAAGTGAAAGATGGCAATTCCTACAACTTAGTTTGATTTTTGATTAAAAATGCTGGAATATGTGTGCTTGATTTGATCTTTAACAGATGATCATATTTTCTTTCTTAATCCGACATGACAACGGTTGTTTTGACCATTCAGGCGTTTTATTATTTGTTCTAATCATGTTTTTGGATACTGTCTTGTCTGTGGCAGAAACTGAAAACTCGTGTAGTTAGGAAAAACATCAATCCAGAGTGGAACGAAGATTTAACTATGTCTGTTATGGATCCTTCTCTTCCGATTAAACTTGTAAGTGAAATTTTTATTTTGACGATTGATCCAAAATGGGTTGAAACTAAACTTTTGATTTCATTTTGATTACAGTCTGTGTATGACAAAGATACATTTTCACTGGACGACAAAATGGGAGATGCCGAGTTCGAAATCAGGTCATTCATCGAAGCCGTGAGAATGCGATTGGATGACCTCCCTAGTGGAACTATTATAAGAAAGATTCAACCGAGCAGGCAAAATTGCTTGTCTGAAGAGAGTAGCATCGTTTGGGAAGGAGAGAAACTTGTCCAAAACTTGTTTCTCAGATTGAGAAACGTGGAATCTGGTGAAGTTCAATTGAAGTTGCAGTGGGTTGACATTCCTGGCTCGAGAGGCTTATGAATGTAATATATATATATATATATATATATATATATATTTTATCTATTTAAATACTATTTTGAACGTCAGTTCCCTTAATAAGCTCTCCGTGGATGCTCTTAAGAGGACCTCGCTTCTGAGCTATAAATCTGTAGCCGGGTAGACAAACAATGGAAAACTTTGGATCTCCGATTTAGAAAATTCAATTAGAATAACTACAATCCACTGATGACTCTATAAACATAAATAATTGTCAATAATGCAGAGCGGAAAAGAAGAATAATTTGAGCATACAATAGAACACTTGAAATCAGACGTTTGACTTTTGTAGAAAATAAAAGAACTTGCGAAGGTTTAAACAAAGAATCAGGGAGAAAGTTTACTATGAATGAATACGCATTCCCATCAAAACTAAACTGAATTATGCTTTAAAGAACTCTTTTAGGTTGTACCCAATGCAGGAATTCTCAGAAAGATTTTTGTTACTTATAACAAGCCCTCGAGCCCAAAACACTACAAAAATTCATTTGCTCTCAAAGAGTCAACTCTTGAGTTGCTCCCCTCTTATTTGCGAGTTTTTATGTTTTTAAATTTCGAGTAAATTGTTCGATATCAATTTGTTTGGCGTCAACTCGAATTATATTTTGTTTTTGTTCGCGTCGGGTCACGGATGACTTCTTCAGTCAAATGGTCAAGCACGTCTTTGGAAAGTTCCGTGTAGGTCGGTTCTGACATTTTTGTTGGGTGAATCGAGTAGTCAATATTTTTTCTTGCGAATTTCCTAAATTCTTTGATCTCGTTGATGAGTTTTATATCTATGATACCATTAAGTTTCTGTGTAGACCCACCTCCGAGGCTCCACCATATATCCACTGATATGACGTAGAATGTAAAAGAGGAACATAAATCAAAACAATTGAGATTTCCATGCGTGTTTTATAAATGGTGAACCATTTATGCCCTGAGCTGCCTCATTTATTTATGTCCCTGCATGAATTTGAGAACGAGGATTTCAACTCGAGCCTTGTGTTTCAAAGCTCTGTTCTCAAAAAGTAAATGTACCGGAACATTTAGTGATCTAATGAATAAATAGATTTCGTTGACTACTTTTATGCTTTCATGAAATTTATGAGAATTATTTAATATTTCTACAGTTTTGAATTTACACGCGCGCACTTATATACTCTGCAGCTTGGCTCGGGAGCTAAGCCGACCCGACTACGAGTGATTTAAATTAGGGGTGGGCCTAACCATTTGTTTCGGTCCGGTCCTTGTTTGGTTCCGTGGACCATGGTTCTAGGGTGCAAAAAACGGCAGTGTCCTGGTTTGGTCCACAATTGTGGAATTAAAAAATCGGTTTAACCCAGAAATTTCGGATTGAATCACGTATAACCCGGTCCATTCTCAAACCCAACTCAATCTCATAGCCCGCACAAGAACCCTCGCACTCTGTTTCTTAATAATAACCAATTACGCTGCCTAGCCCAACCTAGTTCACCCAAAATACGACCCAGTCCATAACCCCAAAGTCTAAACCTACCTCATCAGACATTCAATTTTCAGATTCCACAAATGGCAAACTCCATCACCGGTCCTTTGTTCCTCGGCACTCTGCTTCGCTTCGAGCGAGTCACGCGTCGTCTTCAGCAGTGCAATAGGTTATATTGGCCCTGTGTTTTGGTCGTCGTGAGCATCCTGTTAGTCAGGGCAACCCTAGCCCTCGGCCCTCTCTCGCTCATTCGTCTTCGGCCATCGACCTCCTATTATGGAAAAGTCGAAAACTAAAGGGTGAGAAAAGTAGAAAACTGAACTGTTTTTGAAATTTTGTCCACAGATTGGGAAATAGAAAAGGAAATCGACTGTGTCCGAATCCTAGAGTCGACATTCCCAAATCGGTGTCTATTTTCCTTCCACGCAGTTTTCTACATTTTAATTTTTTAAGAACATACAAATGGAACCGAGGATTGGTTTGGGAACCTGACGGTTCCGGGGGTTTGATTCCCAAACATGGAAATCGTGGGCCACGGTTGGAGGTAGACATGGACCGAACTGGCCCGTGTTCCCTCTTGACTTAAAATAGTAACAAATAAAACCACGTGGGTATTAGTAGCTTGATTCACTGTTTTTGTTAGTTTTACTTAAAACTTGAACACAAGACTCACCCTAGAATGACCCCAAATAATTCATAGGATAAGGAGAAATCCCTTAATGAGTGGTGACTATCGAAAGATCAGATATTTGATATGGACTAAGCGCGAACATAGGATCCTCGGACAATACATACACGGCTGAGAATTATAATTTTATTAATTTAACTAATTTATGGTTATTTTCGTGTTTTTTTTTAGCAAATTATGTTCATTTTCTAATTTAAATTCGGTAACAAACTGATCTACAAATACTACGTGAATATCAATGTCATTCTTTCTTACTATATTAAAATATTCACTGATGTGCCAAACAATAATTGATACAATCAATGTAACCACGAGCGCATGCATAGTTAAATAAATAGAGCGGCACATGCGGAACAGAAAAAGCTAAATTTGATATGCTGGAAAACCAAATACTATACACAAAAAGACATTCAACTTTTTCTACTTGATTTCATCCACAATTTCAGAAGTGCCAAAACCTTACCAATTATTTCATGGATTGCATCCCAACAAGCAGACATTTTTAAGTGGTTGATGTGTAATGATTTCGAGTCAAAAGAAATGTTGCGAAGACTTTCAATTCCTGAGAGTTTTTGTTAGTTGTTTTTAGTAGTTGTGTTCTTAGAGAGAATTGCAACTTTTTCGGTGCAGACATTTAAATCCAAGCAAATTTGTAGTTGAAGACGTAGGTTAATAGTTATCCTTGGCCCCCAGCGCAGTGATTAAAATGCACTTCAAAGTAATGCATGGTCTGAATCTCGAAAGAGAAAGACAGAGACCCAAGAGGAAGAGTCATAATGGTTGTGCATGCCTATTTATATATTAGTTCAAGGGTTAAACTCTACTTTATTGTTTTACGGTAGTCCCGCGCAAGCTAACCCAGAGCCCGAACGAGCAAGTGAACTACCCATTTCGCCGAGCTTCCTCGGGTCAGAAACCTTCCCAATTTCAGTAACGAAGAGTGTAATGGAGTCTCTAAAAGCATTATGTTGATAAACAGTTGAATAATATTTGTAAATTCTCATTCTCGAGATTAAAATTATTTCATCGTATTTCACACTTTTCGAAATTGGAAGAAATGATTTAATTATAATATATTTAGTAAGAAATCAGTGTGTAATTATTAAAATCATCGAAAAGGATGAAACAAAATATTAATAATTACGAGCATTAGAGCCACAATAATCTCTTACTTATTAAATTATCCTGCAACTCGCTTTTCTGATGCACAAAATTTATTAAAATTCATCGAAAATAAATTGTTTATTTTATTTTATATTTTCTTATTATTAATATGTTAAAAGAATTTTTTTTCCTACGCCCGTTTAACTTATAACTTCATGTAGTGGGTTAAATGAGTAGGTAGACTTGACACAATAGTGAGCTCGACTTGTTTAATTTTGGTTTGCTAGGTGATTTGAGTTGAAATTTTTTTGAGCGAGCTTCGATGAACGTCTTCAACGCCAAAGATAATTCTTGTTAAAAAAAATATGAATTTGTAGATTGGTAAGCGACTCAACAGAGAATAGTTAATAAATTGATTTCAAATTTTCTCGAATAAATTAGTTATAATTATCGAGACGCTCTAATAGCCTAGTATCTTCTTAGTTCCTCAATAACAAAACGACAATTTATGATTAACTCTCTTATTAACAAATAACTCAGAAGAGTCACTTTTAGTATTTAATTTATCAATAGCACTAAGAATTAGAGCGATTTAATTCTAGCTAACCCTCTCAAGAAGCGCGAAAAATTTAAGTTACATCACACACTTTCATAAGTTATGCTATTTACCACATGTATTCTAACCTTTAAACAATTACGATTTAAAGACCCTAACTGGTTGTATATTAAATTGATAAATCGAAGAATGACCGGTTCAAACAAGTCACAAAATAATTATGATATGAAGCAAAGAAAATATATGAATATTCAATAAGAAAAAGAGCAACAAAAAGTGTAGACCGTATAGTTTTTCCGGTGCATCAAAATATCAATTAATCCATAAACTAGAAATTGAGAATTTAGCGATCCATAGAAGGGTAGAGAAAACCATGAAGAGAAGAATAAGAAGAAAAAGAGAGGGAGCCTTCTCTGCGAATTTCCCCATTTAAAATCTCCTTTCTAGAATGTCATAATCTCTCTTCGCAGATTTTCATATCAAAAGTAGATCTCATTCCTTTTAAAAATTTCCTCACGAGTCTTTCTCTCCCTCTACTTATTCTCTTAAAATTCATAGGTCTAACTACTAAAAATATCTCTCATAGGAGAGTGAAAGATTTATTTTTGAATTTTTTTTTTCATAGCGTTCTTGCGGCGTGACCATAAGGTGTGGTCACGTATTATTATGGGACCTCTTTTGCCTAGTTTTGCACTTTCTTGAGAATTTCTCCAAAGCTTTGTTTTTTGCTTTTTTGGCCTTCAAATTGGTTCGCAATTGATCCAAACGTTCTCTGTACCTACAAAATATAAAATTCAATCAAAATCCAAGATTTCAAATATTTCAATTGATAAAAATACGACAAAAATCACATGAAATGAATGATATTTTATGCTTTATCAGGCTCATTAAGCTCAATTTATTGGACTTGCTAGGCTCATATCGTTTAACTCGTTAGGCTTAGTGAGTTGGATTTTTTTTTGTTGGCTCGACTTGACTTGATCGACTCTTTTGTCATTTCTAATGGCAAAATGATTGACAATTAGATAAGTGTCAATGTAGTTGGTATTATGTATTATTTATAATGATATAACTGTTAAATATTTATAATTATATTCATATAATATTTTTTTATTAGATTATCTCAAATAATAATTTTTTAAATACATGTCATTTATATATTAGTAAGAAAATTTTGTTACGTAAACGAGTAACTATTATATTTTTATATTATAATAATAAATAATCAATATAGTTTTAATAACTATTTAAAAAAAAAAAATATATTGTATTTTATGTATGCTTAATTTGTTAAACTCGTTCAGTCTGCTTGTTTCGTTTAATATTGGCTTGCAAGCTACCTCAGGTTGAATTTTTTTTATTTGGTTCGTTAGACTCGACACATTGGTTCGCTAGGCTCGTTAGGCTACAGTCGATTTGTTTAATTCGTTATACTCACTGAATCCAATTTTTTCAAACTTCATTTGGCTCAGACTACTAGTTTGTCTTCTTTAACTTTGTGATATCAATTACACTTCATGTTCTTACTACAAGTACCAAAATGGTAATAGTCTCAGTCTCGACAATAGGGAGAGCACAAATTAGATATCTTATAAGTGCACTTGTTATTAAGTTTTTCACTATATGAGAAATTGAAATAAAAATAAAGTGTGTGCATATTCTGAGTCCGGACAAAAAACCTTGATGTTTATAGTTTCAATGTCACTATCTCCATCAAATAATAAAATATTATGTGCTTTGATCTAAATATGTAAGCTTTTGCTCTTCTGTTTTTACTTCAAAAAGACATTGTACTAGTTAAAGTTGTGATCTCAGTCATGAACTTTGCACTCGATCCTTGACAAATGATGTGAGATTGCATAACTTTACATGTTCATGATTATCTTGGTCGTCACAATGTGTGTTAGATTTAATTTTTAATATAAGCTGATAAATTTTTTTTAATAATTTATTTTTAATTATAAATTTTGAGATGAGTTCACAAGGGATGTCACATGTGCCAAATTTATTTTACTTTCAAACCCCTTTGAATTATACTTAACTGGATATCAAAGATCAATTGAAGTCTAGAATCATTAATTAATGTTTGCATACAATATTTTTATAGGACTTTATTTTTAAAAGGGTTAAATGCATTTTAACTCTCAGATAATGGTCAAAGCTGGAGAAAATCCTCGAAGTATGTTTATCCTAAAAAAAAAATCTTAAACAATAAAAAACTGAGCAAAATAACTCTTGGCGACAAACCGATAACTCTCTGTTTTAAATTTTACACATAGGATGGGGACCGTTATCAGAATGCGGTCCCCCGTCTATAGGATGCTCTCCACATGCATTGCACGTGGCGAGAGGGGGTGCGTCTGGGGGTGGAGACCCCCCGCACCCCGTGACAGGCACGTGTGCCTGGGCGCAGGGGGTCTCCACCCCTATACGCACCCCCTAGATAAACGAGAGACCGTTCTCAGAGAACTACCCCCCTGTTATTTGTGTAGTCACACCTCCCTGTGACCCTAAATAATTGATCATCAACTGTGAACAATTATTCAGGGGGTCACGGGGGGTGCACTGTGGGACAACGGGGGACCATTCTCGGAGAATGGTCCCCCGTTCTTCGTGTAGTCACACCTCCCCATGACTTTTGAATAATTGATCATCACCTGTGATCAATTATTCAGTGGTCGCGGGGGGTGCACTGTGGGACAACGGGGATTGTTCTCCGAGAATGATCTCCCATTCTTCGTGTAGTCACACCTCCTCGTGACTCCTGAGAATGGTCCGTTCTCCCACCCTATAAAAACCTCAGCTCCACTCCCACTCTAACTCCAACCCAAACTCTAATTTTTCTCTCAATTCTCTGTACTATTATCTTACTTTGAAGAATTTTTATTTTATAAGCGATGAGGACGATGAATTTTGATTCACCTAGATAAGTTGATTTAGACAAACCAACAAATTTTGAGATCAATATGGATTGGTATTCACGTGTCACTCCTGCATATGTTGACCTTCGAACATTCAACAAGTTATATGAAAATGAAGAAATCGATGTGCATTCGACCTCCAAAAGTGTAGATGAGGAGCTTCGAATACTGGTCAGTTTGGAGGATGATGAAGTGGTAAACAGACCGATAAGAGAATAAATCTCATCAAATTTTAGTTTGGTGAAAGAATATGGTTCTTTGAAGGTTCTTAGAGGGGAAATAACTCAATATTCTATTGAAAATGATTATAGCTTTAAATTCATTAAAAGTGACAGGAGGCGACTAACGGCTGAGTGTGAAGATGAGTGTGAATGGCGACTGCATGCTTGTTGAAAACAAGATGAGGAGACACTTCAAATAAAGAGTTTGATCGATTCTCACAACTGTTTGAGGATCATTGAGAATCGATACGCGATCGCAAAATGGGTGGCAAAGCATTATCTGGATAGGTTCAAAAGTCAACCTAAATGGGATGTTTCTTCCATTATTGAGACAAAAAAGAAGAATTTGACTTTGAACATTACACTCGGTATTGCCAAAAGAGTAAGAAGCATACTTCGAACAATTAACGAAGGAGAGGGCGATGAACAATATTAGCTAGTCTGGTCGTATGCAGCAGAAATATATAGATCAAACCTGGGTAGTACATTACAAGTACATACCTATGAGACAGTGCATGATTCATTAGTATGTCAAAAAATTTATATGTGTATGGCTGCTTGTAAGACAGGTTTGCTGTGGTACAGTCGCCCTATTATCTGACGTTAACTTTGTTTTTTCTTTCTAATATTAGTATTATAATTGTACTATATATTGCTTTATGTTGACTTTGTTTTTCTTGCAAATAATAGGGTTTGTTGAATGCGGTGGAAGAGGAATTTAATGAAACTGAACATTGCTACTACCTCAGGCACATGTACGCAAATTTCAAAACTCAATTTCGGGGCAAAACGTATAGAGATGCAATGTGGAATGCAGGCAGGGCAACCACAAGGTGGCATTTCGACATAGAAATGAAGAAATTACACCAGTTTAGCCCGGAGGCCCACAAATGGCTTCGAGCCGAAGAGCCTAAATATTGGGCTACTCATGCATTTTCTTCGCATCCCAAGTGCGACATGGGATTGCATAATTTGTGCAAGTCGTTCAATGCAGTTCTGTTGCTGGTTAAGGACACACCTATCTTGACCATGTTTGAAATGATTCGAAAGTGCTTGATGACTTGCATTGTGAAGAAAGAGAAGCTAACTTAAACAATAGGCCTCCTCTGTTCCAAGACAAAGAAAAAAACTTGACAATCTAAATGTTGCAGCTTGAAATTGAAGCCCTGAGCATGGGGGAGGTGGACAATTTGAGGTAAGTAACGGTTACGAACAATATGTGGTCGACATGAATACATGTGTATGCAATTGCACGAAGTGGACGCGTACTGGAATCTCGTGTGTCCATTCCATTTCATGCCTACATTTCATGAGAGTGGCATCGAAAAATTACGTGCATAAATGTTATCACCAGGCAACTTACCTACAGATGTACTCACAGTTTATTCAACCTATGAACGGTCCCCAGATGTGGCCGCAAATACCTGATCAACAGGAACTGGTCCCGCCAAGAAGAGATCGCCAACCTGGTAGGTCGAAAAAGACAAGAGTGAGAGATGTCGACGAGCCGCTCAGTTCGACGACACTGAGCAGGCGGAACTCAACGATGTCATGCGGTATATGTCAACAAAAGGGACACAATAGTCGCACTTGTCCTCATCGGGGATCCACTTTAGGCACTGCTTCTTAAAACACGTTTGTGGGTTTCAACACATTTGACGGGACGCAAATACAGCTCAAAAGATTTTGCTCGTATCTTTCCGTCATTTTTTTAATATAATTTTTATTATGTGCAGGAATGTATGACGCGCGGGCGCAGCCGAGGAAACAATTTGTGATTGATGTAATTTCACTCATCGATCATTTTTTAATTTTATTAGTATAAATTAAGTTTTAAAAAAAATATAAAACGATGTACAGTTTACTGAAAATTATTACCACATGTTCCCTACATCACGAGAATATAATAAATACTTATACGATTTATTGTAATTTTATTAAATTATTCTATAAAGCAATTATAATAAATCATACAAGTTTTAGAAAATCACAAAAATTTTCAGATTATCTTCTTGTGATATGGAGAATATATGGTAGAAATTTCGAGTAAATTGAATGTCGTTTGGTAATAAATACATTTTTTGATAGTTTAACCATTTTTTTGTTTGATTTCATAGTAGATCCCTTTTTTAAACTAAGTCAATACTTTTACATTTTTTTTCGATTTAAGTGTTATTTAAAAAAAAATTGACAGAGTTCCGTTTGTTTTATAGCTCCTCTATAACTATCTTCACATAGTTCCTACAAAATCAAACAACAAATCTATACCCAACAGCTAAATTTCACTACATAAAATATAAAATCAAAACATACAATTAAAGTACATCAACACATAAAATAAAGTACATTAACACATAAAAAGAAATACAACATAGTAACTATACTACGAAGAAGGAACACATTCGTCAGTGTCGTCTTGACATCGACGCTTGAGCTGTATCTGGGATAAGCTGATCTCCCTCAGTCTCTGCTCCATTATGTCCCATCTCTGATCGAACCTATCCCACCTCTGCTCCATATTGTCAAATATTTGCTCAAGTCTATCAAATCTCTACTCCAATGAACTAGCTTCTGGGGGGTACATTGGCGGCGCGGTGGTCGTGGCAGTAGAGTCCTACGTGGCGGTGGCATCCTCCATCGGTACATCTCGAGACGTGGAGGCTCCAGGAACTTCCTTGATCATTCAAGACCCGTCGACTTCGACTAGGCCCTTCCGAGTCAAATGGATTCGGTCAAAGACATCGACGGATCTGTGTGATCTCATATGCTCTGCTCCAACGGCAATTTGAAAATGCTCTACAATCTTCCAAATCAAAGTCCCAAATGACAGGTTCTTGTTCTTCGTTCGACCGACCTCAAGCATGTGACCTATGATCATGTATCCCAAGTCGAACATGATGCAGTTGTAGAGCTTCTCCATGACGTAAAGATCTATCCAGCTGACAAGATTTCTATCACCATCCCTCGGCAAGATAATGTGGCTGATCAGGTTGTGTACCACCCGAGCCCTGACATTGAGATCCTTCGATCTCCGCTTCACGAACCCTGCAATGTCCGAGTTGCGGTGGATTCGCCTAAGGAACTGTAATTCTTCTTCAGTTTTAGAGAAATCACATTCTCGGGAATTGTGATAATATCTTTCTGCATCGTCCACTGCAAATCCCAGCAAATTGTTAATAACAGCTGGAGTGACGATGATTTTTGTACCGAAAAGGTACGTCTTAAAAATCTCGGACCTCCCGCTACTACTCAAATTCGCGTAAAAAAGACGAATAACTCTATCGCAGCTCTGACCTCTCATGTTGTACACCCCGTGGAAGGAGATGTTTCCCATGAATGAGCGAGAGGATTCCTATATCTCGCTTGTACTGCTCCTTACACATCTCGTTACAAAATTTAGCGGACAAACAACCAGGAGGCGGTTGTAGCACTCGATCCGACTCTTGGTTTGATGGGCCACCCTGTCCCATCTAGGGACCTTTTCATCCCAAAAAAATTCTTGGGCGGGACATTTGCAAATTTTCTGGATTTTGGAATTTTGGAAACTTTTTTAGATTTTCAACTAGAACACAAAGATTTGGAGATATTCAATGCGAGAAATCCCCAAATGTTTGTGATTTTCACTAAAAAATTTTGTGTTTTGGTAAAAAGCTCTTGGTTTTTTGGGATTTTGGCTCGATTTTAGGGTTTTGGAGTTACCTCGATATTTTTTAGCAAATTGAGGCGAAAAACGGTCAAACATGGTGAAAATCGGCAAAATGGACGGATCGATCGATTTGGCCGAGAGGAAAACTAGGGTTTTCTGCGAAAACGGTTCTGTTTTTTTATATACAGACGTGGAGAGCAACCGATAGAACGGGGGACCGCATTCAGAGCTCCTGTTCTATGTGTAAAATTTAGAATGGAGGGTTATCGGTTTGCCGCCAAGGGTTATTTTGCTCGATTTTTTATAGGTGCGGGAGGTTTCCACCCCCAGCCGCACCCCGCTCGCTACGTGTAACGTACGTGGCGATAGAACGGAGGACTGCTTTCAGAGAACGGTCTCCCGTTTTATGCGTAAAATTTAGAATGAGGGGTTATTGGTTTGCCACAAGGGGTTATTTTGCTCGGTTTTTGATAGTTTAAAATTTTTTTTAAAATAAATATACTTCGTCTGTTTTCTCCTGCTTTGATCATTCTCTGAGGGTTAAAATACATTTAGCCTTTTAAAAAAAAAATTATTTGACACATCAATCATGCACAATTTGCCTCACATGTACTCACATTGCATGTTTGTGCAACCGTGATAAAGCAAAATAAGTGTAGGTTAGTGCTAATGAGTGTTTTTAAGTTGACGAGTGGTTGAGTTAAAATGAGCAAAGCAGACGATAGTCCCATTACGTGGATCTCTAAGATGCGCGTCTTTCTGGTGAAGAGAAACGTGTCTATTTATGTAACTCAGTGGTGGCCTTCTTTGGAACATATCACAGAGTTTAGAGTGGACAAAGCTGCACTTGACTTTCTAGAGAGAGAGAGAAAGAGAGAGATGGAAGGCGTTTTAGGAGTGAGAAAAGGTGCATGGACTAAGGAAGAAGATATTCTTCTCAGGCAGTGCATTGCTACTTATGGCGAAGGAAAATGGCATCAAATCCCACACAGAGCAGGTTCTCTCTCTCTCTCACTCACTCTCTCTCTCTCTCGGCTTGCATATCAGGCCTCGACACCCATCAATGTCAAAAAATAAGAACTAAATAACATGCAGCGAAACCTGTTTGATCTTAACGACAACATGAACGGTCTACAGGGTTGAACAGATGCAGAAAAAGTTGCAGATTAAGATGGTTGAATTATTTGAAACCAAACATAAAGAGAGGCGAATTTGAAGAAGATGAAGTTGATCTTATGATGAAGCTTCATAAGCTTCTAGGCAACAGGCAAGTTCGTCACAACTTTCTCTTACTTGTTTAAGAAGGATTCATACAACTTCAACGAATAAAAAAAAAACAATTTTTTTGGGATTTTTTTCAACGATTGGGTTTTGAACAATGAAATTACTGTCGCCAGCAGTAAAAAATAATGTAAAATTAAGATAAAAAATTATTTATCCATGTCAAATTAGTTGGGTATACTGTTATTCATCGCTGTTTCTTGTCCTTTGTTCAAGTTATCGAATCAAAATTATTTATCAAATTAACATTCTACAAATTTACTGTTTTTGTGCTTTTGTGGAACATGGACTAATGTTTTAAACATTAAGTTTAAAATAAATTAGAAGAATAATATTATATTTACACTGTACTTATAGTCTTTTTCTTAATTTTGTGTTAAATATTAATTAGTTTAATTAATAATTTATTTTAATTATATGTAACTTATTATATTAATTATAATAATTAATGTTTGTCCCATCAAAAATAAAAATTAAAAAATATTAATAATGTTACGGGTATTTTTTTTATTTTAATTTATTAAAAAATATATAATTAATGTAATAAATTATAAAACTAATTACTAGTACTATTTCACAGTAGATTCCATGATAAATTGAGATTTTTCATCAAATATCTTGGGCGATTTTATTATTCACTTAATAAACTTATTTGACTAACTTTAAATTTGGAGCCCAAAAAATGTCATCCAACTGCATTTTTATCATAAATGAGCTGGCCTCTCACGTTGATAATTATTGTATATTTTAAAATGAGTGCTACTTTGTAAGTCAACATCAATTTTCGTAAAGATTAGATTGTTTTGACACATTTTTTAACTATAGAATATGTTCATAGATCTTATTCTATAAATAAAATATATGAATAGCATTATCAAATTATTGAACAGACTTCTCTCTAACTTTATAATTTACAGGTGTAATATGACAAAAGCGAAAAATATAATAATTAAATTAATAAATAAAATAGTTGCGAAACGATCCAGGTGGTCGCTAATCGCCGGAAGACTTCCGGGGAGAACAGCAAACGACGTGAAGAACTACTGGAACACCCATTTACGCAAGAAGGAAGAAACTTCTAGAGAGAGAGAGACTTCAAAATTCTCCAAATCTCTCTCTCGACCCGAGGTTATAAGACCCCAAGCTCGGACCTTCTCCAAAAGCTTCATTCTGAAATGCCAGAAAGCTCGTCTGGAAGAATTCGAGCAGAGAAAAGAACAACCCACTGTTTCATCTCCGTCTTCACCGCCGTCTCCCTCTCAAGTTCTAGCTGCAGTTCCACGGTCGCCGGAGAACGAGAAAGAGTGGTGGGAGACTGTGTTAGCGGAGGTCGTTGAAGACGAAGGAGAAGGAAACAATATCAATAAAATGATCTCCATTGGTGGGTCTGATCTGGAGCAGCCATTGAAGACTTACGGTGAAGTTGGAGACTGTGTTTTTGACGAAACATGGTGGACAGAGATGCAGTTCGATGTTGGACTCGATCTTCTTTAATTAATGATTAATAAGAAATTAGAAACCGTACCAATAAACTTAGTCTATTCCCGATGATTACTTGGAGTTGGTTTATTTTGTTTTTTTTTTCAATTGTTTAATGGAGAAAGTAGAGAAATGCAAAGAAATATGCAAGAGATGAAGGAGGAGGACAAACAAAGAATATTTGTAGACAATGTTTGTTTTGTATTGTGTAATAAAAGACTTACATATGAAAGAAGACTTTACATATACACCACTAAAACATAAAGTGATAAAGGAATCTAATTAATAAACAAATAAAGAAAGTCGCCAACATCCCCACCAGAGCAACGCCGGATGTTAAAAATTTTGGAGCTAAAAATAGAAAAACTAGAGGAGGAAGCGGATTTGTAAGAGCGTCTTCGAGTTAATATTCTGAAAGTATAAATTTGACAATCAAAGAATAACTGATCACTTTCTCCTACACAAAATGGTAGTCAATTTTTCATGCTTGGATTTTAAATGTAATAGCGGATTTGACACAAGATGTGTAACACTCAAATTATCACAAAAGGTAACAAGTATCTCTAATGAAACAATACTCTAACAATTTAGGGTTTAAAATTTAAAATTCAAAATCCTCCAATAAATCCAAAGTCAAAATCTAATATAAGATTTTAGGCACAAGTCTCTCAATTAAGAGGGAAATCTGATTCAATGTTATCACCAATTGTTCTCTACAATTCTGATTGGTAATTAGATTTGTTGTTTTTCGGATAGAAAATTCATTTGGATTCAGGTTTTTAGAGCAAAAAAATTCAAGTGGATCTCGAATTTTGGGGGAGAGATTGTTATGAATCTCTCTTATAAATTGAGAGGCTCGGTAATGGAGAAGGACACACCAAAGCTCTCTTTCGAGTTCCAAATTCAGAAAGCTTCTCTCTCTCTCTCTCTCTCTCTCTCTCACAGCCAGAAGTTTTACCTTCGAGTTCCGACCTCTGAGCGCAACCCAGTCACAGCCACAACCTCCATTCGAGCGGCTAAGCTCTTATAAAACTTCTCTTGGTTGAAGTTGTCACCACCTTTCGAAGACAAACTTCCATCGTTGACAACACACTCTCCGTGTGTTAGGGTGAACGACGAAAAAGGAAGAAGAAGGAAGAACGAGTTCTTCATCTCAATCAGTGAACCAAACCAATTAGATCACTTAAAAGTGGTCCAACCGAATCGGTCTAGCTGAACCAAAATCAGTCCAACCGAAGCAAATTTAGTCCAATCGAACCAGAGCCAATTCCAATTTCAATCACAGCTGACCCAAAAGGAATCAGATTTCTTCTGGACCATCAAATTCAACTAAAAGTCATCCGAAATGATCCAATATGATCGAGTCAATCCAACAATAAACCGGTAAGAAATTTCTACCTTAATTCTTTTGAAATAGATTTATTAAAGTTGAAAACTAATACCAAATATTTTATCTAGGCAGAAAAAATCCTGAAAGTCGTTTGAATTGATCCAATTCAACCATATCTGACTTAATAGTGCACGTAAGAAATTTCTACTTAAATTCTTATGAAATTAGATTTATCTAAGTGAGAATTTAATACCAATATTTTATTTAGGGAGGATATTATTTGAAATTTTAGAAAAATCTTAATAATCCTGAACTCTCGGAATCCAGTTAAGTGAAACACTAAGTTTTCAACGTTTTGACTACGACTCTACATCACAAATCTATGTTATTTTTTCAATATATTTTATTATTTGATTTTGATATTTGAATTGAACACGCATGTTTAAGCATTGACATATTATCATTTTAAAATATAAAATATATATATATATACTGTGATTGAATAAGGCAAATACTTGTAGGAGTTCGTGTAACTTAAATCCTGAGGGAAGAGTTGAGAGGGTTGAGGTCACAGACTACAAACTGGGATTGTAAATAACCAAGAAACTAATCTAGTAGAAGTGAAGAATTATCAATAAGAATAATGTCGTCGACATAAACCAACATAATAATAATGGAAGAACGCTTCAGAAAAATAAATATTGATGTATTAGACTTTGATGCCGAAAAATCTCATGCCAAAAGTGTAGTATATAACTTGGTGTACCAAAGCTCTTGGAGACTACATGTGACATTAAAGTGCTTTCTTTAATACACAAACAATAGAGGGATGAGAGGAATCTACAATACTTAAAGGTTTTTACATAAACAACATGTCAACGAGATCACCATGCAGAAAAGCATTACTGATATCAAGTTGTTTAATAATTCAACGAAGAGATAGAGCTAAGGATAGAGTCGTGCGTACAGTCGCTGGTTTAACAGTGGCTAAATGTTTCATCATAATCTAAGCCGTCCGCTTGATCATACCCTTTAGCCACTGACTGAGCCTTATAATGACTGATCGAACCATCACAATTTGACTTTACCTTAAAGACCCATTTACAACCAATAAGTTTAACCCCACGTGGCAAAGAAATAAGTTGCCAACTGTTATTCTTATGGAGAGCTGAAATTTCATCATTCATAGCGGCTAACCAATGTTTGCACTTGGCACTAGCCGAAAAGTTATTGGATGTGTATGCAAATATGTTTCAACAAAGAAAGCTTTTGAGTTGAAAATTTCATCCTTGGATCTAGTTTTCATGGAGTGATGATTGGTTGTAAGTGCTCTATTGCTATGATTAGATGTGCTAGCTTGTATATTAGAAGTAGAAAAGGGTTGTATATGAGTGGATGTTGAAGGGAATGAGAAAGAATTTGGGGAAGCATAGGGAACATGAAGGAAGGGAAAGGTACTGAGGAAATTGGGATGAATAAGGAAGATGTGGGTGAAACTAAATTGGCGAAAGTGGAAAAAGGAAAAGAAGACTCATGAAAATTGACATGGCAGATGATATACATATGATTAGAAACATGATTGAAGCATATATAACCCTTGTGATGTGCACTATAACCCAAGAAAACTCATGGTAGGGAGCAGGGTTATAGTTTGTGTTAATTGAATGGATGAAGAAAATAAAAACAAAGACATCCAGAAATACAAAGTGAGGAGTCATAAGGTAAAATATGAAATAGACATTCAAAAGGGGACTTGTAATTTAAAACAGGTGTAGGCATGAAGTTTATCGTGGTTGTTTCAAAAGCATACAACCAAAAACATTGTGGAACGAAAGAATGGAAAAGTAATGATAACCAGTTTCAACAACATATCAATTTTTTCGCTCAACACATCCATTTTAATTTGGAGTGTATGGCAAAAGACTCCATGATGTATGCCGAGGGATTTAAAAACAACAGATAATGAATGAAACTCTCCTCCTCAATCGGACTGGATTGCTTTAACTAGAAGACCAAATTGATTTTGAACAAGCTTATGAAATTCCAGGAATGTGTTGAGAACTTGACTTTTTTATTTTAAGCAATACAACTAAGTAAACTGTGTGTGACTCATCAACAAACAGAACAAAATAACGCACCCTTGTGATAGAATTAATAAGGGAGGGATCTCAGATATCAGTATGCACAAGCTCAAAAGGAATGATGCATGAGAAATTGAAATTGAAATTAGAAAAGGCAAACAATGATTTTTACTCATTTGACAAGCAGTACAAAGTTTTGTCACAAATGACCTTGCAAAAGAGACGTTACATGAATTTAAAGTAGTCGATAAATTTGTAGAGATGGGATGTCTTAAAGGAGGTGGCACAAATTTGAAGAGGAATTGGTCGAGGAAGAAAATAATCAGAGTGAAATTCAACAAATATAGGATTTTTACGACACAATTTGTTAGTACTAACAAGATTATGTGATATAAGAGGAGTATGAAAAAAAGTTCACAAAAGAAGATGGTTTCTTTTTGTAGGAAACATAACACGACCAATATGAGCAATAGAGATGGACTTATCGTCGGCCACCATCACTTGAGTAGGACCATTGTAAGGGATGATGTTGAGCAACGTCAAAGATTGCAATGTGAAGTGGTGGGTTGCTTCGGAGTCCAACATCGCGGTCAGAGTTGGAGAGGGAAGGGGTAGGATTCCAACGGCATTGGCTTGAACTGGAGATGTATTAAAGGTAGAGGGCTTATGTGATCCATTTAGCCTATGATAGCAGACTATAGCTGTATGGCCTAACTTGTTGTAGATCTTGTAGCATGGCTTGAAATTTGTGTTGGGTCAAGACGGGCGCCAATTTTAAGTCGTACCGGAAAATGGCCATGGGCACTATGATAGATTGACAAGAGATGGAGGCACAAAATTATGGTTAAATAGAACAACGTACTTTGACTTGAGGAGGACGATGGAACATGTGGAAGACGACATTGGTTAAAGGAAGCTCGAAGATGGAAGCTAATTAATGGAGTTTTGTTTCTCTAAGAAAAACTCGTAGCTCTAAAATAGACTCTGCATCTTCGCCAGAGAAGGCTAATCCGCGCGGCGATGTGTGTTGAAAACACCAAAAATAATTTGATGTAGTCAAAGGAGCAACAAATGATAATCAAGAAACAATAGAGAGACAATATCCATGGATGAATATAGGAGAACCAATGACGAGATCAAGAAAAAAGAAAATAAATACAACACTACAAATTTTAATCAAAGACATTCAAGAAAAGGAATCGTCACAAGATATGTAACGAACCATAATATTACTAAGTGTTGATGGAGAAGCAAAGATTGGAAAACAAGTACAAAACGAAGCCCAAAACGTAAGAGATGTCTCAAAAATAAAAAATTTTCACATGGTCATCAAATATGGCACTACTCTATCCCAAACTCTTTAACTTCAAAGTTCTTACAAGTGCTACATCATTGGGCTAGACCCACAAGTTGAATTAAACTCGAAACTCACGCTATTTAAATCTAATTTTCGCGGCCACTATCCACTTGCAGCACCTTCCAAATATCAATTTTCTTTTTCTTGTTTTTAAGAAACTTTCCTATTATCTAATTAGGATATTTTATTAGTTTTTAAATTATGTTATTGCCTTATTAAATTTATACTTTTGCCTATTTAAGTGAGACTTGTAATAGATTGAAGACACTTTTTTTTTAAATGAATTGATTATTTTTATGAAGCTTTTTGTTTTCAGATGAGTTCTTTATAATTCTCTTTTTAAGTTTTTGGATTATAACTTGATCTTCTTCAAATGTATTGTTGAAAAGATCGAATTTGATAGTTTAGGTTCAACCAACGAGTTTGGTTTGGGTTTAGCTATTTTTCTGATAACTTCGGTTCCATTGCTAACTTTCGATTGCGGTCAAGTTCTTTTTTCTTGTTCTTTCGAATCAATAAAAGCATAATTGCCTTTGATTTCTGCATTGCGTGTTGAGTCTAAGATTTCTAGTATCTTAGATTTGCATCATAATTTTTGCTAAAAATATATGAATTTGTAGATTGGTAAGAAAGGTCGAATCCACAGAAAATAATAAATAAATTCAATTCTATAAAAATTAAATTACAAGCGAATTGTAGGTTTTTAGTTTTAAGAATTAAAAATAAATAGTAAATAATAAAATGAGATTTCAATAAAAAATAATTATCTAGTCAAATGGTGATTTCAATTTTAATTTGGTGAACTCATTTTTGAAACATGAATAAATTTTCAAACTTATTGAATAAATTAGTTATAGTTACCAATACACTCTAATAATCTAATCTCTCCTTAGTTTCTCGATAACCAAGAGACGCTTTATAGATTAACTGTTTTATTAACAAACAACCCTAAAGAGACGCTATTAGGATTTAATTTATCAATAGCATTAAGAATTAGAGAAACCCAATTCTAACCAACCATCTCAACAAACGCCAATAATTTAAAATAGATCATACATCTTCATAATCTATGTTATTTACCACATGTATTAGAACATTTAAACAATTATGAATTTGAAATTCCTAAATTGCGATATATTAAATTAATAAATTGAAGAATGATGTTCAAACAATCTACAAAATAATAATGTTATGAAGTAAAGAAGTTGTAGAAATAATCTATAAGAAAAAGAGTAAAAAAAGAGTAGATCTTACCATTTTTTGGTGAATAAAAATTTCAATTAATCCATTCACTAGAAATAAAAATTTCGCAATCCATAAAAGAGTAGAAAAAAACCCTAAGGAAAAGAAGAGAAAGTGGCCTTAGAGAAAGAGTAAGTGTGAGTGAGAAGATAAAGGGAGAGATGGCAAAGAGAGAAGAAGAAAAGATAAGATTTTTCGTTTTCAAAAAGAGATCTCACCTGATTTAAAATTATTCAAATAAGAGTCTTTTCACTTTACTAATCTAAATTTCTCTCCAAATTCGTAGGTGTAACCGCCAATAATATATTCACAGTATTTAAAAGATTCCATTTTCAAATTTTCTTTTAAACAATATTTGGTGACGCGACTGTAAGACGTGGGAATGCCTTATTTCAGAATTTCTTATGCCCATTTTTCACTTTCTTTGGAAGCTTCCTCCAAAACTTGTTTTTAGTTTCTAAATCTTGAAATTGATTCTAATTGATTAAAACTTTCGTCATAACGTACAAAACATAAAATTCATCAAAACCAAGATGTCAAGCATTTAAAATAATAAATATAAGGAAAAAGCAACATGAAATGAATGAGATTTTGAGTCTTATCTCGAGGCTCGTTATGGAGGTGATGAAGGCATTGTAGTCGCTAAGGGTGTTTATTTGTCCGTTCGGTTTGGTTTTGGAGTAAAACTGAACCGAACCGGCTAGCAACTAATTTTTTGGATTTGATCCAAAACCAGCCAGCAAAACAGCTGGAGCTGTATGGAAACTATCGGTTCGGTTCCGGTTCGTTAGATTATTAAAAAAAATATTTTAAAACAATATAAAATATAATATATACTTTAAAAATAAATAGAATTATGAAATGTCCCAACTCAAAATTTTGAGTACAACAGTTTACACATGAAACCAAAATAATTTTAATTTAGATTTTTCTAAAAAATGTGATAAAAAAAAGAAAATTCTAATAAATTTTCGTTGATGAGTAGATGATCCTCGTTGACCAAAAATCGAATAATATCCAAAATGATGAGTGAAATTGCTTAATAATATATCTATCTTAGTAGTTCATAAATTTAAAAACAAAACAGTTAATATAGCAAAATATAAAATCAAACCAAAGTATCATGTTAGTAATATTACCTGTTATAAAAAATTAAAAAGTGCTGAAAAAATGCTGAATATTAGCTTCAAGACTTCAACTATTACATCAATATTGAAACACTATCTTTATCTCCATTAGTCGGTGTAAAATTTGTAAAATATAGTTAACAAACCAATTAGGAAAATGAATTATAAATATAAAATGAAAAGAAAACAAAGATGTAAAACACACCTTATTCACATTGTCAATATTATCCACTGAATAATTAATGTAGATAGATTGATGTTTTGACGTCTGAATCTAACTTTGAATGCAAATAAGCGAATCGATAGTCTTTTGGGATAAATAACTACGAAATGAATCAAGTATATATCTTCCGCTGCTAAAAGCTGACTTTGAAACAACTGTTGAAATGAGGATAATTATTATATTCATTGTCATTTTACTCAATAGTGAAAATTTTAAGGAATTTGTTTTCCACCATGCGAAAATATTATTTTTATCTGAAAACGTTTATAGTCATTCAGATAAATATTGATGAATTTCAGTTTTATTATTTGAATCGTCGTACTCATTATGACGATTACAAAACATCTCATACACATTATTGTGAGTCAAACTACTACTTTGTATTATCATAATAAAATTCATTCCAACCATTAAACTAGAATTATCTTTTGAAAATTAGATTACACTCAAGATATAATCTTTTAATCACAATTTTTACTTGCTCACCAAATCATTTGCCTTCTCATAATCATACAACATGGTGAGACAATGTTTCAAAAACTCTATTTCACATATAGGATCTAGTACAATTGCCACATACATCAACAAATTGATTTTACACAATTACTCACATTTTTGTCAAAATTTCTCTGTATGTCAATAGTCATTCTCCTCATCAACGCATTATCTCACTTTGAGTAGTCATAGATAACAATTTTCAAATTACACACTTAACTAATATAAATATTCGAGATAACATGTGAAGAGGTCAAAACGACAACAATTGTATAATAAAGATCTTCAAAAACTTAATAAACTCTCTAATATTAGCCTAGTTTTTTATTGTGGGTGGCCTTTCGCTTTTTCCGTCCAAATCAAGAAAATAATTACTATCGATTTCAATTAACTTTGCAAAAGCTCTTTCATATTTTTTGGCACTTTCTAACATCAAATATGTAGACTTTCATATAATAGGTATATCAAGACAAACATTACTTTTGCAAATAATTTTTACATTTTCAACATAATTTCTAAATTGTTGTAGCCTTGCAGGGGAATATTGAACATATTTCCCGACTTTACGAACTCTTGGGATAGACTCTTGATGATCTTTTAAACCATCACACATAATCGAATTCAAAATGTGTGCAAAACATCGCACATGCATGTATTCCCCATTCAAAATTAAACCATTCTAATTTTTAATAGTTTTGATCAAATACAAAATTGAAATATCCTTCGAAGAAGCATTGTCAAATATAATAGTAAAAAAATTTTCAATTTCTCATTCAAATATCTTTCTACTTCTCTATCAATTGTTTCGCATTTATGATTCGAAATCAAGCAAAATTGATAATTCTCTTACACAAGATATAATCACTATCAATATAATGAGTAGTTAATACCATATAACTCCAATTTTGAACAGAAATCTATGTATCTGTAGTCAAGCATACTCGCTGAAATGTCTTTCGAAAACAATCTTTCAATTTCATTTTTTTCTTTCTCATAAATACTCAAAATATTTCGTGTAATGATAGTTGTAGAAGGTATGAAAAATTTTAGTTGAACATACTGTGAATATGTTCTAAAACCCTCTTCTTCAACAAATTTGAAAGGCAATTCATCAACAATAATCATTTTTGCGAACAGTTTTCGACAAGTTGCAAGACTAAAACAAGTTACATTCATTCCTTCTCCCATATTTTAATAGCTTAATGTCTTTTGCTTCCTATCAACATTTGCCAATAATTTGTTGCAAGTAAGAATGCGTATTTTCAAATTTGATGTCTCTTTCTTCAATGCATGACAGACATATGACTGTGAACATCAATTACATTTTGCTCTAGGTTTGTTATTATTAGAACTTTCAATTTTAGTAAAATGATTTCAAATTTCTTATTTTTTTTTCTTTTTGTTTGACTAAGAGTAGGACTCTTTATACTTTCAGTAATGCTTTGCATCCTAAAATAATAATTAATTAATCAAAGATATAATTAAAGTTATTAAACTACAAAGTTCACACTTCACATCAATAAAAAC
Source organism: Begonia peltatifolia (assembly GCA_022433055.1). Classification (NCBI taxonomy): domain Eukaryota; kingdom Viridiplantae; phylum Streptophyta; class Magnoliopsida; order Cucurbitales; family Begoniaceae; genus Begonia; species Begonia peltatifolia. Next base: position 1,297,893 of record CM039530.1, read on the forward strand.
AAAATTAAAATACACAGTTTGCATTTCAAAGATAAAATTAACTTCACGGTTCACAGTTCACATAAAATAATGTTTTGAAAGCCTATTGGTTCTCCCTCCTCACTTCCTCTTTCTGTATTTGAGTAAAAGAAGACAAATAGAGGAGAAAACGATAAAAAATTTGGGAATGAACACCACGAAATTAACAATAATAAAACAACACAGAATGTTGCAAAAATGATAAAGAAGAAATCACAAACAAATTGCTCTCGGTCACAGCCGAAGAGTCTCTCAAAACAGAACGAAAATTTAATCTTTTGTTTTATGGTTTTTAATTTAAGTACCATTTACCAAATATGTGAAATACAAAATAAACAAAGTCGAAAAGCAAAGAGTTATTCCTCTACCCAAACGCAAAAAACAGAATGAATGTACTCGCCACCAGATGCCTAGTGGGAGAAAGAACAGCATAAGCACCAGCCAGAGAGTCGAGATTTGAGAAGTTGTCAAAGGAAGTGAACGAGATCAGTCGTCGGCTGGCCAAAGAGCTTCAGACTTGGGAGAAGAAGAAATTACTTAATACTTAGAACTGAGAACTATTAGAACTAGAAGTAGAAAACCGAACCAATTAGGGCTTGATCGATTTGGTTCAGAGCCATATTGGTTTTGAATGATCCAAATTGAAAATCAAACCAATAAATTTGTTTCTTACAAAATAGAACTGCATTTCAGTTTTATTTTGCTCAAAACTGACCAGAACCAGACCGATTTCACTGGTTCCGGTCTGGTTCCCAGTTCCAGTTTGGTTTTGCTTACCTTTAATACTCGCTACACAGTTCGCTGAGAAAATAGATTACATAGTCATGGTATGACACTGAAGTGATTTTCTGGATGTAGGGAGCCACGAAGATGCCATCTTTAGAAATTGTAGAGATGGCTAAGGGCAACAAGGAACTTTTTGCTGAGAGCTATCCAATTCTCAACAGTGGTAGTATAACAAACTAGTTTGGGAGTATATCATCGCGGAGAGAGAGAGAGAGAGAGAGAGAGAGAGAGAGAGAGAGAGAGAGAGAGAATACAGCTAATGATGAGTCAATTGTAACACTGCCATAAGGTGAAATCAGGAATGTGTTGAAGGGAGAGTGAATCAAGAAGTTGTGGAGCAGGTGGATGAGAACCATTGAAAATGATATCGATTCCATTTGCATAACAATATTGAGGAGTTGTTCTTCTAAAGCAAGATAGTTTGTGGAGTTTAAGTTTAATTGTTAATGTTTGATTTATTAAAAAAAAAAAGGAGGCAGAGAAGACGCCAGAGAGAGAAGAATATCATAGAGATTAATGATGACATGTGCTCTGATGCCAAGTAAAGAATTGTTGAGAATGGATAAATCTACGAGGGATGAAGGACCATATAAGAGAAAAACAAAGAATATTATGTAGACAATATTTGTATTGTATACATTTCCTTGAAAAAGTTTAAAAATAATTGTTTTACGGCACCGGTGGGTTCCCTTAACCAAACCACTGCATTTCCTTTATGAGAGAAGTCGCCGGCTCATTCTTCAACAGGCACGCGATCAGAGCAGAGGGCAAGTCTTCTCCCACTGCTAGTAAGCTTACAGTTTCATATTCTATTTTACTCCCCGATGGGCCTTCTTTTCACCCTTCCCTAACGGTACTACTTCACTATCGGTCACTCAGGAGTTTTTAGCCTTGCAAGGTGGTCCTTGCTGATTCACACAGGGTTCCACGTATCCTATGCTACTCGGGTCAGAGCGTAAGCTAGTGATGCTTTCGGCTACTGGACTCTCGCCTTCTAGGGTGCAGCACTCCCATACAACACATGCGCTTCGCCTGGCAGCACGACGCTTGGATTGCTCTCCCACAATCCCGTTTTCTTTTTTATGGTATTTTAGGCAGCTGCCATTTCGCTCGCCACTACTACATATTGGGGAATCACTTTTGCTTTCTTTTCCTCTGGCTACTCAGATGTTTCGGTTCGCCAGATTGTCTCTTACCTGCCCGCATATCTCAAAATCAGCAGCAGTTTGAAAGGTTGACTGACCTTTTTCATCTTATAAATCTTTTTCTAGACGTTGAATTAATACAAAAATCTTTTTTTTAGTATTTATTAGTGAATTTTTCCCCTTTTTTTTTTCTATTTTAATAGCGGAAAAAAGATATTCTTAAATGTATCTGTGTATTGTTTACCCATATAAAATACCAGATGAAATAGAACGATCTTAGAAGGGATATAATAAAATTATTTGATTGATTCTTACCATAGAAACTAAATCCAATATCGTTTAATATTTGAATAAGAAAAAATGAGTATTTTAAAAAAATATTGGATTAACTTAAAAATTTAACCACATGTTTAACATATCATGATAAGATAATATGAAAATTTTTATTTTTTTCTAACACTTTTATGATTTATTATAATTATTTTACATCACTTTGATAAAATAATTCACTGAAATTAAAATAAATTGTAAAACTGTTATAAATTACAAAAATTTTCAAATTTATTTTACATGATGTGATGAATATGTGGTAAAATTTTCAAATAAAACCAATATCGTTTGGTGTTTTTTAAAATATCTCTTATTCCTTCTTTATTTATTTAAAACCATAGTTAAATCCCAAAAATGGCTCCAATTATGCCTTAAGTCTAGAAAAAGGTTCAAAGAATTTTTCGTCCAAAAAAAAAGCTCAAAGTATTGAAAAGGTGTAAAAAACGGCTTTGCAACAAACAAATGAGGCCCCACGTTCTGTTTTCTGAAGGCGAATGATTTTCTGCGTCCGGAGAACGATTCTGTTCCCCACGCTAGGCATTTATGAGGATGGAGATCCCCCGTGTGGAAAACGGTTTGCCGTTCTCCTAACGTGACAAACCGTTTTATGAGTGTTCTTAATACGACTTGCTGCATATGGAGAACGGCAAACAGTTCTCACGCACACGGGGGATGTTCACCCTCAAACGACAAACCATTCTCCATTAGTACAACGTCGGTTGACCCTCATTTAGACAATTTTTCATTTGAAATCTGCCTTTTCTCTCGACCAAATCCCCAGATCCGAGCATTGTGCAGCCGAAATCACCAGATTCAGATGTTTTTTGTTGAAATCTGCCAAAACCAAGGGTTTTTTTGAGAAAATTTTGAAACCGAGCTAATACCAAAAACCCTTGCTAAAAATTGTCAGATTTTGCAAGATTGGGGTTTTTTCGTGCTGCAAATCAACAAATCCGTGTTGTTATTTCGCTGATAAGCCAAAAAAAAATTTGAAACTTCAAAAATCCAAAAAAATTCCTGAAATCTCGAATGTTTACAGGTTGAAAAGCTTCTTGGCAGAATTTACAAGGTGGCCCATCAAACTGGGTGCCAGATGAAGTGTCGCAGCTGCCTCTTGGTTATTTTTTCATGGAGTTTCGAAGTCGAGCGTATAAGGAGTAGTACGAATAGGACATAAGAATCCACTCGATCTTTTACGGGAAGACTGTCAATTTTAGTAGTTGAAAGTATTTGGGGATCAAGGAGATGTTTGACAACATCTCCCTCCATGGGTTGTACGACATATGAGGTAAGAGCTGCGACAGAATTGTTCGTTTATTTTATGCGAACTTATATAGTACGGGAGTGACGGAGCACTTAAAGACGTACATTTTCAATACAGAATACATGCATTGAATGACATGGATACACATGATTCCGGTAAATTCCCACCTGGTGGAGTTGCGCACACTCGTATTCATGTTGACTATGTATTGTTCGTAGTCGTTTCTCATCTCAAATCGTGCACCTCCCGCTAACCACTCCAATTGTGAGCTTGAATTTGTAGCTTCTCAAGTTTTTTCTTTATATAGGGATACAGGAGGTCTGTTGTTTGTGCCAGCTTATTAAATTTTTTCACGATACGAGCTATTATCCACTTTCGGATCATCTCAAACATGTTCAGAACGACTTGTCCCTCACAGGTAGTAGAAGTGCATTGAATAACCCGCTCAAATTATTCAAGCCCATATCGCACTTGGAGATGAAAGAAAAGACATGACTATCTCAATATTTAGGCAATTCTGCTCGAATCCATGTGTGGGTATCTAGGTTAAATTGATATAATTTCTTAGTCGAAATGATACTTTGTCGTTGCGCTGACTGCATTTCAAATCGCATCTCTGTATGCTCTACCCCATAACAAACATTTGAAGTTTGCGTACATATGTTGTAGATAGAAGCGGTGTTCGGCTTCTTTAAATTCCTCATCCACAGCCTTCAGCAACCGTTGATATGTGAAAAAAATATAGAACTGATCAGGATATTGCTGTACAATTACTATTAGAATTAAGCTTGGAAATGTATTATACTTTTTGTCGATCTGAAATAAATGTTCATCTGCCTCCTAATCCAATATTTAGTTCTCGCTTCAAATGTTGCAAAAACCACTACTAGCTGTCCGCAGATTCTTTTTCGACATTGGCAACATCGACGGGGATATATTTTATCATTGCAATCAATACTGACGGTTGTGAGTAATTGTCCGGAACACAAGCCCTTAAGATGAAAACCACTCAAATAGATAATAGGACGATTGTGCTACAGCAAACCTGTCTTGTAAGCAGTAATGCACATATACATTCTTCGTATACCATTGAATCACTCTCCGTTTCGTAAGCATGTATTTTTACTGTGCTACCCGAATTTGATCTATATATTTCTGCTGCGTATGACCAGACTATCTTGTACTGTTCAACACCCTTGCCTTCGTTAAGTGCGAGCTATGCTTCTTGTTTTTTTGGTAATATCGAGTTTAATGTTGACAGTGAAATTCTTTCTAACTGTCTCGATGATGAAAGAGATTTTCCACATATGTTTACTTTTAAACATGTCCAGATAATGATTTACAATATATTTTGCATTAATGTTTCGATTCTCAATTACCCTCGCACAGCTGTGAGAATTAATCAAACTTTTTATTTGAAAGGTCTTCTCGTCTTACATATGCGAAGTATGCAGTCGTCACGCACATCTGTCTATGCATTACCCTCCACTTGTCACTTTGGGCAAATTTGATGTCATAACTATTTTGCATAGAATATTCGAGAATTTCCGTTTTAATTTCCTTTATATATCTAAATTTTTTCCAAGAAAAAACCACATTAAAATTTCTTTACATACCGGTAAGCTTTCCACCTCATCAACGTCCGAACCGGTCAGTGTTTGAAGTTCCTAGTCTAGAGTTTTAGAGGTCGAATGCACCTCTTTTTCTTCGTCCCCATCTATGTGATCGAATGCTTGAATATCACCATATGCAGAAGTGGCGTGTGAATACCAATCAATCTCGACATCAAAACTTATTGGCTCATCTAAATCAGCTGCTTTAATTGAATCATCATCCATCGTCGTCGCTAATATAAAGAAACTTCTCGAAAGTAAGATAATAGTGGAGATATTTTAGAGAGATCGAGAAGAGAGAAGTTCGAGGTGGTGTGAGAATGGAGGGGAGAGGCTCGACCTTTAAATAGAGCTGGAGAATGCCAAACTGTTCTCACGCGGGTGCATTTTTTAGGCTAGAGATTCCCCGCGTTCAGAAGTCTGAAGGAGAATGGTTTGCCGCATTCGGAGAACGACATACTGTTTTCACGTGCCCAGGGATCTCCAACCTCACAAATGCCTACGCGAAGAACAGTTTATCGCGTTCAGAAAATAGCAAACCGTTCTCTATCAGAAAACAGAACATAGAGGCATATTGGTTTGCCACAAAGTCATTTTTTGTACTTTTTCCATACTTTGAGTTTTTTTTTTTTTTTTTGACAAAAAAATTCTTTGAACTTTTTTTAAAACTTAAGCCATACTTGAAGCCCTTTTTGAGATTTAACTCTTAAAACAAATATTAAACGATATTGGATTTACTTGAAAATTTTACCAGGTGTTTGTCACATAATGGTAAGATAATCTTAATATTTTTGATTATTTTCTAATATTTGTATGATTTATTATAATTGTTTTACTTATGTTTGATAAAATAATTCAATAAAATTAAATAAATTGTACAACCGTTAGAAAATGACAAAAATTTCGAGATTATCTTAACGTGATGTAGTTAAAATGTCAGAAAATTTTCAATTAAAGCCAATATCATTTAGTATTTTTTTTTTAATATACTCATTTTTTCTTCATTTTATAAATTAAATTTAGAAAAAAAATATTAAACGATATTGAATTTACTTGAAAATTTTATAACGTGTTTCTCACATCATTTGAAGATAATGTGAATTTTTTTGTCATTATAATTATTTTACGTCTGATTTATAAAATAATTTATTAAAATTATAATAAATTGTACAAATATTATAAAATCACAAAAATTTTCAAATTATCTTACCATGTTGTGATAATCATGTGGTAAAATTTTCAAGTTAATACAAAATCATTTGGTAGTTTTTTAAAATACTCATTATTCATTCTTCATTTTATAAGTTAAATTTAAAAAAAATATTAAAAGATATTGAATTTGCTTACAAATTTTACACATATTTACCATATCATGATAAGATAATCTGAAAATTTTCATTATTTTCTAACATTGATATGATTTATTATAATTATTTTACTTCTATTTTATAAAATAATTCACTAAAATTAAAATAAATCGTACAAATATTAGAAAATAACGAAAATTTTTAAATTTTATTGTGAAAATGTGGTGAAATTTTCAAGTAAAAATAATATTATTTAATATTTTTGTAAAATTAATTTATAAAAAATAAATAAGGAACGAGGGGGCCGTTCTCCCAGATCGGCCCCCCAGTTCTGGTACTCGGAGAACGGCCACCTGTTCTCTAGGAACGGCCTCCAACCAGATGTTGTTTAGTTAGATTTATGATAGTTTAAGACTTAATTTGTTATTGTTGTTAGTTTAAGGGAGTTTTTAAAAAAACTTACTGTTTATAAGTTAAATTGAATTTTGCCTAAAAAATAAAAAAACCAAAATGGGAGACTCTTAGCTCAAAGAAAAGTCAACCTCCTTTTAGTTTGTGAGTTCGAAGAAGTCGATTTTCTAAAACAATCTAAACGTTCTACCTAAATCTTGATTTATGGTTTGCAACATAAAGATTTAAACCATAAATTAATTCACAACTTACCATAATAGACTTTAAAGTTATTAATTTAGCTCTTTATTTTTACCTCATTTATGATCTCTCTCTCCCTATCTTTATAACTTTCTAAATCTTATTAAATTTTCATTGCTAAGCTTTTGAAACGAATTCTCATTTTCACGACATTTTGACAAAGTATTTAAATTAGTGATTTCCTTTATCAACCACTTAAGCTAGATCACAAAAAATAAATTGTTGTTGTGACAATCACATTAACCTCGAGTATCATAGAGTTTACAATGTTCTTATAACCAAAAATCTTATCACAAAGTTAAGTTCATACGGGTGATAATGGAGATAATACGATAATAAACAATCAAATTTCAGCATATAGTATATGCGAAGAGCGGGTCGCTTAGAGCTCATAAAATGAAGTAGAAGGAGAGATTTGTTGGATCTCTTTCCTCGTAGGCTTGGCATAATGGCTGTGGTCAATCCACCTTGCATGTTTGGCTTCACTTGTCTCCTAAAGAACACTCAAGTGTAGGAGTGTCTCTGATTGCAAACCATATTCGGTTGAAATAATTTATCAAATAATTATTAAAATGAATATAAAAAATTAAATTGAACTCTTAAATTTTAACATCTAAAGTTACATGAATCTAATTATTTTTATTAATAATATTTTATTTTGTAAATTATTTGTTTGGGATTAAAGTTGGTTATACAAGTTTGGTATTATTTGTTAGGTAAGGAAGTTTAGTAAATTATTTCGAGTAAATATTGAATTCTAATCGTGTTTTTTTTATTCGCTCAATGTTCAAAATTGCTTCTTTAAACATTAAATAAATACGATACTCACACGTGTTCATCATATTTTTTTTTCATTATATTTATTTTTTCTAACACAGAAAAGTAGCTTTTGGATTTTGTTTCAAAAACAGGGATTCGAATTTGTATATATTTACTTATATTATATTTATCAAAATTAATACGTTGCATTTTTAATTGATTTTAGTGCATAAACATGCTATGCATGCGTATGTCATCTTACGATATACGTGCAAGTCATCATGCTATATCTATGTGCATCGTTATGTAATGCATGATGTGTGAAAGAATTTTTTTAAAAATAAATCACGTAAAAATATATAGTGCAAATATTAATAAATAGACCAAGATATGGAAACACAAAAATAACTCGTAATTTAGCACAAACTCGACCCAAATCTCACAAAATGGATCCAAAATCAATACAAAGTTTTTAAAATATTAATTTTTATTTTATTTTGAAATGATCCATGGAAAGCATATTACTTCACGATTCGGTTTGGGCCCGAGATCATAGTGTATCTACCTCAAAATAACAAGGTCGAAATCAATCATCGAGTCTCATTAAAGACTAGATTTAAAGCTATAAATTTAATTAAAACTTTAAATCACAACCTACATGAGTACAATCATGCAGGTAGCTCGACCTGTTCCACCTGCTTTTTGTGTCGACATTTGATTCAATTTTGGTAACCAAAGGAAAGACGTGAGACGTCAATTTATTGATTTGGTTTCTTATTTTTGATCGTTAGAATGAGTAGTCCATTTCCACTTCAATATCACACCCCCTTTTACTTTTATTTTACTTTCTACCAATTATTCTCTCACACTTATAGTCAACATATCTTTCTAGAAAATGAATTCTACAATTTGATGATCCTCCTACCGGCTGGAACTATTGCCATAGCCGGTCTGTTGAGCCTATTTCGCGGTTGTGATTAGGGTTAGCCACGATCTGATTCGGTTTGCTTTTGGAATCAAACCGTGACATAAAAATTTATATGGTTTGAAATCGTAACATGCACCTTAGTTTTAAAATAAAAATATTAATATTATTAGAATATATATGTTATTGATTTTAAATTTGTAACACCTTATTTGGGTTGAACTATGAATTATTTTCAGGTTTTTATTGACTTTGAATTAGATATGAATTAACCTTCGGTTGGCCGTGATTTAGTTTGGATTTCACAATTTCGAGTCCCAAAATTGTAATCCCAAACATGACTCATAGCTTTTCTGCTGCAATGCTCATCTCTAGTTGTGAAAGCACTAGCTTGGCTGTCGTCAGTTGGAACATGGCCGGTAACCCAGAAGTTGTTAGGTTCTTTAGTCATAATAAAACTCGTTTATTAAGATTACGAAACGTTCAAGATCTTACTATTATTGTGTTGACTTTGTAACGTTTATATATTTTTAAATTATTAAAACATATGTTGTGGGAATTGATAAATATAATAATTTATATTTTGGACCACTTAGACGGGAGATCCCTGCATTGTTTTCCACACGCAAGCATCAACTTTTCCTGCGTTGTCGATCTTGGAAGAAGGGAATAACTCATCGTACGTGCTGTCTTTAGGTTCACAGTTTAAATAAAATATTAATTAATTATTTATACCACTTATCATTGTCTCTTTTAAGGAATATCCAATCTCTAGGCTAATTATTTCTTAATTAGTCAATAAGTGCCCTTTAATTATGGGTTTTTTTCAAAAAAACCCATAAATTTTGGTTTTTTTTTAAAAAAACCCGTAAACTTTACTATTCACCAAAAAAAACAAAAAACTATCTTAAATCTGCAAAAAAACC
>CM039530.1:1317616-1370467 GCA_022433055.1 Begonia peltatifolia
GGTTTTTTTGCAGATTTAAGATAGTTTTTTGTTTTTTTTGGTGAATAGTAAAGTTTACGGGTTTTTTTAAAAAAAAACCAAAATTTATGGGTTTTTTTGAAAAAGACCCTTAATTATTGACAAGATATTGAGACTAGGGAATTGTTTTCAAGAAAACAGTTTTTTTTTTATTTAGTTTGATTTTTGAAAAATAATTTCAAAAAACACCGGAACATATAGTCTTTTGTTCTCTATATTTCTGTTCTCACCTAAGCAATGTTTTTAAAATGAGAATCCATCGTCTTCCCTCGTTGAGAAGGAAAAATTTGAACCCTACTCAAAGTCGAAAAACTGGATGACGTAAAATGTTTTCTTTAATAACTGAGCAGTCTGATTCTTTTTGAGAGTGAGATCGTAATCTTGTCCTAAAGAAAGCGGGGAGGATTTTAATTCTACTCGAAAGGTTAATAAAGCAAAGCGTTTTCTTCAAGGTGGAAGCGACTAATTTATGTTGCGTAAAATGGTCAACTCTTTGAGAGCAAATTTGTGATAGTCCATCATGTGAAGCTAAGGCCGACCAAATATTCTAGTAATTATGAAAGACCAATTTAGACCAGTGAAAATTCACAGTCCTACATCGCTTGAGATTTTGAAATACAAATATTCTTTATCTACCCTTTAATATTATGTATATTTTTATTATCTAGGTTTTTGTTAATCCTTCCAAATTCGGTTTAAATTAGTCGTGTGAGGCAAAAATTGGATTTTGAAAGGCAGAGATTGAAAATGAAATCTATTATCTGCAACTTGGCCTTATTCTAATTTTTCTGTGATCTTATGTTTTCCTAAACAATTTTCTCGTTTTGATTCAAATCAAGACATGAAAAAGTAATGAAATTGTTCAGAGAAAAGATTTTGACTGGATTATTTATATACTGTTCATAGAGTGGGAGTTTGCTCTTCGACAATGGACTCCTACTTTTGAAAAAATGTATATACTGATTCTAGAGCGGGAGTCTGCCGTCGAAGAGCAAGATCTAGCTCCAAAGACAGTGTCTAAGAGCAGGAGTACGCTCTTCGACAATGAATCTCCCTCCATAAGAAAAAATAAGCAGAATCCTATTGTCGAAGAACGAGCTCCCACTCCAGTCCAAAAACTCGCAGAAGGAGATCTCACTCTCTAAAACTAGACTCTTGTTAACAAACATAGTTTAAAAGCGAATTTATTAATAACCCTACAATTATGATTTTTTTTTTTGGTTAATTGTCTTCTTATTCTATAATATTAAAATATTCGTTGACGTGTCAATCAATAATTGATATAATAATTAACTTATTACATTAATTGCATTAATTATTTTTTGACAGGTCAGTGAATATTTTAAAAGAGTAATTATTCTTGTTTTTTTCAAGACACGCAGTGACTAATTTCATTTGAAATTTTAATCTTTTTTGGTGACAAAAAATAAAAATAAACTGCAAATCACGACCATCATGCAGCCAGCTCAACCTCCCCGTCTTTGTTTTGTTGGCAAATATTTGGGATCCAATTGTTGGGACCAAGTTTGGACATCGTGGAAAAAAACCATGATACGTCAATTTTATTTCTCTTTGCTTGTTTTTATTAGTGAAAATGAATACTCCATTTGTTTTATTATATAGTTAATATCACGTTTGTACTCTAATATTACATTTACGATATAACCTCTTCCTTATTTACTAATATTATTTATAATTAATCATAATTAAATAATGTAAAATTATGGTTCATGCATATCACTACTTTATGCTAAATTTCGACTCTAATAATACTTTGCTGAAGTTAATAAATCCAATAATATCTTGTTTTTTTCTTTGAGACGTTAGCATTTTTGCCAAAAAAGTACGAATCAAATTATTGATTTCTGAGGTCCCTGTTTTGGAATACCACTTATTATTTGTCTAACTTATTATTGCCCATTCCCAAGGAATATTCCGTCCACACCAAATCCGTCCTAATTAATCATACGTTTCAAGGTAAAATATAAACTAAACATTCAACTTTGCTATTTCTTTAACTTAATCCTGAATTTTTTTATGATAAAATAAATCTCGAACTTTAAATTTAAATTTTGAACAAAATAAACATAGGAAGTAGTGTTTAATTTGTACATTTTTAACTATTGGAAAAATTGTTACGTCCAAAGGAGATCTGAGACAGAACGAAGAACGACTCGACCCAAAATTCAGAATGAGGCTCCCGACCCCCCTAATCTTAAATACTAAATAAGGTTAAAGAAAACTTACATGAAAAATAAAAGTCAAGCTCGAACCAAAAGGACCAAATAAAGATTAATTAGTGACATATAAGATAATATAATGATATTTGTCCAAAAATTAATGTGCCAAATGAAATTTAAATAAATTAAAAGTTACAAATTTCAAATAAACTTTGAATAAAAATAAGTTTCTAAACTGAATTTATAAAATAGGAAAAATACTGTATGTCGAGTCTATTCTTGAATCGCAATTGAAAATGCTCATAATTAAGTCTTAAATGATGATAGTTGTTTGAGGTGATTCGACTAAATTTAATAATTTATTTTCAGTACAAAATACCAACATTTGTAAAATTCAGCACTCGTAAAATATAACCCATTAATATGTAGTACATAATTAAAAATAAATATCTCTATATCGTATAAAAATAAAAATAGACTCACTCACAAATTCTGAGCACACAATGCCATGAACATATAAGATAAAAACAAAGATATTCGGTGATCGTAAAAATCACAAAAATGCTTTGATCAAATTTAAGATTTTACGTTTAGGGACGCAACACAATCAGTTATTTGATTACCTTAGTTAAAATAAAGATTTTCACGTCAAAATATAAAAATATACATAAAAGAGGGTAAGCAAGAAAATTGAATAAATAATGTTAAAATCATTGAATTAAAATAATAATTTAAAATATTGACTAAAGCTCAAATCCAAGTTCTACGATTTTTATTTAAAATTTAGTACCTAAATAAAAATAAAATTACCAATTCTTTGGTTGAAGTTTCATATATGAAAATTTCAAATTATCCATAATTAGGCAAATTTGGGTTCAAAACCCTTGAATTGAGACCCCAGGAAGGATTGCTGAACAGCTACCTAGTTCAGCAGCGCATCTCAGCAACCGCTGTTTAACGCGACAGAACAACGCTGTTTCCTTCGACGGTGTTTGTCATTTTCTTTCCCGCATCTCGCCACGAATCCATCGAAAATCAGAGTTCGAATCCAACAACAAAATTCATTGCCAGAATCAAGGTTAAAATCCAACTATTCTTCTAATTACTTTGATTAAATAATATTTTTAGAATTTTTGTTTTTAATAGGGTGCGTCATTTTTTTTAAAGATAATTTGAAGTAAAACTATTTTTCTTTTGAGTTTAGTTGACTCACTTCCAACAACACTCCCATTTCATATTTAAATCATAGCGATCCTCAATTACTATTTTCTCTGAGGGTCACTATAATTTAAACATAAAATGAAATCATTTTGAGAAAATTTTAGGTATTGACTTAAAGTCGATTTATAACTTCTGGTGTAATATTAAATATTTAAGAATAAGGGTTGGACAGTTTTATTTATTTCGAGTCAGGTCATTTTTTGTTCCGTCCTAATTTCCTTACAAGTTGTGACATGCCCAATCCAAATCATTTCACAATGACGAAGGCGAACAAGTTACAAAATAGAGTATTAATTTCAACTTAGAACAATGTGATTTTGGATAAAATCCAAGACAACTCCGTGAACTTCAATAAAAATAAATAAATAATATTGTAAAGACATGATCAAGATTCTACAATTTTATATTTCAAAGTTAAAATTTTAGTATAGATATGATTTTATACCGTATCATTGAAGGGTAACAACGTATAACTAGATTTAAAATCAAACAATAGTGTTGATCTATTTATAACCGTTAGTGTCAAAGACATTGGTTTTTCACATTATTAATCTCTAACAAGTCCAAACAAGTGAATTTGTTTGCGGAAGGTTAATTCCATTTACAACACAACAGGTGTCTTCTATGATGTCGTGTTTTCCTGAGAAAAAAACACACAAAATTTAACACTTCACTTTCTTCAATGAGTGGATGACGATTTTATTTGTCGGTGTTATTTATTTAATTTTACTTTTAGTCTTTTACGTGGTGAGGCAGAACAAGTAGACGGACGGCTCTTGAGCAGACCACCACCAACTCTTTGAAAATGATGATTTACATTATTTATTTTTAATTCAGAAGAAATAGGTATTTATGCATGTGTATAAGTATATAATATATTATTATGTATTGATAATTAAAAAAAAAAAAAAAAAAAAAGTCTTCCATTTGAAATAATGGGAGTAGAATAAAGTATAGAAAGTGAAAAGGCCTCGTAAAGAGTAACTCAGGGGAGGTGAGATGGAATTTCATCTCCCGCTTACAAAATATTTTAAAATAAAAAAAAAATAGAATAATTAAGGCGTGGCAATTATTGGTTAAGGACCTCTTAGGTTGCAGTCGAGGATGGTGACCCCTTTGTGTTGTCAACATCTTTCAACGACATGGTCCTCCTGATTTCTTTTTTTTTTTTTTTTTTTTTTTTTTTTCTGGATGGTCCCTCTCATTAACAAAATAATTCACGGTACTTTGGCTATATATTCTTTTGTTTTTTCATGTATTACATTCAAAATTAGTAAGTTATTTCATTTTCACTAAGATTTTTATTATCCATTGTTGGATATATTTATTATGTACTACATATAAGGAAAGTGTTTTAATTTTTGCCCTACTTTTTATTCTATAAACGAATTTTATGAAAATGTCTTGATAATTGTCGTGCTTCCTCCTTATTTAATTTATTGTTGAATATAAAACTCTATCTCTTTTGAGTTTAGTCGATTCATCATCTCAAACGACTACTCTTTTCAAGTTTTAATTCAGGAGATCCTTAATTACTAACAAAAGACTAGATTCAACGAATTTCATTTTTAGTTCTTTTACTTTAAAACCTTTTTAGAGATGTTGAACTTTGTTTTATAATTTTGTTGGTTTATATCACTAAAGCACCCTTAATTTTGGAGTTCTTATGGGATCTGGTGTTACCGTGCTCCCAAAACGTGCCTTACTTTCTAGGAAAGACATCTTTTACATATATTTCATTTCCATCTTTCTCCCAAACGATATGAGATTGCGCCCGACCCCCCTTGCCCTAGTGGTACCAACTCAAGGGAATCATTGGATGTAAGTTTGGAGGTTCTGGGTTTAAGCTAGGGAAGACATAAAATTTTCTCTCATGAGGGAAAAGATCATGAGTGCGATTGTGTGGCAAACCTTGGAGAAACTCGAGTATAGGCAAATCCCAGATCCGAGTATAGGCAAATCTTAAATCATACAAAAAGGACATATTTTTTGTAACGATATGAGATTTGCCTATACTCGGATCTGGGAGTTGCCTATACTCGAATTTCTCCGAGGTTTGCCTTGCAATCCGAACCTAGTGATACCAGCTCTAAAGAATTTGGGATTACAGCCCGGAGGTCCTGGGTTCGAGAGATTGAGAGGACAAAAATTTTCTTTTCAAGGGAGAAAAGATCAGGAGTGCGATTACGGGGTAAACCTCAAAAAACCCGAGTAAAAGCAAATCTCATATTCAAGTATAGATAAATTCTAGATCGTTACAAAACCAGTCAGCGACAGCACCATCTATGTAATGTCTAGTGGTAGACAACGAGCAAGTAAATACATCATGGCTAGATTTAGAGATTTGAAACCTAATGAACGCGTCATCACCGTCCTACTACACATTTCTCAATGTCTAAATCTCAACAGAAGATCCACACAATCTCACTAGTTGTTTTGGTTGCTCAATCAGATACAACAAAAAACAATCGCAAATCGACATAAAAAAGGCTCAATCAGCTCTAAACAAGAATCATATCTGACTCCATTTATTTTGGTTGCCGACCAACAGAGAGAATAACAATTGTAGTCCAATAAAAGAGAAAACTCAACCAGCCCAATCTAAATCAGTAATTGGGCGTGCATGTACGACATCTCAAAATGAAATATCATGCACATAAAATTTAAAAATGTAAAACGTATGTTCATAAACATTAAAACTGGCATCCAGGTGACCATACATCGTCAAGGATTTCATAGGCATCAATCTATTAAAATATGTTTTGAAGACTATGCAATATACTGCAGTACTATATGGAAACCCTAACTTCAAAACAACCATAGCCTTATTGACAATATGAAAATATGTAATTAGACAATAGAAATGAGGCATTGAGAATACGGACATTGTAGTAGTCTATGACAAACTTGATATCAAACTCCAAATCATAATATGAGAGAAACCAAAGGGAAATAAATAAGGATATAAATCATAACTGATCAGGGAAGACGTTAAAACCCTAATCAATATACAAAGAAGAAATATAGGTAGATCCTACATCGAACATATGAACCCAACCAATAGACCATGACAAACGATCGCCCCTTGGCGAAAACATTTCCTAAAAATCAAGACTTTGTAGTCCATTAGAACTCATAAGTGGTCGATTGAACCAAGCATAAGTTGACAAGTCAACCCTAGTGGTCGACACTTCACCCTTATAGGTTTCCACCAAGGGTCGCCTGCCGACTCAAACATCTGATTCCTTAGGGCAGAGATTGACATCTTGAGCAAATGGCCGACCCTTGACCCTCTCCAGTATGGCAAGTGTCTACCAGTCAATTGGCATTCGCAACTTGCAGTCAACTGGGGTTTTGCCATAACCATCGATCGACATTCGTTCAACAAGTGTCCACCGTTACGTCAATTTCCAATGATGGAAGTTCAAAATCTAGCCTCGCTCGCTGATTTTCAACTCCAATAAATTTTATAATCGATGTAAACTCAAAATCTATAAAAAAAAAACACAGAAATAACCAAGGCAATTGAGCTTCGAAATTAACAAAAACCCTTACTTCTAAACTCAAAAACAAAGTTGAAAAACAACTTAATTGCGACGATCCTTTACAAAACTTGATGATGGGAGTGACACAGACACGATCCAAGTATTGGAAACCCTATATTCTACGCTCAGACCTCATCCTCTCCTTCTCCATCTTCTCTCTTGGCCGCGGGCTTGGCAAGGAAGAAAATATTTCTTTCTTCCTTCCTTTTAAATAAAAATAAACTTTTTAAATAAAACAAAATAAATTGACTTCCTCTTAAATAAAAATAAATTTTTTAAATAAAACAAAATAAATTGAATTTATTTAATCTATAAAATATAATATTATATGTATTAAATAAATTGTCTAATTTTGACTTCCTAATAGTCTAAAATCTAATCAAAATTTCTTAAACGTTATCGAGAAAATTTTCAAACTCCAAACGAAAATTCACCTTGCAAAAATTTGATTTACTTAACTGAATTCTTGGTAGTCAACTACACAGAAAATCTCAATATTCACTAAAAACTCAAATACTTCAAGTATTTTTTTTACACATGGTCAAATTGAGGTTTGATCAAATTGACCTAAAAACTACATGTGACCAAATGACAGAACATGAAAATTCGAGTCAACAAAAACAAGTTGATCTTGAATAACGTAAAAAATTTACTTAGAAAATTAATAAATGAAAAAACGATAGACATTACAACACGTTCCAAGGCGTGACTGAACTTCTTGAGTTTTTGGATACTTGACCTTGGTTTTGGTTGGGCTATTGAGGTTGAGGTTTAAGTTTATGTTCAACGTTGCATCGTTTTCTAAATTGTTATTTTATGATGTGCTCTTATATTAAATGATGTTTCTTTTTTTATGGCTCGTTGATTTTACCTTATAATGTATATTTTTACTAGACATATTTTTATTAAGTATGTAAATTACTCTATGGATCATCTTGGTCATATGAACCAAGTTAGCTTGACCCATGTCGGGGTCCTTTTTTTTCACATATTAGACTGCTAAAATATGTGTTTGTTTGTTAGTTAAATCAGCAATGTGACAACTGAATGTACTATGCCTATGAGCACAAAACCCTAATTTACTGTTTGTGACTTTTGTAATAATCGAATATCGCTGTTGTTATTATTGTATATGTCTATGACATATTGTGCTCAAAGTTTGTGAATAACTATGATTTTCACTTAGATTTTCATATTATACAGTATAGTCTGACATTTAATATAAATTAAGTTTTCTGTCGATATTTTGTAATAATTAATTATAAGAGTTGGCCAATTCGGTTCGTTTTGGGCTCGATCATTTGTTGTTCTACCTTGGGTTTTTTATGAATTATGACACCCGGAATCTGTGAGGAATTATTTTAAATAAGATTTTTCTATTATATAGTAAAAATCTATTTTATGTATCTACTTCACTGTAATAGAATGTTTTAATATTCACAATAGTTTATGTTTTTTAACCATATTTTTAAAATATTTTATTATCGGCAGGCTCACTCATCGTTCTTAACTTAAACGAATATAATAACTTCTTCTTTATTGAGTTTAGTTGAATGGTGCCAAATGACTCTACCCTTTCATATATTAGTCAGTGAGACCAACAATTGGACTGTTAGCTGAGTTTCACAGTTGGAGATTGTTTTCATAGTGGAATCAGTCTATTTATATAACTCTATGATCTTCAGCTGTTCATTCTAAAGGAGTTTTGAGGTCCAAAGAAGACAAACTGAACAGCCTGAGAAGCTCGTAGCTTTCTCTCACTATCTAGAGAGAGAAAGAAGAGAGAGAGAGATGGAGGGTTTTGTAGGAATGAGAAAAGGTGCATGGACGGAGGAAGAAGATGTTCTGCTGAAGCAATGCATCGAAAGCTATGGCGAAGGGGAGTGGCATAGAATCCCACTCAGAGCAGGCACTCTTCACTCTCGAACTCTTTTTTATTTAATATAATTAATAAAAAAAAAGATAACGTAATTTGCATCGAGAAGTTGTATGATTTTACATTCTTGTTTTTCGAGATAATGATAAAGATTTGAAGTGGATTTACAGGATTGAATAGATGCAGAAAGAGTTGCAGGTTGAGATGGTTGAACTATTTGAAACCAGACATAAAGAGAAGTAGATTTGAAGAAGATGAAGTTGATCTTATGATCAAGCTTCATAGGCTTCTCGGCAATAGGCAAGTTTCGTTTTGTTGATTTTTGTTTCATTGCGAAGAAAAACAAATTAATGTTAAAAAATTCTAAGACATTCTTAAAATAACAAATAAACATCTAAATACTATAAACTTTTTCATTTGCTCCTTCACTTCTAGTTTATTTGACTCAAATCATGAATTTTTATCAATTTTTTCCATCTACGACCACACTCTCAACTCATTGATGGCCTAAAATAGAGATGTTATTTATGATTTGATGTCTTAAAAATCAAATATGTTATTTTTTTGGCAAAAAATAATATCAAAAAAATGAAAGGTCAGTTTCGTATGTATTTGACGAAAATAATATTAGATTTATTTTTTAATTTTATATTTTTATATTTCGTCTTGATGTGTTTCTCCTTAAGTAGTAAAATAATTAAAATAAAATATTAATTATACTGACTAGAATTAAATTGAAAATCTTGTCCTGCTTATTTGATAATTGTGTGAATTTTATTATTAAATGTAAAAAGAATAAAATTACTGTTTCAGTCAAATGGAAAAAGTACATTCTTCTTTATTTTAATTTTGGTATTAAATGTACAAATATCTCGAAGATGATAATATGGAGAAATTATTCCATGAGAATTCTTGTCAAGTGTTATAATAAATTTTAAAATAATAAAAATTTATATAATTATATAACGTTACATGAAGACATTGGTGTTGGAAATGGGATGAATGTGTTTGATTTTTAAACGACGCAGGTGGTCGCTTATTGCCGGGAGACTTCCGGGAAGAACAGCAAACGACGTGAAGAACTACTGGAACACCCATTTACGCAAAAAAGAAGAAACTTCTAGAGAGAGAGAGACTTCAAAATTCTCCAAATCTCTCTCTAGACCCGAGGTTATAAGACCCCATCCTCGGACCTTCTCCAAAAGCTTCATTCTGAAATGCCAGAAAGCTCGTCTGGAAGAATTCAATCGGAGTCAAGAACAACCCACCATTTTCTGTCCCTCTCCGTTTCCGTCTCAAGTTCTGTCTGCAGTTCCACGGTCGCCGGAGAACGAGAAACAGTGGTGGGAAACAGTGCTAGCGGAGATCGTTGAAGACGAAGGCGAAGGAAACAATAGCAATGAAATGATCTCCGTCAGTGGGGCTGATCTGGAGCAGCCATTGAAATTTTTAGGTGAAGTTGGAGACTGTTCTTTTGCTGAAACGGAGTGGGATTGGTGGAGATAGATGGAGTTTGACGTTGGCCCTGGCCTTGACCTTCTCTAGTTCATCACTGCTAGTATGTGGGGTTGTAATAATTGTTCTGTCACATTTTCTTCACCAAAATAAGAACTTTGAGTTTTTTCTTAAAATTTATGAAAAACTATATTTATTATTTTATTATACTTTTAAACTCCAAGCGATTATTTAGTAAGCTGGTAGGCTCACTTATTTAGTAAGTTTTTAATTTGGCTGATGTGACATTTTAAATATTAAACAATATATTATCATATAATTAAAAAAATTAATGTTGAAATAAAAATAATATTATATTTACCCTACATTCTAATTTGTTAATTATTTATTTTTTATTTGACAAATAATAATTAGTACGATTAAAATAACGTATAATATTATTTAATAAATAAATATATGTAACATTTTTCATTTTTTGTTAATATTCTTTTTTTTCTTTTGGCAGGAATAAATATTTATTAGAAACTTAAAACTAATGTTGGGTGTATAATAATGGAAACTTAAAATGTATTATTTTTTTAATTTGAAACGTTTTAACTAAATATAATTTTTAAATTTTTTTATTATTTAACCCTATAAATGGATTTTACAGAAAAGCTTGATTTAAAATTTTTAAATGTAAATAAATTTATTTTTTGGACTCCTGGTAGGTTGTTTAACTTGTGATTCAAGAACAATTATTAAAATTGAGGAACCCAGACAAAAGAGTATCCAATTTATTTTTATTTTTTAAAATTAAAAACTTATATTATTACAACCTTATTATATAATTATTGATATGCAATATTATCACAGTTTAATATTTTCTTGATAAATTTTTTCAAGAAAAAATTAAGTGAAAAAAGATCAATTAAGGCTTTAAGCTAATTTAAAATAATTTAAATTATTTATACCTATAAATGAGGTTTTTCTAAACAAAACTTTTGGAACATACACTCTAGCTAGAACGTTGATTGTTGCACCATTTTTGTGCAAGTGAATGTGTATTATTAGAGTTGGTGCTCGATTAAAAAAAATTTAACTTGAATCTACTCGCGAGACAAAGTTAAATGAATTGAGTTGATTGAATCATCAATCTGCTCGTTTGATATTTTTAATGAACAGTCATTTACACGGTTCAAAAAGCAGAAGAAATATATATTTTAATTTTTTTTTAATTAATGTTAGAATCTTTCTTATTAAAAGAAATATGAATGTTTCTTAAATAGAATTATTTTTTTTCAAATTAATAAAATATTTTTTTGTTAAAATTAAAAAATAAAATCTTAAAGTGGACAGTTTTGAATTTATACAAATATTTTAGAAAAAACATATTAACACACGTGCATAAAAGACGCGAACAATTTTAGGTTATCATACCTGGATGAGATGTGCATGCCACGGGTCCCACGCGTCTAGTGCTGGCGCTTTCCACCCCGTGGGAATTGACCTGTGCTGTACTCATTTGCATTCTAAGGACTTTATTTGGTGTGTTCTGTAATTCATATATTATTTTATAATATTTATTTGTGAGATAGAGTTTTTACATTCGTAACACGTGACTTGTATAACTTTCGACCGAGAGAATTGAGTTTGATTGACCGGGGCGGACATATTTGTTTATTTTACATATTCAACGGTTAGAGTATGTCTTCATTTATTGAAAAACTAAAGTAAAGTGGCATCTAATGATGCAGTGTCACTGACTGTAAAACTCTAAATTTGATTATAGTTTATTTTGGTTTAATGATTACTGAGTATTATCTTTATTATTGTATATATCTATGACATAGTGGACTGCAATCTAATTCCCAAATCAGACAATGTGTTACTAGAAAAAAGAATCGTTACATATTTAATGGTAGAGGACAAAAGACTACGCGTGAAAACAATTCAACCGGAACTATGATATCTTCAAATTTTTAAAGTTTTTGGATAATTTTTTTACGATTTGAAGTCAATTTATTTGATTTAACTCGAATTTTTATGTTTCTTTAGCATTTGGCCACGTACAACTTTATGCTCAAATCAGTCCAGCGCTTGGTTTTTGTGTCCCGCTTGAAGATTTACAAAATCTTGAATTGGATGAATTAGTATTTTGTCCTTTGATTTGTTTGGAGGAGATTCCTGACGCGTTGGGACCTTCGGTGAATTTCAAGAATTTTTCGTATAATTTAGTCACAAAAATTTAGTTAAATAAATCAAATTGTCGTTGTTGAATAGAGTTTAGAGTTCAAAAAATTTTTGTCGATTAGGTTGAGAGATTTTCGTTGGATTTTAGAAATTGTTGGAATATCGAAATTCGATGATTTATTTAGTATATAAAATTATATTTTATATATTAAAGGGTTAAAATCATTTTAACCATCGAAGTTTGAATTTGGTATAAAAAAACCTTCAAAATATGTTTATGCTCAAAAATAATTTTACACTATCAAAAGCTATAAAACAAATCCTTATGGGGGTGAAATGCCTCCGCGCTACAAAGAATGATCCCTCGTTCTCTGCGGCGGTGCAATTGGTAGTGGAGAGCAAGAACGTCTCTCTCACTTCCTTCTTCAATTAATTTTATAAAAATATCAAATGATATTATATTTATTTGAAAATTTTATCACATGTTCACCACATCATGTAAAGATAATATCAAAAGTTTCGTGATTTTCTAACACTTACGATTTTTTGTAATTTTAGTGAATTATTTTATAAAATATAAGTAAACCAATTATAATAAATCATACAAGTGTTAGAAAATTACGAAAATTTTTCAGATTATCTTCATATAATATGATAAACATGTGATAAAATTTCAAGTAGATCTAATATTGTTTGATATTTTTCTAAAATACTCATTGTTCATTCTTCATTTTTTTTAAAAAAAATACTAAAAAATTCTTTGATGTACTTTAATTTTATACCACTTGGTTACCATATAATGGAAAAATCAACTTAATTTTGTTTTTGATTTTGTAAAACTTGTACGATTTATTGTAATTTTAATGAAGAATGAACGAGAGGTATTTTAGAAAAATACTAAAAATATTGGATTTACTTGAAAATTTTGCTACATGTTCACAACTTTATGTGAAAATAATCTAAAAAGTTTCATAATTTTATAACATATTTATGATTTTACTGTAATTTTAGTGAATTATTTTATAAAATATAAGTAAAACAATTATAATACATCATACAAGTGTTACAAAATCACCAAATATTTCAGATTATCTTTTCATAATATGAAAAACATATTGTAAAATTTTCAAATAGATCCAATATTGTTTGGTATTTTTATAAAATATCATTAATTCATTATTCATTAAAAGTACAATAAATCGTACAAATATTAAAAAATACAAAAATTTCGAGATGATTTTACCATTATATGGTAACCATGTGGTATAAATTTAAAGTACATTAAAGAATCATTTAATATTTGTTTTTAAATTTAATTTATAAAATGAAGAATAAACAAAAAGTATATTAGAAAAATACTAAACGATATTGAATTTATTTGAAAAGCTTACCACATATTCACCACATCATGTGAAAATAATATGAAACTTTTTGTGATTTTTTAGTACTTATATAATTTATTATAATTATTTGACGTATATTTTATAAAATAATTCGCTAAAATTACAATAAATTGTACAAATGTTAGAAAATCGTGAAATTTTTTTTTTATTATCTTTCCATAATGTGGTGAACATGTAGTAAAATTTTAAGTAAATCTAATATCGTTTGATAGTTTTATAAAATTAATTTGACGAAAGAAGTGAGAGAGAACGTTGTTGCGGGGGGGTCTCCACTACCAATTGTACCCCCCCCGCAGAGAACAGTCTCCCGTTCTTTGTTTTGCGGAGGCTTTTCACCCTCCGTCAGAGAACTTTTTTATAGTTTAAAATTTTTTTAACATAAACATAACTTAAGAATTGTTTTAAACCAAAGGTTTAAAATGATTTTAACCCTATATTAAATTATCTTTAATCTAAAATTTCATTTTACAAGTGAAAGGAAAAGGCTCCCACTTTGAGTTTTGACAGTAGGAAAGAGAGTGGGTACAGGAGAGTGAGGTTTGGGAAACGACGAGTCTCCAACGCTGGGCTCGTGTTCGTCGTCTTGAAGTTTCATAAAGGGTAAATCCGTTTCTAACCTCATTTTTGTTTGTTTTTTGCGGTTAGATATTTTTTCATTGGATTCAGATTTTTAGTTGGAAACTTTAAATGTTAGGATATTTGTGGATTATTTGAGTATATTTAAGTTTTATATAAGTTGTTCAAGTGATTAAAGGTGATAATGGATTAAAAAGATGAGTTTTTTTTTCGTGGAAAACCATAGCTAGATAGGTGTCTCCAAAATTCGTTTTTGCAGGTTGACTAGTGGGCTTTCGTGATTTGACTAATGATCGTTGGTTGTTTGACTACTAACTTTGCCTTTGGCAGAAACTTTAACTACCTTTTTTCAGCCGCCAAGCGATGTTGAAAATTTTTTTGAACCCCTAACATCTAACTAGTTTCTTCGTTCTAAATGCGATGGTGATCTTTGTTTGTCGAAACTCTCTTTCAATCATTTTGCACAAAGATCGAAGTGAGAATCTAAACTTTATTACTAAGTAATTTAGGTTAGAAATTTCCAAATTAAGTTGGTTAGCATTGTTATTATATAAATTCAAGAACTATAAGGAATTGTAAGAAGTTTTAAAGGCCGAGCATGCATAATCGAATCTTTGAGTTTTGTCGATGTCGCACGTGAGAATCAATCAATTGGTCAGTAAATCGTAAATTGTTGGTAGTTAGGGTCTCTAGCCCTAGTTTAGGAGTCCCTTCTTGCCATCTCACGTTGTGTTGAGATTTCTGATGTCGAATAGGTTATAGATTTCGACAATGTTCTTGTTCTAATCCATGCCTACGGTAGCGAGTGTTGACTAGTCGGTAAGCTGTTGTCATCATCGAGATAGAAGTTTCTATACGGTAGGTACTCTTTTACATTACGTTGCATAGTTTTCAAAACTTATTTTGGTTGATTGACACTTATGAAAACTCTTACGAGTTATTTTCCATGTTTAAATTTTATGTATATGTACATATGCTTTTCGTATTTAAATTTCAGGTACATGGTATTCGGTTTAATATTGTTGTATATGCACAACTGATGGGTTATTTTTTATCTGAGCTTTCTAGTGTTGTACTCAAGCTGTTCTAGGCGAGTTCACTTGTTTGAAGCTGTTTGAGTCTTTCTGACATCAATATTGGTTGCTTTGGGTTATGTTAGTCTTTAAGCAACTAAAGCATCTAGAGTCGTTGATATGGACCTTCTGCTATGTGAAATTATTTAATTTATATATTTGTAAAAAGGATGATAGAGCGGTGATGACACGTTCTTTGGGAGCCGAATAGCCCTTACATCTGGCAAGATGTTTTATTTAATGCACTAGGTGATGTCATGCTAGAGTTCGGTCGCTGACCACCAGTGGATGTTTACATAGATGGTATCGTGCCGGAGCTTGCTCGCCCATCATTTTATTCACAGTTTTATCGTCGATCAGCTACTCGCCAATAGCTCGGGTAATGTAGTTGGATATTCGAATGCTATCATTTTTCAGCTTCTACCTGACTCATGGGGCGTTGGTTTTTCTTCAAATCGCCGTCTTTCTGTGATAATGTGCTAGAGGGATCCTTGTATAACACTACTTTGGTATTGTTTTCTAACAAAAATGATGATGATTTAGTTCATGTATAACCTATGTATGTAGCAACGTTTTTGAAATTTACCCAACACATGGCTTGTTGAGCCTGTTTTTAAAATAATAATAAGAATTTAAAGATTAAAAGAAAATAAAACAATTTTGAATATAAATCTTTGCAACGCAGTTTTATAACTGATCATGATTTTAAAAGAAAGTAAAATCAGTATTGCATATGCACCTAAGTATAGTATGAAATTTCTTATTGAGTTAGCTGCTCACCTCAAAGACCCTCTCTTTTCTAGGTTATAATCGTGGAGGGCGATATTTTTGTTGCTCATTGAAGAGTGGATCTGTGTCCTCGTCCTCTTATTTTTTTATTTTTTCAAGTGTTATTCTTTGTCATTATGAGTAACGGTCTACTTTTATTATTTCTTTCTCTAGGATCTGTTTAATTTATTAGATGTTTGGTATTATATTTCTAGCAAAATAACTTATTAAATTATTTAAGATTCTACACTAATATATTTTTATTTGATTGCTATTGGGATTATGCCCCATTCTCTGTGGGCGATGACACATTTATTTAAAGTCTCCTACCTTAATCATAGCTCTGGATTGAATGGTCAGGTTCTATCTAAGGATCAGTCACTCAATCAGTTGTTTCTGTTTAGCCTCACCTCCAGGTGACAAGAATTGCGATTTTGGTCTCATTCAGTTCCATTTTGCCCACCAAATGAATTGCATTCGGTTCCAAATTCTCAAGACCTGCACTCACGATCTGGTCAACAGTTTTTGTGGTCAAAAATTGGAAAACCAACCCGAACCATGGGTAAAAAATTCAATCTAAAAACTGATTAAAACTCGACTCAAAATCGTAAAAAATCGTCTCATTCCTAAAACAAACCCCAAACTCGACCCAACAAAAAAACCCAACCCAAAAACAATAAATAATGAAAATAATTTTTTTTAAAATTTAGAATTGAATTGGGACCAAATCATGAAATATGTGTGCGGTTCTAGTACCATGGAACCGTGGGAGCGATTCCAGTTCCAGGGTGGGAGACTTTTTTAATTCTCTCTTTAGTAAATACAGCAAGTTAGAGTATCCTTGTAAATATTTCAACCTCTATATACAGAAGAATTTTTATAAATAATGATAATTTCAGATTTAATATGACTCCAATCATATTTAAATAGATTAATTTTAAAATTTTATGGAAATTACTAAAAAATAAATCGTAATTTCAACCCATTTCTATTTACACAAATTTATAGGGATTTTTAGTTTTAACCAATTAGAATGTATTAGGTGGTCGTTTTTTTAAGCGTGTTCGACTTTTATATGTAATCAGTCACTGATCTTTTTCTTAATTAATAAGACGTATTTTAATGTAAGTTCGAGAATAAAATCGTAAAATTTTGGATACAAAATGAATAATATCATATTAATTTTTTACTCGTTCCAACTCACAGAATCGGGAAGACCAATGAATGATTCTCAAAAAAATCACTATTTTGAATAATACATATCATATGTAGAAAATCTTTTTTTATAGTATTTATTAGTGACTTTTTTTTTTTTCCTTTCTGTAGTGAAGATAGTCGCACATAATGACACATCACAGCCATATTATTGGTTGTGGTAGTAAACAGTTGAAATGTGGAATAGTATTCGTAAATTCTGACTGTTTGACACCAATAATTATGAAGACTTTTCAGGCTATATTCCAAAAATAAATAAATAAACTTCTGAGGAGTTAAAAAAACTTTCCCTTTCATAATTTATTTATTTTTTAAATATATATTTAAAAATGATAAATACATGTCTATCTAATGTACACATAGGAGGAGATAGGCTGGCTTGAAAAGTGCCATAATTGTCAAATATAAAAGATTAACAGACTAATAGGCAATATCTACTTATTTTACTTTTCTCGATTTGTTTTTTAAATAGAATAATGAACAAAAAAATATCATTAAACTATGTGGTCATTATAAACTCATCTTTAACAATGTTGGTCAACACGTCATTAACGAAACAACTCTCAGCAAGAGTTCGCCTGGACCCGTCGTCTAATTTTTCTTTTGAAATTATTTCGAAAGTAAGTAATAAATTTTTTTACTATATTAGGCCCATAATTATTTATACTTCTCTAAATTTTAAATTAATGAGAAAAATACTTGCCCGATCAATCGACTTGTGTAAGAACATGTTGTATGGGAGCATCTTGTGACCAAATACCCTTCATTTTAGAGTGACTTAAGAGTCATTTACGTCAATGTTGATGAAAACTTTGCAGAGAAAGTTGTCAGAGGACACACCTGCCTAGGGTTAGGGTTCAGGGATGAGAGAGAGAGAGAGAGAGGGTCGCGAGAGAGAGAGAGAGGATTGTGTGAGAGGGAAGGACCTCGATTTCATTGATTTGGTTCCCAGAGAGAGCTACAGTTCGAGGAGTGTCGTCGAGAATGTCTTGTGAGAGGGGAGAGGAATCTTGTTCTCAATATAGTTTCGTAGACCAAGATCCCAATCTTTAAGAATGGGATCCCCCTCCAAAGAAGTTCTCTCGATTGAAATCCTGATATAGAAAAGTTTTTTGGACTGGGATCTCGATGTTTTAGAACGGGATCCCGACATAGAGAACTTATTTGGATCGCGATCGTGGTTTTTGAGGACAAGATCCTGGCCCACAAAAATAGAGCAGGATGCTGCTCGACAAAACCTGCTTGCAGTAATTTCAACGTAAAAACTGGACAAGGGACAAACACGTATTGTTGTTTTGTTGATATAGCATAGTTTAATAAAAATTTTGTTAACGAATATAGTTTAAAGACGAATTTGTTAATGACTGCATAATTTAAGAATTTTTTTAATTACGAATTTCAAATAAATAAAAAGATCTTTGTATTGACATTGTCAAAAGAATAGAAGAAAGCAATTAAATTAAAAATAGAAAGAAAGATTTAACAGACGGTCGCAAACTCTTCGAGTTGGAAACTAAAAGGGTGAGAGCGACTAAAAAAAATCAAAGGTTAATTGATTGCAAAGTTACAAAAATATTTATAACAATGGAGATTTTAAAGTCTCAACTAGTGTTGGGTTAATTGAATTTTTTTCCTCAAATATTTTTTTAAAGGGATATTTGTATAATGTTTGAATTTTCATGTAATCAAAATGTAAAAAATTTATTAATATATATATTAAATATAATAATTAAATAATTTTTTTTATATATTTTAAAAAATAGGAGGGAACCCTTCCTGCCGACCAACAGACAGAGAGTTTGCAAGAGGTTTCTGCCAAGGTTCCGATGTTGGATTTGGGTTCATGACATTCCAATCTATAAGATTTATAAAGGTTCTTCTAGGATAACTAGATTCTTGACTTAAGTTTTTGTTAGTTTTCTTGTTTGGTCTTTGGTTAGTGTCGGATTCGAATTTAAACTTTAAATTTTTGGTTTTTGGTTTTTTTTACGGTATTTCTGTCACCTATAATTTGTAAAAGTTTTTAGACCAATTATGTGTGTAAATCAGTATAAATAATGGATTTTTTTTTGCAAAATGCATCACTAGAATCTTTTATTAGCCACATGAAATTACATAGATTTTACCCCTTGCATAAGTGTGTGAAGGCAGTAGTAAAGTGTCCGCAATGACCAAAGATAAAACGAAAAACAACTCAGCCCATAAACAAACTAAACCACCAATCCTTGAATAACAGCGGAAATTTATAATTTAAAATAAAAGTTATGAGCTAATATAACATGAATGAATTAAATGTTCAAATAGTAACATCAAAATAGTATAAAAATAAAAAGGGTCCAACAACTATGCGAAACGAATATAAAATAAAATGTAAGTCCAACTGGTATTTTAACCTCACTAAAAATAAAATAGAACTCTCTCAAAGGAATAAGAAATAATAAGGGGAAAGCCTTGGAGCCTACTCCTGATGATCTCTTTGACTTAAGTTTGTAAAAGGAAGGCGACTAAACTTAGTAGTGATGAAATTTTATATTCAACATTTAATTTAAGATGTTATATAAATATGTCAATTATAAAATATTTTATAAGAATTAATCAAAAAACATACAGTAGGACAAATATTAAAACATTCCACTATAATGTACTATATACATAAAATAAGTCTTTATTATATAAAATTTCAGTAAAAATAAAATCACTCACGTACTTAGGTCACATCATACTATAGGCAATAATAATAACAACGGCAATACATGGAGATCGCAAAATCCACGAAAAGTCTTTAATTAAGTTTATGATTTTGCGTTTAGGGACAACACATAATTTTTCATTAATCTAGTTAACAACACAAACATATCATCTCATGGTTGAAGGTGAATAACAAAAATAAAATCTCACACTAGTAAATCAAATTTACTTCACTCAATCAAAGATGATCTAAAAAGTTTTCATTATCCAAATCTTCAAATTCTTCAAAGTTAGGTAAATAAACTTGTTGTGACAGCTCATCATATGAAGACAAAGAAGGTCTGGTGGGGCCCAGTCTATACTAGTAAGAGTGCATAATTCCACGTTAATTAGGAGAGTGAAAAATGCATATCTTAAAAGTAGAATTTATATTCCTACCTAGTACAATACGTTTCTGGCCTAAAGCGGACAATATTATACTGAGAGCACCGGGGGATGTTACAAATGGTATCAGAGTCACTGCCCAACTAGAAGTGTGGCCGACGAGGACGTCGAGCCTGAAATGAGGGAGATTGTGACAACCCACCATGTAAAGGTAAGGAGGGCACGTGGGGCCCAGCTCTTACCAGTAGAGGTGCATAATCTCGTATTACTCGGGAGAGTGAAAGATGCATAATTTATAAGTGAAGTTCTCCTCTCTATCTAATACAAAGCGTTTGGAGAAGACCTTAAGAACAAATTTGTGCAGGCTTTGGCTCAAAGCGGACAATAGTGTACTAGGAGCACCGAAGAACATTACACTTGTTCTTTAATTGTCTCAACAATTTTATTTTCACACTCTTGCAAGACTAGATTTTGGTTAGGGTATTTATAGGAAGTGTGACCAAAACTCTTACAATTTTAACATTGTAATTGTGAAGAACTTCGCGAATTGTCTACATCTTTTCCTTTGTTTTCTCTCACCAAATGAGTATTATGAAGAGAAGGTCTTAGAAGAGTATTATGCGTAACAAGAGTCGAGATTGGAGGAAGTCTATTGTCACCTCATTTGCCATACGACATTTTCGTAATTAGCTCATAGTCTTGAAGTAACAAATATGCATGATCTAGGGTATTAACATCTCGTAAGATAAGCTCGTGTTTAAGATCCTCTCTTAAACCCTGTCAAAATCTACTCAAGGTTATGGCATCATCTTCAACAACTTGACTTCTTATTCAAAATTTATCGAATTAGTTAACATATTCAATAACGAGTCAATTTCCCTGATCAAGGGCATTCCATTAGTCCAATAAATTGCCCTCGTAAGATTGGGGTAAATACTAATTTTGAAGTCGCCACTTCATTTCTTCCTAACTTTCATCAAGAGGTGCATAACGTCTTTCAAGGAGATATTCGACGCTCTCCCAAAACAATTGGGTAGTACTAAATAATTTTAAACTGGCAAATTGGACTCGTCAATTTTTTGGCACTCCATACCAAGCAAAAAAACGATCCATGTTTTTTATGCACTGAGTAAAAATACGAGGATCTAAACTTCCATTAAAAGTAGGGACATCTAGCTTGATATTCCTAAATAGTTGTTTGTCATGGCTATTAGGAGAATGAGAATCTCGACGATGACGGTATTGACCACCCTCTCGACCGTAATCTCTACATCTACTGTTACATCCAAAGTGTTGTCGAGTATCTTTGTTGATGATATTGATGCTTATTATGGAATACTACAAAATTATCTGTATCCGAAGGATGAGAAATTTATTCCACATTGTTTAACCTATTTTCTAGGTTTCTATTTTCCTTACGAGTAATAATCAATTTAATCTGGATGCTCGCTAATTGTTGGTGACACTATTGTTGGTTGTTAAGCAATTGTGCTAATTGTGAGGAAAGAGTATCAAATTGTGAAGGTTTTATATCTAAACCACATAACTAGATGAGATCTAAAGACCATTATGTAACTACATGCAATGTTACTAATGAAGGCCAAAATATTCAAAACATTTAATGAATGCATATAGAGAGATCAATAAACAAACCGTGCTCATAATGAATAATATCTATTACAGCCAAAATCTAACAAATCAACACATAAAATTTGTTTTTGACAATTACATTGATTCTAACAAAGCAAACATAAAGAATTGATATTCTAAAATAATGAAGCAAAAAACCCAAATACTATATCGAGAAATGTATTACCACAAAATTGATGATCACAATGAACAGTAAACTAATAGTTGAATATGAAATAATCTGCAGATTAAATTATAGTTTAAATCAGAGGGCATTTAGGTAGGTTAAAATTACAGATTAACATGGTGACAGACCACAAAGATTGATAAGTAAGTAAGCAGGAAATAAAGTTAAGCCACAACACAAGGACAAAATCAAAGCATACTTTAGAAATAACAGTATTGAAAACTAATAAAAGATCGAAACAAAAAACTCTCTAAATCTGATAAATTTACTTAAAGATAGCAGATTTAATAATAAAAATTCATCAGAGCCCATGCAGTACCCCACAAAATGTTTAGCGAAACTATTCAGAAGCTTGAAGGCAGAGCAGCGGACTATCCAGCAAAACTTCTATCCAAAACAATACCCAAGAGCAGAATAGTGAACAGTAACAATGAACATTTTTGATGAACAGTATCTATAAACAGTAACGATGAACAGTAGTGATGAACAGTAACGAACAACAACCAAAATCAATGACAAAAAAATTAAGGTGTTAAATCATGATTTTATTGTTTAATGAAACAATAAAACTCATTGTGATACCAATTTAATGTAGGCAGTGGATAAGGAAGTCATTGATAGAGAAAGAAAGAGAGAAAAAGAGAGAGAATCTGTATGAGGAAGAATGAGGAGAAAGAGAAGTTCGAGAGAGAATAAGGGATTGGAAAATAGGATTTCAGAAAATCACATATTCATTTATCATAATCTGTCTTTCCAAAATACAGTAATAAAATTTAAATAGAAAAAATTATGAGTAACACTAAAAGATGATAAATTAACTTTAACTTAAATAAAATATATAAATAATAAAAATAAAATGTCGAAAATATCTTCATCTAATTATGAATGTGCTATTTGCGACAAAAGCAAGATGAGATCTAGCAGCATATTTTCGACCCACAACTGCCACCATATAACCTCCATATGAATCACAGATAAAGAAAAATACATATAGTATTATAATATTAAATTAAGCAATATCATTGAGGCTCTATCTGCAGGATGTAGAATTTGAAGACATCGTTCTTTCATCACAATATATTCTTTTTTCAGAGCTCGATCTCCAATCAAATAGATAGCCAAGTAACTATAAGAACTCAGGAACGATTATTCCAGAGGAGGAATCGGCGGGGATTTGAAAGAATAATAATAATAGATGACTTGCATTGAAGAGGCACATGAAGAACAACGATACACCAGAAAAATAAGAATCTTTGAACTAACAACAAGGCCTGATGGCAAAAATAAGTGGAGCAAAAGAATGAATAAAAAACATGATGCAGGAGATTCAAGTTGCGCTGATCAACTACTGGCTGGGATTCTTTTAGGTTGAGAGTGGGCATTGACAGCATTGGGCTGAGTTAGTTCGGTGAGAATGGGGAGGGCTGAGCTGCGATGGGTTTCGATGGGATAAAATAAATGGGGTTGGGTTAGTCATTGGGCTGTGCCGATATGGGTTGCGATGGATGGAGTTGGACAACGGGCTGACCTTTTTTTGGTGCGACTGTGCCGGCCATTCTCAGCTACCATCTCTATGTTTAGCAAAGCCATAAAGCACTAGCCAGTGGCTGCAATGATCACAGAAAGAGCATAAAGGTACATCAAAGGGAAAGATATCCATAGACAATGGATGCAATAAAGTCTACAAAGGTTTCAAACTGAGGAGACTACAAAGGGTTTTATGAACTGGTGGAAACAAATACTCAAAGCTAAGCGCAAAAGACCAATTTTAGAAAATACCCCGTGTAACATTCTGCTCATAACCAAAGATTAAAATCATCCACGTAATTGATGAAAACTATTTGTAGAAAGGTGTATGCCTCACTGTTGATGAGTTTTCTCCAGTGAATAACTCAATAAACTATTCCATTATTTAGAGAACTTGAAAAAACACTACAAACTCTTATCTTCTTCTAATCCAATTCACTATATCCCCTCCATCTTGACCCAAAAAGATGATCATCGTACAAAAGGACTGCACACCACCAAGCTACAGACGTAGGAGTTACCAACAAGAAAAGAGATATGTGGGTAATACTTATATGCTAATGAATTACTAGATAAAGCAACAGAAAATAAAGGTGCCTAGATGGTACTATATTATCTGCACTTGCAATTGTATGATTTCTATTTTTCAAGTAGAAGCTTGATGACGAAATTCATTGATAAACAATACTTTTTAATTAACTAACACAATTACAACCCAACCACAAATATGTAGTTCTATACTTTATATTTAGACTACACTTATTATAAAAACTATCATTTAAAATATATTTTTGTTCAACATTATAAAAAATATCATAATCCACGTTTCCATTTTTCATTCTAATTTTCTTAAAAAACTTTAAAATCAATTAACAAAAACTAACTTTGCCAACACATCAATAATACTCAACTTATCCTTATCCAACAAATACTTTCTATAATAAGTTTTTATCAGAGTTGCATCAAAGCTTGAAAGTTTCTTTTGGATATTACTTATATTCCACGTCTATTGACAGAAGTTAATTTTTTATGCTCTTATTTTCTGGGTACGCCATGACTACCAATAGATATCCAAGGTTAGTTTTGGAAGCATTTTTAATGGCCAAGAGAAATTAAAAACACATATAAGTGTATCACGAAGGAAATGGTTGTTCTTCAACAACATCAACTCCTGAAAATTCACCATTTTTACAACTTAGTGACAACTTAGTGATGCGCGGCAATATGCTGTTCAAATATCAGCTTCAAATCCTCTTCCACAAAAAAAGAGACAAATAACTAAAGCATCCTTTTGGACCACTTACTTAATTATAGTTGAAAGATCAAGATTAGATACAGATGTCCTAGTGGGTTGGAACACTAGGTGAGACACCGATAATAAAAATGATAAAAGACAATATTAAAATGTGAAGAGTAAAGAGACGGGAAGTTGGTAATGCAGTTCGACAATTGTCTACGTCTGCGGGGCCATGCCCAAGTATAAAAACAATTCACAAGATTTACAAAGTTACAAAACATCTTGTCTAACACAAAATAAGATTCCCTCTTTTATTTGTCGCTGCCTCTTCCTAACTTTCCCAGTGAATCTGTTTTTGAAAGCTCTCATTGTCTTGTGATCAACCTCTCCTGAAATCTAAACGTGACAAAATCTCTTTGTCGATGATAACTCTTCTTAGAATCCGTGTATGGCAAGATCTCCTTGCCCACGATCAAAACTCCTCAAGAGTTTCAGGCAGCCTCCTCCCGAGACTAATCTTTAATTAAGATCACAAGGAATGAACCTTCAACACTGTCAGTAACACTCAACGTTGTCTTCGGATGCAATCAGCCAACACACTCAGAAAATAATGAAATCCAACCAAACAGAGTGTGTATACACTCTCTCACAGACCGAATAAATAATTACTCCATAACATCGCATAAGTGTGAAAAAAGAATAAATTTCACGCACCTCATGCACCTCTCACTTTCTTTTTATCTCCAATATGATCTCTAAACAGGTTACACAGAAAAGAAAACCGTGTGCCACAAAATCCGGATCAGTGACACAAGATGCGACATAATCGAAAAGTACTATAAAAGAATTAGAAACGAATCCCACAATTGTTGTGATCTCTTATCTTATCACAATCCAGCTAATAGCACGCAATCTTCGATTTAACCTTCTAAAAATAATTTTTGATAATACTAAGATACCATAATCTTCAAAAATCAACTTTCCTTACATAGATTGATTCTACTGATTAGAGAATAAAACACAATTTTCATTAATTTACAAAAAAATCAATGCCAACAATCTTTAGCGTTTACAAACTCCCTCTTTGGCATTTTTTGGAAAAATCCAAACTTCCCTTTGCATACAGGACGTAAGTTCGTCGAACCTCCCCCTAAATCGGAATGTACAAAAAAATCATTGCACAGAACAACGTGCAACACAATTACTCTCCCTTTTTGCCACAAAACACAAAAGGGTATAAAGGCAACCAACAACAAAAAAAAAATTGTCTTAACAAAACATAAGAATACCATAACAACATCAAGCAGAATTATCATCATACGACACCAAGCCAATCGGAACTGCTTGCAACTGTACACCAGCATCTTCTCCTCTGACAGATTCAATTTCACCAGCTACAAACTCACCAGATTGGCATTGGAAGGGACTTGATTGTCAGGGACATTCACCATGAGAGATTTGAACTTTCTTTTCTGCCACTTTTGTGACACCCTCAGTGACATTAGATGGAACACCTGATTTTTCAGCAACATCAGCCTCCTTAACACTCTCCTTCACATTAGTAGCTTTCTTTTTTTATGAAAACAAATAAAACCTTACAACACGAAAGAACTTCTTCATATTACACAGAGACCTAGAACAGATCTCAAGTCTTCAAATCTCACACTATTCAAAGTTTTGGTGAAGATATCGGCAATTTGTTTGTCCATCACCATGTGCTCCAAAGTAATTATTTTATCTTTCACAAGAGATCCAATGAAATGATGCTGGATATCAATATGCTTGGTTTGAGAATGATAAACCGGATTCTTGGAAATATTGATAGCACTCATGTTGTCACAATAGAGTGTCATTACATCTTATGTTACATCATACTCTTTCAGCATTTGCTTCATCCAAAGAAGTTGAATACAACTACTACCCGCTGCAATGTATTCTGCCTCGACAATAGACAGAGAAATAGAGTTTTGCTTCTTGCTGAGCCATGACACCAAGTTGTTTCCCAAGAAAAAACATCCACCGGAAGTATTTTTTTTATCATCTGAACTCCCAACCCACTCTGCATCACAATAACCAACTACATTGGCATTTGTATCAAATGAATACCAGATCCCATAGTTGGTTGTTCCACTAATATACTTGAGAATTCGCTTCACTGACACCAGGTGTAACATCGAGGATTTGCTTGAAACCGAACACATAAACCCACGTTGTAACAAATATCCGGTCGACTAGCAGTTAGGCACAAGAGACTACCAATCATTCTCCTTTATAAGCTAGCATCAACAGAAATCTCATTCTCATCTTCGGAGAGCTTCTCGTGCGTACCCATCGGTGTTCTCCTAAGACAAGCATTCTCCAACTCAAACTGTTTCAACAAATTCTTGGCATACTTACTTTGAAAGACAAAGATACCATCTTTTCCTTGCTGAATCAGAAGTTCAAGGAAGTAATTAAGTTCACCTACCATACGCATCTCAAATTCTATAATCATTTGAGCGACGAATTCATCCATCATCGCATGTGACACCGAATCAAATACTATGTCATCAACATAAATTTGAGCGAGTAAAAACTGACATGTGTCATGGCAACTGAAAAGAGTTTTATCTACTTCCATTTGCTCATATCTCTTGGATAATAAGTACTCTGCGAGTCTTTCATACCATGATCAAGGGTCTTGCTTGATCCCGTACAACGTCTTCTTCAATTTGTAGATGTACTCGGGATAATGAAGGTCTTCAAAACCCTTTGGTTGAGCAATATACACTTCATCATTAAGAAGACCACTGAGGAAGGCACTATTCACGTCCATTTGATACAACTTGAACCGCATCACACAAGCAGTGGCTAACAAGAGACGAATGGACTCAAGTCGAGCAACCGCTGCAATGTCTCATCAAAGTCAACACCTTCAATTTGCGAGTACCATTAAGTAACTAACCGAGCCTTGTTGTAGGTGATGTTTCCATGTTCATCGCTCTTGTTCTTGTATATCCACTTAGTACCAATGACATTCATATCAAGCGGGCACGACACTAAGTCTCAAACTTAATTTCGGGTGAATTGCTTACATAGCACCAATCCAATACTTATCTAGCAAGGCTTCTTTCAAATTTTTGGGCTCGATAGTAGAAATAAAACACGTCATTTGGATCATTTCACGATAGTTCACTCTCGGCTGGTCTCTGGTTCGAATACCATCGTCCAAACCTCCAATAACTTCATTTATAGGATGATTCTTTTGGCACGTGTGAATGGTTGCCTGTTATCCGGGGTGGCTTCCTCCAATTTATCAATTGTGGCAACTTGATTTGAGACACCACCTGTGATACTGGTGGGAATACTGGAGTTTTCTTCACTTCGGATCAGGGTCACGTCTTCGTTAGAAGTATTAGTTGTTTCCAGGGAATCGTCCACTTGAACATTCATAGATTCTATGACATTCCGAGTCTTTTTGTTGTAGACTCAATAGGCACAGCTATTGGTGTCATAGCCCAAGAAAACAGCTTCATCACTCTTAGGATTTAGTTTCCCCCTATATTCCCTGTCATTCAACACATAGCACGTACTACCGAAAGGATGAAAATAATTAAAATTTGAAGTTTTACCTTTCTACATCTCATAGGGTGTCATTGTAGTTCCTCCACGAATATACACCTAATTTATGGTGTAGCATGCAATGTTCATAGTTTCAATGTAACATATCAAAAACGTGTCATTTTAATGAAGGAAGAGTCGTGCTCCTCCTTTTCAAGAAAAATCAAGCGAGCTCCTCTATAAATAGAGTAGCTCGGTGAGGGAGAAATCACATAAAAATATTAGACTTCTTACCTTGCTGGAAATCATCACGCCGAATCTCCAACGAAAAACCCCTTCGGCAAACCTTTTCTCTCTTCGACCGAACACCCCTCCGGCGCTCGCCCTCCCTCTTGCTCCGTCTCTCTCTCTTGCTCTCAGAGCTCCTCTATAAATAGAGTAGTTCAGTGAGGGAGAAATCATATAAAAATATTGGAGTTCTTACCTTGCTGGAAATCACCACGCCAAACCTCCGACGAAAAACCCCTCTGGCGAATCTTTTCTCTCTTCGACCGAACACCCCTCCGGCACTCGCCCTCCCTCGTTCTCCGTCTCGCTCTCGACCTCAGTCTCTCTCTCTCTCTCTCTCTCTCTCTCTCTCTCTCTCTCTCTCTCGGCCTCTCTCTCTCTAGATGGAAGAAGCGAAGAAGAAGAAGAGGAAAAATAGGTTTGGTTCTTTTAAAGAAACTGAATCGGTTTATTAAAAGGATACCCAAAATCGAACTGGTCCAGCCAAACCAAACCGACTCAGTCGAATCGAACTGGACCCAAACCATTTTTTGACCTGAATATTCCAAACCGAACAAGCATATTTTCAAACTGTCAAATTTGACCAAAAGCTATCCAAAACGATCTGAAATTTTGACTGAATCGATTTAAGGATTTTAGCAGTAAGGAATTTCTGTCCAAATTATTTTGAAATGGATTATTTAAAGTGGAAAATTAATGCTAAATATTCTGCTTAGACAGGAAAAATCTCGAAAGTCGTTCAAATTGACTCAATTCGACCAACCAAAAATTATTTGGAAAAAGAATTCCAAAAACTCTAAATTCTCGGAATTCAGGTAAGTGAAAATATATTTTTCAATGTTTTGACTATGGCCCTACATCACAAAAGTTTATGTTAT
This sequence comes from Begonia peltatifolia, assembly GCA_022433055.1. Classification (NCBI taxonomy): domain Eukaryota; kingdom Viridiplantae; phylum Streptophyta; class Magnoliopsida; order Cucurbitales; family Begoniaceae; genus Begonia; species Begonia peltatifolia. The sequence continues at coordinate 1,347,477 of CM039530.1, forward strand.
TTTCATATAATTATTTTGTTACACGTTTCCAGTATTTGAGCAGATATGTTTAGCCATTAATATAAAATTAATAAAGATAAAATTAGTAGGACATTTTTTATGCATATGAAAATGATGGAATTGACAGAAAATATGTAATAGCAAAAGCCTGAACGACAATGAAATGGTGAGCTTGATCGAAAGTAAGTTGACAAAAGCCTGAATGACAATGAGATGAGTTAGTCTAAGGTTGGGAAATAAGTATCAACCAGTCTGTCATCAAGATTCGATAAAAGTATATTTTGACACTTGCATGTATTTTCGCTTGCTGAGTTAAAACTCATAGTTTGTATAATTTTATGATGTAGGTGAATTTGTATCTCTGAGAGAATTGACTATGATCGAGAACCTCCTAGAAGCAAATGAACATATAGAAGAATAAAATATTTTGGGTCAAATGAAATAATTTAAATTTGTATTTTTTAGATTTATGAAGACATTTCATGTTTTTATTCAAGTGAATAAATTACGTTGAATTTTATTGTTAAATAAAATTTTATGAATTATTTTAATTCTGCATTTATTTCAAAATTCCAATAAAGTCATTTAATATTAAAAATTTTGATAAATCTTCCGCGCATTTAAAAATTTTAGTTAACATTTAATGATATTTTTAATATTCTGAAATTATGATTTTTAACGCAGAAATTTTATAAATCAATCTAGGAGAAAAATTTTAGGATTTTCGATTTAAGGTTCTAAATTGGGGATTTTAAATAGTGGATTTTAAAATTAGGGCGTTACATTGAGCCCAGAATCTCTGTGGAACATTTCTCTCGTGTAACATTACACGAGACATCTCTGCTATAGTTTGATTCTTTCTCTCAACGACTCCATTATGCTGAGAAGTTTTAAGTGCTGAGAATTCGTGAACTATCTTAAGTTGATTACATGAGTACAAGAATTCTGAGTTTTCAAACTCTCTCCCATGGTCACTACAAATGCGAATAATTTTCACGATGACACAATCATTCTCACGTTGGAGCCAAATACATAAGGATTTGAAGGTTTTTCTCTAAGAAACTCCACCCATGTATATCGTGAGAAATTATCAACAGTTACATAAGCATATCGTTTTCTTCCAATACTTTCTAGAAGCATTGGACTCATTAAATCCATGCGGAGCAGCTTAAGCACACGAGTAGTTGCTAGTGTCTGAGATTGCGGGTGTGACACCTTTGTTTGCTTCTCAATTTTACATAGTCCACACACTCCGTCTTCATCAAAATTTATCATGGAATCCCACAAATCGCTCTCTTGGAAACAATCTTCTTCAGCGTCCTAACATTGATCTGTCTCAACTTTAGATGCCATAGGATAGAGTTTTCCATGCTTAAACGAAAGCAAGTAGATGAGGAGGAAATGAGATAGCAATTGTCAGAAGATCTCACTTCTTCTATGATACACTTGTTGTCTTGTTCGGACACCACACACTTTCAACGAGTGAAATGCACATTTAGATCTTGATCGTAAAACTGACTAATACTAATCAGATTCACCTTTAGACCATTCATCAGAAGGACATTATCCAACTTTGGTAGCCCTAGAACATCGAGCGTTCCTCTTCCAATAACATAAGTTGTGGCACCGTTGCCAAACATCACTTTTCTCATACCTCCAAATACGATATTCTTAAAAACCTTCTCTTTACCGGTGATATGCCTACAGCACCCGCTGTCAAAATACCATGCATCAGTTGTAGTGGCCTTTATAGAAATATGTGTGGCATTGCACTTCAAGTTGGACCTCTTCACCAATTTTTGTTAAGGAAATTTGCGAAAAAAAAATCTCTAGCAATACCTTGTCTTAAGTCAGCAAGATAAGTAAAACATCTATGGTGAATATGATCACAACGGTTGCAATAGTGACAAACATAAATAAATATGTTACCTTTATTACTGGAAGCATGATGAAGATCATGAGAATTTGACTTCTTCTCATTTTTTGCAGTATTTATCGCAACTTGTTTCTCTTTGTAATCACCACCCTTTACTAACATTGTCTGTGACACCGAGATTTCTCCTTTATAACCCAGCTCATAATGATCACCACTGGGTTTTCTGGTCTTTAGAATGTCATTTAGTTTATAGGAGCCTAAATTTAACATTTTCATATTTTTCTTCATGTGATTTAGCTCGTTTGATATATTTTTTACTTCATCCTAACTAGTTTTCAGTTTGAATTCCAACTCTGCAACAGAGTTTTGAAGATTGATCTTCTCATCTCTCAAGCCTCCAATCTGAATGCGTAGATGCTGATTCACTCTAACAAGTTTAGTTCATTTCTCATAAAGAGTCTTGTATTCAATGATAAGATCTTCTTCTGTGACTTCATCTTCATCACTACAACCCGACATATTTTCTGGGACACCACGTGTTACACTACCATTATCTGTGTGTTCAGCTTTAAAAACAAGAGCCACACAGTTGTTCTAAAATTTTTCTTCTTTTTCTGATTCATCCTCACTCCAAGTCATATTGAGGGAGTTCTTCTTCTTCTTCAAAGTATTAGCACATTCCACCTGAACATGCTCAAAGCCATCACATTCTCTGCACTAAATTCCTCTGCTCTTGAAAGGTTGATCAGATGCATGATTTTCCTCCTTGTACTTCTTATTGCTTGAAAAACCATTTTTGGTGTTATTGACACTGATCTTGACACCTTGATTATTTCTGCCAACTCTTTTCATAACTCTGCTAAAATTCTTCAATAGCAGTGCTAGAGATTCCTCAAAATCATCTTCACCGTGATCGTTTAAATTCTGTATCTCTAATTTTAGAGTCACTCCAATTGCTTTCTTTGCTTCTGTGTCCACTCCAAAATTCATATAAAATGTTCTAAGAGATCCGATCAATTCTTCTAGTTTCATTTTGGAGACATTTTTTGTTTTTTCAATAGCAATGACTTTATAAGCAAACCGTTGGGGCAGAGATCGTAGAGTTTTCCTTACCAATCTTTCTTCAAGAAAAATCTCACCAAGAGCAAACGCCTCATTTGCAATGTCACAGAGTTTGGCATTAGACTCGCAATACTCTCGCCTTTAATCATCTTTAGACACTCAAAGCTTGTAGTTAGCATCTGCATTTTTTATAACTTCACAGTCGACGTCCCTTCGTAGGTGATCTGAAGGATTTTCCATGCCTTTTTGGCTGACTCACACGTGAAAATGAGTCTGAACTGAATAGGGTCAACGCCATTGAAAATAGCATTAAAAGCCTTTGAATTACTGTTCACCAACACATCTTCAGTAACGGACCAACTTTTTTCAAGTTTAGGGAATATGACACCTTTTACATCATTAACCATCGGAGGATCTCATCCTGTCAGAATATATTTTTAAGCATTCTCATCGATAACTTTGATGAACGTTGCTATTTTAGCCTTCCAATAAGCATAATTGATGTCATCCTACAGAGGTAGACGCATTGTTGAACCTTCTTCCTTCATAAAGTTCATTGCACCAAAAACCAAGATTAAATCCTGCGGATCTCACCTAAGAAATAGAAGCGACCCGCTCTGATACCCATTGAAAGATCAAGGTTAGATACGGGTGTACTAGTAGGTTGGAACACTAGGTGAGACACTGATAATAAAAGTGATAAAAGATAATATTAAAATGCAAAGAATAAAGAGACAGGAAGTTGGTAATGCAGTTCGGCAATTGCAGATATAAAAACAATTCACAAGCTGTGCAAAGTTACAAGACACTCGATCTAATATAAAGCAAGACTCTCTCTTTTCTTTATCGCTGCCTCTTCCTAACTTCTCAAGTGAATATGTTTTTGCGAGCTCCCCTCATCTTGTGATCAACACCTCCCGAAATCTTAACATGACAAGATCTCCTTGTCGATGATAACTTCTCTCGAAATCCGTGTATAGCAAGATCCATTTGTCCACGATCAGAACTCCTCTCGAGTTTTAAGCAGCTTCCTCCCGAGACTAAGGTTTAATTAAGATCACAAAGAATGAACCTTCAACACTGTAATTGTTTGACACGTCAACGAATATTTTAAGAGTTTAATTTATTGTAAACAAACATACATACAGGTTCAAGAAATTTATTCATTACATAATCAACCAAGTTGTCCCGAGATCATCCATCACACGCAATAAATCACCATTTATGCTGCCAAAGACGAAGTAAAACAAGCTTAAATGTCTGAAAATAGAACACAAACACCGAAAGTCATAGTTAACATCAATCATAAGTAGAAGTGTAAAACTAGGGATATATACAATAGACTAACAACGTTAAAAAGTTATGTTCTTCAGCTCATGATTGTACAAAGAAAGAATTAATGAAACTAAGATTTTATGTCAAAAAATAGCAACACAAATAGCAAAAAAATTACTCTTAATTTAATTTATTTGTTAAACAAGAACACAAATATTTTTTAAATTTAATTTATTAAACACGACTCTTAATTTATTAAATGTTCTGCAAAATCAACAATTAAAAAATTTAAAATGTGTACAAGAAAATAAAAAATATTCAAATGATGGATAAATAGCCTATTGTGAGTGAAGTAATGTTACAATAATTGATGCTTTTAAAACTATTTATAATTTACGTTGATTGTATTCTGCATTAATCTTTATTTGTCACGTCAATTAGTATTCTTAAAGAGTGAAATAAAAAAATAATCAGAACATTATTATTTTGACAAACTTTTAGTGGAATGCTTATTGTTTAACAAAATCTTGATCATTGATTTCAAATGTAATGAACTTCAATTAGTCTATTTAAGTTAATAAATTTTAAATTTTCCTAATTGAATTATGTTAACTACTTAAAATAAGAGTAATATCATATTATTCTAATTTTACATTCCTTGTTAACTTAATACATTATTTTAAATATTTATATTATCATAATAATTCTATTAATTAATTAGTAACAAATTAAACAAAGAGTCACTTGAGTCAAAGGGTACCATGAAGTCAGATAAGTTGAATTTTCAAAACAACTACCAACCCATGTCCTCTCCAATAACATCAGTACTTGTCAAAAACCATGCTATTATTCGATAATTATTAAAACAAAATATAAAAGTTCAGGATAGAGCTGGAAATGATGGAAAAGCATCTGCTGTTGTGGAAAAAGTATTTGAAGTATAACCAGAACATTAAAACAATGTTTTTTTGGAAGAAGAAGTAGGCATAACTTCTATCTGCTGTTTACAAAAATGCAGGAGTTCAAAATCTATAACAATAATTTAAAAATCAGACAAACTTACTTTTTGAGGAATTTAACATTATAGCATTTTCGATTGCTTACAATCTCTCTGCAACTAACACCAAATCAACAAATCAAGTTCTGGTGAAATTTCCACTTTCTTCAAGCTTCAGAAATTTGGGCAGACCAAATCTACAAAGAATTCCAAACAAAAATCATAACCTACAGTGAAATTAGTTACCATCGATGTTCAAATGCAGCCTAGCTAGATCACATTTCATTAGTTTCAACATAAGTCAGAGTTTTCAAAGAACAAATGGCCAAGGAAAATAATACCTGAAACATTAATTTACAGGACTGGTGTCTACCGGCTTTTGAAAGACTCGAACAACTGGCATTCCGTCTCCATCATCGTTCCCAACTCTCGAAGATCGATCCTTTTTCCTTTGGGGCTTCTTATGATGTTTAAGGGATGAACTGGGGTTTCTTTGCAGCAATTTTCTTGCTCACCAGTCCGTTGGCCATATCAAATGAATTAAGATCATCCAGCACATGTTCAGAAACATGTTCAATTCCCCCTCCACTGGATTTCTCACCATCGGATGAATCAGACTCGCCCAACACAGGCAAGCTTGGATGAATAATCTCCTCCAAGCCACCTTCTTCAAAGGACATGTCAGGCAGCATTTCATAGTGCAGAAGCTTCCCATCGATGTAATCCTTCAGAATCTGATGAGCTGCTCTCGTTTCATCAGGCAGGCCACAAGAGGCAACATAACCACGAGATGCACAACAGGCCCTCAAAAGCTCTGATGACCGAGGGGGTCGAGATTGTGGTTCATATGGTTTGGGTTTTGTCAAGGTGATTTTGTACGTATTCTCAATTACGTCTCTTCTTACTTGATTGGCCTCGACCTGCACTGCCTCTCTATGCTCAGTCATTCGGTCGATCAGAAGCACTCCAGAGGCAATCATCTCATATCTTGAGCTAGAGAAGGATGGGAACACCAAGCCCGGGCAGTCACAGAGAGTCAATTCATCTGATATAATCAATGTTTGGAAGTGCTTTGTCATCCCAGGGGTGGATGTAACACCCGGTCGTTTCTGTCCTACCAAAGCATTGATTGTCGAGCTCTTCCCCACATTTGGACACCCTACAAATCCGACAACAACATTCTTCAATGTGGTTCTGCTTGCAGCATCACCGCCATGAACATTTGAGGGACCAGAACTACTGGAACCTGACGCCCCCCCTCGTAGTGACAATCTCTTCTGCCTCAAACTGCAAACGAGCCAAAAGCTCTTCTCTGCCATATACTTTTGTATCAAGGTCTTCCGTATTTGGCAAGTTCTTGTCCATCTTCCATGGAACACTAAGTTTTTTCCCTTAAAGAGTAGCAGAAGCAGCTTTGGCTGACCAGAACACAAACAGTATGCTATGAAGACGAAAGTACAGAGCCCATTTCTGCCTGCAGTTAAAGCAAATCACTTAAGCAACTCACGAACGGACTATAGCATATACTAAGTCACAAGATGCTAACCTAATAAAATATGGTAACAGATCTGCCTTGTTAACAAGGAGAAGCGTCCTTTTGTGCTCATCAACCTCTCTAGCATACACCTGCAATTTTGAGAGGATGTGGAATTAGAAGTCACATAATAAATTACACGTTCAGATGCTACCATGGAACCAATCAATTGCATACTCAAAGAACTGCATAAGTAATGAAGCATCACCTCAAGATCAGGACAGCAGTAGAAAAGAGGGTCTCGAGAGTCAACAACCATTACAAGCTGAAATAAAAAATAGTCAGGCACCAAATTAGTAACCACAAACTAGCAAGCATTCGTGAAGGTTGAAAAATGGATTCGGAAAAAATGGAAGAATACCAAAGTTAGTTGCAAATACACAATGTCAAACACATGGAAAAAAAGTAGTTCACAAATCAATAAACCAAATATGATAGAAATTGATGGGAACTTAAATATCTGTCAGACTAGCAATGGTTAGAAATACAACTTCGTCTAGCATAACCATTTGACTCTTCCAATGAGAACAAACCATGTTAATATAGATTTTGCAAAAACAAAAACTCATTATGTTTTCGTGGGCCATTCTTTTCACATTTTTTCCCAAATTAAAATTTTTGGCCGTGCTGATACTTCTAAATTTACTAAAAACTACAATTTTCCATATGGCAGATCTTTCATGAACTTAAAGTGCTATATTTATACCTAAAGATATATAAGAAGCTTCGATATATTTTTAAGCAGATATAATTTTCAGATGGAACGGCTGTTCATCTCGCAAAGAGATTAAATCAACCATAATTTGATAGTTCAAGATACAAACGACTCCCTGGTGTCCCACCAACATAAGTTTAATTTTTTATTTAGGGGGATAAGGGCCCTATTCTGTACTTTCCTATATAAACAAACACATATATATATATAAGCTCATTATATTTCATTTGATGAAATAATTCCCTACCAAATCACTACGGTCAACCACTCGCCAAAGCTGTCTCCAAATATCCAGGTTCTTCTCAAATGGGGTGAGAACTAATTTTTCATTCTCCTCGAACCTGGAGCAAGAAACAGGCATAAATTGCTAATGAGAACTATAGAATGGTCAAATCTTCAATGGATATGCTGATAAGAAAAAAAAGTAAGTAACGAATAGCGAAATTGAGATTCTTTAGTGAAGTATTCTACGAATTTTAAAACTTTGCAAACTTTCAAAAAGTTTGTACTGCCTAGCTAAGCCTTTATAATTACAGGGTTTCTAGGCTACACAAACCAAGTAAGTTGGAATATTTGATCTAACGGAATCATAAACCTTCTGATATAGACTCTCTCCTCTGTCCCTTTTCAAGCCACTACTACCATCAAAGATAGGATAATCATAACAAAGAAGAAGAATACAGGATTTGATGTGAAAAACAGCCTTCAAATTTCCTCACGATAATAAATGCATGAAAAGGCAATAATACATCCCTGTAGCAGAAAGGCCTTTCCCCCACTTTTTTTAAAAAAAAAAGAAATTTGTTCCAAGATATGCCACTTTTAGAAGAAATAAAAATGTGGTAAATGTCATTACAAACCTTGCAAGGTTCCGACGCTTTTCATTTGCATCAAGCTCTTCGACTGACATTCCAGAATTCCAAGCAGGTCTAAATCGATACCAACTTTCGTCTTAGTTACACCAATATAATGTTTTAGACTTATGATGACAAAAAAGATAAGGACAAACTTGCGTGGAATACAGAGACTACTAGCATGCAAAGTCTCCTCATTCTTTTGTTGTTCTCTCCTTTGTTCCAGGGTCATTTCACTCATGCTGGAGCTTCCATCCCTTAATCCCATAGCAAACATCAGGGAATGAAAATCTAACTGATAAAATTTATGAAATATTGAACGAAAACTCCTCGAGAATTAAAACTAAGCAGTAGTTCCCAAACTAAATCATAACTCTTTTACAGTTAAGATATAGTTCCTCACCGTTCATCCTGGCAATCCCCATCTCCAAATCACTTAAAAGAGAGAACTATAAAGTTAAACTACCAACTGTGAGTTGCTCGCGATATTAGGCAACATCACTTTCGATTGAAAATGTTGAAGGATTCATGAACCAAATCCAAACTATAAATTATGTTCATCACTCGTTGTAGACTTTTTCCTCTGCGTTAATTTCATATCTTTCCTACTTAACTGAGTAATGGACGGTAGATGAAAACTTCCTAGCCTGTAATTCCATATAACTAGCGAGCTCTTTTCATAGAGATAAAATGGAAAGGAAAAAAAAAACACATGCATAGAAAACATTTCTTATGAACTCACAAATCTATAAGAACGTTCGGAAGAGGGTGGTCGAGGGAGAATAGGCGTTCAGCTTCGTCGTCCTGTTCAATAATGGCCTCGATGTCGCTAACCTCGGTGATAGATTCAAGAACCATCTTGTTTTGGGAATGAAAAAGCCGGTCTTTTTCCTTCGTTTGCTGGATCATCTGGTTGTGTTTGTTCACCAGACCCCTACCTAGCGCAGTCTGATCATTCTTCTTCCCATCTTCAACTCGTGACAGAGTAATGTTATCCCTGAATTAAATCTCGAGTTAAAAAAAATACATGTTTACTTGACATAAGTTACCCATTAACTGGGATCTCCCTCCTCTAACTCTCTCAACCCAAATCAACGTGGACTTTTCCAGTAAGGGGGAGAAAACCCTCTTATGATATCTGAGTTGCATGAGTCGTAATGTTATCTTAATTTAGTCATCTCAGTGATTATGGTATTGAGTACAAGACTATTCTGCCGACTAAATTTGGGAACATGGTGGGTTGACTAGGCGTATGAACACATTACAACGTCCATCAGACTCCCAGTATTACTTTAAAAAAATGAAGAAATTATGAAACTTTTTTAACCAATTGCCAAAATCTCGCCGATTATGTACCAAAAAAGGAAAAGACGGCGATTTTATCTGATCGGAATACCTCAGTCTGATCTGTATTTGCTGTAAAAATCAGATTGAAATCGTTCTACATCTCGTCAGGAAAAATTGGCGTCCAACAGAGCGGACACTTTTTCTGTTGGTGATTTGTCCAACGGCGGTGGGCTGTCAAGGCAAGAGTTACTGCAAAACAAGATAGCTTCGAGAGAGAAACTCATTCTTGTGCAAAGTCAACAATTAAATCGCTGACTAATCAGTTTTAAATTGTTAAAAATTCAACTTAAGAATCTACTAAATATCAATTTATTTTTTAGTTTTAAGATAATTATCAAATTTCTCCTCCGGATATTAACAAGATGGAAATTTTTTCGTCGATAAATTACCCTTTGACATATGAATTTTTAACAAGTTAACCTCGGAAAGACGATCGGTCTCCACAAGCCTTCACCTAGTACCAAAGTTGCACACAGAGTAAGAATATCTACCATCACGCTGAATGACTTCTCTACCTCTCTTTCTAACCTAAATGTTTGATAACAATTATGTCCTTCATAATTAGTGTCGCACAAGTAGTAGAGAGCAGAACGATAAATAGATCTCTTCCGTTTAAGAAGAAACTTCGACGGATGTCCACTCTCGAGGAATAGATATCTAGTCTGGAAAATATACAAATGGTATCAGATTAGTCTCTAATTTTTACCACATAACCAAACTATTTTGATAACATAGTATGTAAAATTTGATGATTTTTCAATATTTATACAATTTATTATAATTATTTTTGTATAAAATACGTAAACAATTACGATAAATCATGAAATTTTTGAAAACTACGTCACTTTGCAAACTATGTTTTCATAATATTTATTTGGTGTGGTAAAAATTTTAAACTAATCAAATATTGTTTAGTTTGTTACACGAGATACTTCTTTGACCGAGCCTTTGTTGCTTTGAGGCAGGATGTGCCCATGGTTGACTCTTCTATAAAATATAGCAAACAATCAAAATTACATAATCTATAAAGTTTCTAGCAAATTATATAAAATTAATTATAATAAATTGTAAAAAAATTTAAAAAAGTCACGAAGTTTTACAAAGTATCTTTTTATGATATTTCGATTGAAAGTTAAATATTTCAGAGTAATTTGATATTGTTTGTAGGTTTTTTAGACTGGTCGTCAATTATTTGATAGCAGGTGTCTGTTCCACAAAAGAATGGACGCTCGTTCTAATAGAAATGTTCGAATTGTGGCAACCATTCGCTAAGGGCCATTTTATCAACGAAAACATTTTACAATCTAACGTGAGAATAAATTTGATAATTACACTTTAATTTTATAAGGCCGATATTTGTGCAAACTACTCAAGTCACCGTTTCGTCAAAAAATGGGCAAATTATCTCCCCCCTTTTCAGTGAGGTAGTTTTCTACGTTCGAGAAGATGCTAAACTTACAAGTAATTACAGCCTTTCAAATCCCTTTCGTGCCTTTTAAGTTTGAGTAAAGAGAAGAAAGAAAAAGGGTGAAGAAAAAGAAGGAAAGAGACATGCCTGGACTGAAATCACAAAACCGCGTTGAGCTCAGCTCACTGATCAGCACTATCAATATCTCTTCACTTGGATCAGAAGCCACGTCTCTCTCTCTCTCTCTCTACATATATGACCCCAACTGCTTCTACAACTACCTCATCAGAATTTTTTATTCTAAAATAATGATTCAAACTTCGAAAGAGTCAAAGATGGAGGAGAAGATTCACTGCGCCTGCTTTTTGGCAGGCGATTGCGTGAATTGTAGATCCCGCCAACTGGAAAAACGCAGAACTCGTGAAAATTGGTAATAATAAATTGCTGCATTTCTTTGCTTGGGAAACTAATAGCATCGTATCTGATGGATTTTTCCCCAAAGGAAGAAGTCAGAAACTATGAAGGAGTTAATCAAATCGGATTTCGCATTTGCGGCAGTGAGTTGAGTTCTTCGCTACCACTACTTTAGATAGATCGAACTACGGTAATGGTAAAGGAAGTAAACCGAATCGTAGAAGGAAGCAACAGTGTATACACTAACATACTAAGCATATCAATGTATCGGAGCCTAATCTCCCTATATTCTATTACAATCTTACTTTATAATCAAGATCAGCGGGCCATCATCTTCTTGAACTCTTCGAAATTCACGTGACCGTCGCCATCAATATCCACGGACTTGATCATTTTGCGACAATCGCTCAGACTACACTTTTCGCCAAGCCGTTTCATCACCGAATGCAACTCAGTCACGGATATCAGTCCATTTTTATCCACGTCGTACAAATCGAACGCGTCGCGTAGGTCCTTGTTACCGCAAGGCTCGCCGCCATCCAATCCACCACGATGAAATTCGGTAAACTCATTGATATCAATGTAGCCATCGCCGTCTGTGTCGAGCTCGGCCATTATTCTCCGAACCTCTTCGCAGGACGTCTGGGAACCGAGTTCACAGAGAACGTCCCTCAGCTCAGTGAAGGAAATCTTTCCGTCGCCGTTCTTATCGAACTTGCTGAACACCTTCTTCACTTCATCCGTAGAGCCTATAACACCCCCGTCGTTTGAGCCACGACATGAAACTGACCCTTTCGCCATTGTAGAGAGTCTTGAGAGAACAAGGTTCTTGGAAGCAAGGAGAAGAGTGGGGAGGGGCTACTTATAAATGCTGTTCACGCGGTTTCTTCATGAAAATCAAGGCGGTGGTTAGGCACGCGTGAGTGCATTAAAATTATTGTGCTGGACCCATAATATTATGCCACGTCTTTCTGAATTTCCAGCGATTCATGTAAGTTGACCAACATAGAAGCTTGTTTTGACTTTTGAGACTTAGTAAAGTCGGCCCGCTGCTTCGTTAATTTTTATTGTTCTTGAATAAATTATGCAGGAGCTATTTTTCCGGCCGCGAATATGAAAATGCCGGCTGAGCTCGTGGAGAAGACGAAGGAATTGTAAGGCTCAACCATGCAGTGGAAGAAGTTCAGGGAGGCGGTAATGAAAATCCGTCGGAGAAGAAGAAGAAAACAGGGAAAAGATTAGTGAGAGTCCACGAATTTTCTAAACTTAAGCGAATATAAATGAATTACTTTAACTAATTTATGCAAAATCAATTCAAACTGGCAATGGCTCTTTATTCAGCTGTTTTCTGCTTCAATGCTACTGCTTTTAGCCCCCGCAACTCGTTGAGGTTTGAACATCGGATTTTTCATATCGCCCCGTTCTTCGGGCTGGCCTGTTGGATCGGTCCCTCGGTTAAAAGTGAAAGGTATTTTCTACCCATGGATTGCTTTAAGTTTGAATTGGAGGTCCAACTTTTTTATATCATTCTTTGGGGTCAATGAATGTTAACGTGCAGTTTTGAAATTGGATTTAAACCTTCTTCTGGTAGACTCAAGCATTGATGACAAAATGTTGATGTAAGAAATTGGAGGAAGGTTGAAGCATGAAATTTATTCGAATTGTTTGATCTTAGAATGGAGTTTGACGTCGTGATTTCTTGACTTCTGAGTATATATTTGAGGATAACCTTGCAAAATTAGTAGGATTGTCTGTGAATGAAGATTGAGGCAGATACAAAGGTAAAATTTTGCCAGAAAAGCATTTGATCTTACAAGGACAGGAAGTATAAGGCAGGGGAGTTCTTTAAGTGACTTGGATACTGCAAAACATTTAGGATATGCTTTGACTTGGTTCTGCTGCAGAATGAACTGTGTTATATACATATCAGGGTTCATTTCTGAGGTTGACATCTGCAGGGTTCATCTTTTGAGAACAAACTTCTCGAGTTAATTTCATAAGCTAGTTGTAGAATCCGATAATATTATTAGGACGGTTTAAATTTTGCAAATTTAATGATTACGTTAACGTTTATTAGCAGTCAATTCAGTACATTTTCGGCTTTTAATCATTGGGTGCTTTGATTTTCTCTCCCATACCAAATCTCCAAATTTGATCATCAAAATTATGTTTGGAGCAAATCGTAGCTCGCGGTGTATCCAAACTTACGGACTACCTTAGTTGGAGTATTTTTCAGTTTTCGAATTTGATTGTTATTTCGAATAATGTCAAAAAGGGAATAATGTCAAAAACGAAGGAATGCAATTCGACATATTCCCTTTTTGACATATTAGAACTCATCTTCACCCATCTATGAAATGAGTTAAACATGAATAATCCTCAGACAGAAGACTTAATGTTAATTGATAAACTACTACTTTTTCGAGCAAAATTACTATTATACTTCGGATTCTCAGTAAAACGATTCATATTCTTATAAGATTTGTTAAATGTCTCATTGTTTTTTACTTGTAATAGTTATTTTAACACACTCTAATTAATTTGATTTATTTAATTTTCTGTACATACTCGATATAACAATCAAATTTGAAGACTAGAAAATACTCCAACTAAGGTAGTCCATAATTTTGATCACAACGTGAGCTACGATTTGCTCCGAACATAATTTTGATGACCGAATTTGTAGATTTGGTATGGGAGAGAAAATCAAAGCACCCAATGATTAAAAGCCAAAAATGTATTGAATTGACTGCTAAACATCAACGTAGGTACTAAATTTGTAAAATTTAAACAATCCTAATAATATTATCGAGTTCTACAACTAGCTTATGAAATTAGCTGGAGAAGTTTGTTCTCAAAAGATGAACCCTGCAAATGTCTGAAGAGATTAACTGTGACGAGAGATGCTCGAGATTCTTGCGGACATGAAAAATTTAGGACTTTAATGGTAGAGATAGAGGCCTAAAAGTTGATGGTGTTGATACTGCCAGGGCTGGTGATACATTTGTTATCTCAGTTAGCTTTTGATATATATATATATATATATTAGATTTATAGCTCTTTTGAATTTTAAAAATAGTTTTATTCCATTTAAAATTGCTATAAAGAGCTGTTTTGAAAAACTAGTTTTGAAAAACTAATTTTGAAAACAGTGCTTAAAAGCAATATGTTCATGATTCTCATCTTGCAGGGAGAAGATAAATTGAGAGATGCTATTATGTTTGCTGGTACTTGCAGTGCGATGACCATGTCGGAGAGAGGCGTAGTCCCGGCTTCGCCTGCCACAGAAGCCATCCCAAATGCGATGCTAACCGGCTCATAAAATCCTACTTTTCGAGAAAATCTCATATTCAGTTCACGTTTCTTGTAAAATAATATTTAAAGATCAATATCATTAGATTTATTGTCATCATCATAAGTTAGTGTATCAATTGAGCAGGAAGCTCCCATATTTACAATTACGGTACTGTTGTACCATTTCAAAAATTTACCATTCTTCTCAAGCCTAAACAACCTCCAAAACAAAGAAAATCAGTTTAATACACTTCAACGATCATAAAGATTGATCCTCATCTTCAAACTCTGCAACTCCTAGCATAGCCACTGCTAAGTGGCTCTTCATCTCACTTTCGCTTTGTTCTGATTGAGGGTGACACTCTGTAGTAAATCTGTGTCCCAAAAAACTAGATTTCTTCGTTTCAGATTTTAAAGATTCTTCGTCGCCCTTCAGTAGAGCAAGAATCTCGTTAATCCTGGGCCTTCGAGATTCTTCAGTCATTATGCAGGCAGCTGCAGCTTCAATGACCCGGGCAATTTGATTAGAAGCTTTGAAAGTGGACTTGAGCCCAGGATCGAGCAAGTCTTCAATGGCTGCTTTCCCTTTCTGCAGGAGAGGTTTTGCCTGAAAAATAAAAAACAAGACTCAATACATACCCCAACAAGATAAACCATCCATAAACTCTAAAAGATAATTTAGGATCAAATATTGCAAAATTTCCGTGGTTTATATCCAACTCTTGCTAGACCATCCAAACTTGGGCTATTTGAAAGCCTAAAATACAATTATTTTATAGATATAGGGAGCTGATATTGATAAATAGACTTCTCAAGTGTCTATTTCAAAAAAAAAACTTACCCACAAGAGCAGGTTCTCCTCCCCTGGAGGCCCATTTGATTCAATTGGCTTCCTGCCTGTGATTAGCTCCAACAGAACAACTCCCAGAGCATAAACATCGGTTTTGTCTGATATTTTTCCATGTTGGAAATACTCAGGCGCTAAGTAACTGCACATATAAGATAAGACTTCTAGCAATCTGCCAAAGACAAAAGAAAACCAATGTTTCCAAAAAAAAAAAAAAACATTTTGTGTTTCTAAGATTGTTCTCTGCAAACAGGTTTTGGAAACACATTTTCAAGACGGTTTTCAACAGTTACTTATTAAAATGATGATTTTGGTAGGAGTTCATATTGTCTCACCCAAATGTTCCTTTTACTGTCTTGCAGAGGAAAGGAACAGAAGGAGCAGAAGTCCATGTAGCCAATCCAAAATCACATAGCTGTTCAAACAAAACATACCAAACGAAAAAAGTCAGCCGTGAAACTTGTGATATTCTCTACAAAGATTTCAATCCATCAACTAGCAATGTCTGAATGAAATCTATGCAAATGAAATGTTTCACTAGCCTTGGGTGATTTCTTGGAAGAAAGGAGAATATTTGAAGGCTTTATATCTCTATGAACAATACACCTTTCTGTTCCATTGTGTAAATATGCGACTGCCTCTGCAACTCCGACGGCAACCTTGTATCGCACAGGCCAAGGAAGTGGCGATCGTCCCTTTACTCGTTTCTTCTTCTCTGTAAATGGGTTTATCTCAAAACAATCAATTTCATCCATTGAAAGCATAATTTGCAGAAATATGATAAAAATTTGGGAACTGTTCCTGATTAACCGTTCTCAATCATTTTAATGACAAGAAGATGGAAAACTTACCATGTAAATGTTTCTCCAAGCTTCCGCCAGAGACGTACTTATAAACCAAGAACAAGCCTTCCTCTGGATCTATGCAAAACCCTAAGAGGGGGACTATTTTTGGGTTTTGAAGAGAACTAGCAATCATCAATTCTCTACAAAATGCCTTTGCAGACTCTTTGTCTTCTTTGTCCAAACGTTTAATGGCTACAGCAGTCTTCAAATGCCCTATTCTCCCCCTAAAAACCCAGCTTAAAGCACCTCTCCCCAACACTCTGCCTGCCATTTCAACAAAATTGGTTAGTAATCTAATAAAATGCCCCAAAACTGTGATTTTGAGGAACAAAATTTGAGGGTTAAGACACTTTACTCAGAAGTAGGTTTCGCTTCTGTTCCAATGACGGTCAAAAGCTGGGATCCAATTTTAACAAAATGTCGAACATTTAAATTTTGAAAGTAACACTGATTAAAGTACCTTTGGAGAAATTGTGAGTGGCAGAGAGAATTTCTCCGTGGCTGAATCTGATCAAAGTATTAGCAACTGGAGAAATGGTTTTTTCCACTGTCTCGATTCTCCTCCATGCCAGTTCTTTCGCTCGATGCTCGCTCACTCCGTTGTCTAAATTCACCATCAAAACAGTGGCAGCAGTGGAAGAGCTCATCTTCATTGACTCCAGCTCGATTTGCGAGCAGAGACTGAACCTGAAAGAGGAATGAAGAGAATGTGGATCAGCATTTATCGATTCTGCACCGCAACCACCTGATTCGGCCAGTAACCAAGCTTTATTGTTCTCCAAATTCTTGCTCTTCGTGTCATTTTCGTTCTGAATCTTGCCAGAGTCTGGACGAACACATGGAAACCCAAATCTCCAAATCATATTGACTAGAATCGATTTGATTTTAAGCTCACGATCACGGCAATGGCGATTCTCAGCAATAGCGGAAAAGTCTGAATCATTTGGAGGCTCCTTAGACTCAGAATCAATTCCTAGGGAGAACCCCATTTTCACCGCAGATCTCAAAGCAAGCACAGAAACCAAGAAAAGAAAAAGGAAGATCGAGAAAACCAGAAATAAACAGTAGAAAACGACCAAAAAAGGTAAAATGTCTTTGCGTGGGGAGTGGGGAAGTATTTCAGGGATAGCAGAGAAAGAAAGAAGGGTAGTTCAGCAGCCAATGCACCCGCGAACACAAGACAAAAACCAACAACGACGGTTTCGGATGTAGATTTCTAAGCAAAAGTTCAGAAACCTGACAGAAATTCCTACCGGAGAGAAATAAGCAGAGCATTCCTCGAAACAAATGGCATAAATAGGAGAGAAAGGAAAGCCTGAGCTTGAGACTGACAACGCAGAAAGAAGATTCTGCGACATTAGAGAGAGAGAGAGAGAGATTCTTGCTGTTCGGACTATCGTGGACACAATGGTACCTTGCTCAACTCTTGTAAAAAGGAGAGAGAGAGAGAGAGAGACTAATATTCATTAATTATAGATAAACCAATAATTAGTAATTAAGAGAGTACGAGAAATTGTTAATTATGTAATAATGTTGTATTGTAACTGTTAACCTAACATTTATGTGGACAAAATTTAAGGAGAATTTGGGGATGTTTCAAAGAATTGTAAAACTAATTTAACATTAATTTATTATGAATTGAAATTTTAAGGTAAGAAGATCTCATTAATTAAATGAATATCCATGCAATTTTAACTCTGGAATTTTTTTTTAAAAAAAACTTTAAAATTAATGGTTGGTGACAAAAATAAATTTTAGACTATGATTGATAACATAAAAGAAACCTTAAATTAATTTCTGTTAACAAAATAAAATTTCTGCTCTTGTCTACCGATAAATTCAGATGCAGTCGCCCACATTTAAGTGTAGTCTCATTCATTTTAACTTCGGGCAACTGCAGTCATGTCAGCTAAGAACTTCTCTTATATATAACTGTGATCTGCGATCGCACGCACTTACATTACGGGTTACCGCACATGCAATCAATTAGTCTCTCGAACCTTAGCGATTTTTTTCTCTAACCGACCCAATCAACTGGCTGCAACCAACTCCTTCAATCCAATTTTCGACCTAAGATTCTTAATCTCAATTACATTTCGTCAATCTCTGTATCGATTTCTTTTCGAATTTTGTTTTAAATCTTCTTTGGGTGACTGCATCTGGATTTGATGACAAACCAAACGAGAAGATTTATTTTGTCAACAGCGGATAGTTTAAAGTTTACTCCACTGAATAACATAATTTAAGCTTTGTATTTTCTCTTACTCCACAATTTAATGGTTTTTTTTCTTTTAATTATAATACTTCTATCATTTTCATAGAACTTGGTTTTTTTTTGGGCACAAAGACGTCACACGTGGCTCACTGCTAGTCGTTAGGTCTTTCCTTTCTTTTTTTATAATCATGATTATCCCATTAAACATATCTTTAGCATTATTTAAGGTACCGTGTTAACTGTGAACTGTGTTATTAGGTAAGTAATTATTTTTAATGCTTGGTCTAGACAAATTTGGTTCTAAGATTATCAAATAAATAAGAATTAATATATATATATAATGGCGTGACTTTAGTTGTAACATTATAATAAATAAATAATTGATATATTTATTTATTGGTGGGGAAAGAAACATAAAAACAGATTTGATAGTTTGGTAGAAGAAATAAAGTTCAGAAAATATCACCATCCCCCCTCTCCTAACAGCTCTAGGCCCCATGCATATAATTCATATCTACTTCCCAAATTGCATGTACCGCATATATTAATCACACAATTCTATTTTTCAAACCTAATTTCTACATTATAAACCATATATACAAATGTAGACTCATGTGTACAAGGATTTAGATATACCCGTGAGTGACATGTACCCATAATTTTTGTACGTACAATTATGCATGTCAAGTAATTTACTCGTGCTATGTAATAACATCATATGATACAATATACATGCTCGTTATATATATCATACACAACTATTGTCATTCTTTTTTATGAGGTGCACAGTCTTACAAGAAGAAGGTTTATTTCCCACAAGGTTGGACATATGTTATGTATAATTAGTTATATGTAATCGTGACAATTTGGCATTATTCCTTTTGCCAAGTATGAGTGTAAATTTGTATTAAAAAAAATACACTAGGGGATAATATTCACAATAAATATAACGCAAATATATTTATATCTATTTTTGGTTTAATAGTTTATTGGACTTTTTTTGCATTTTGGCCAAGAGAAATAACTTTCAATGTAATGATTTTCACGATTTAGTCGATTTTTATAAGAGTAATATTATGTTTATTTTTTTGTTATATTTTCTAAACATATTTATTGATCTATTAAATCAGGATTAATATAATTTATATAGTAAATTTAACTATTTATAATTTATTACATTAATTGCACGTTAATTGTACTACATTATTTGTCACATTAGCAATTATGTTTATAGAGATGGTTAACGGGCGGGCTGGCGAGTAGCGAGCCGAGCTTGGCTCGACTCGTTACTGTAGCAGTCCGAGCCTAACTCGTTCTCCTGAGACGAGTCGAGCTGGGTTAAAGAATCGGACTCGCAAGCCCGCCAAAGACCGAGCCAATCGAGCCGGCCAACGTGCTGGCTCGACAGGGTGGCTCGGCAGCAGCTCACCGATGGGCGATGGCTCGTCTGTTCGTCCATCCTCAGCCTCAGGATGCTGGACCCAGTTAACCACCCTCAAAAATTCAGACGGTAAAAAATACTAAAAATCCCTGAACAATCAACTGAAAATGGGAGAAAATAATCAATAATCAACTAACCTCTGACCTTCGACATTTTCTTCGATTTTTTGCTGACGATAAAGAATAAAGATAGAAGATGTTGAGAAAAACTGGATGAAACTGGTTTTATTGAAAACCGGGAGAAAATCTCTCAAGTTTCAGTGTTTCACTCACCTCACCAGCTCACAGCTCACCCCCTAATCTCACCGTCTCACCACTTTGTCGGTCTGTGTCTATCCGTGTCCGTCTCCCTCTGGCCTCTCCTCTCGCCGTGACCGTCTCCCTCTGGCCTCTGGCCTCTCCTCTCGCTTCCCAAATATACAGAACAGAACCAGGAATTCGTTCTGATCTGTTATATTTTTTTTTTACTTTTTAACTTAATAATATAATATATTATTAAGTTTATTTTATTATTTCTTCTGTGGAGTGGGGCGATTGATCGCCCCACTCCCTGGGCAAAGCATCGCCCAGGGGCGATCGATCGCCTCGCTCCCTGGGCAATGCATCGCCCCAAGGCCCAAGGGCGATAGATCGCCTGCCTCTGGGCGACGCATCACCCCAGGGGGCGATCGATCGCCCCACTAGGCATCGGCGCATCGCCCCGCCTTTGAGGGCGATCGATCATCTCTGGGGCGACGCATGAGGCATCGCCCCAAGGGTCGATTGATCGCCCCGGTCTCACTCGATATTTTGCATCGCACACTTGCATATTGCATTGTGATTTGGGCAACGGTATTATGATCGTTGCACTATTACCATTGCAGTTGCAAATGGCCTTAACTTGCAATCTAACGGTATTATGACTGTTGCTCACTTGCTGACCGTTGCAACTCCAACCTATAAATTTTCTTTCACCCTCATCGTTTTTTTTCACCAATTTCTCCAAATCTCCAATTTCTCCGAATCTCTCTAACCAATCTGCTCTCAATCTATTCTTCGTGCTCTCTCCCCCTCGATACTCAATCTATTCATCTTCATCTTCAATTTGTTCAATAAGGTAAAATATAATTTATTTTTTATATTTTTAATTAAATTTGTAAATATAATTTATTTTTTATATTTACCTGAATTTTTTTGTGTAGGTTTTTTCCGTGTAGTCAATTCACCGGATACAAATTTTGTTGAACTCCAGTCTCCAACATCATTTGCGTGGTATCAATTTTTTTGAAATTATATATTTTTAATAGCATGGATGAACGTAATTATAATATTGTCGATGAAGATGTTGAGGAAATTAGAGAAATAAATCCAGTATTTTCAATAGGACAATTTTCTTTATCTGCACAAGCATCCACGTCATCACCTAAAAAAAAAAAGAAATAAAACGTATGAAGTATGGAAACATTTTGTAATGAAAGAAATTAAAATTGGGGGTAAATTAGAATATAGAGCTCAATGTAATTATTGTATTAAAAATTATGCATATCTTTCTGGTAACTCAACTAGCACACTCGGTAGGCATTATCAAAAATGTCACTTAAATGAACAAGTTAGAGACCCTACACAAAGATTATTAAATGCTAGTGGTAGTGGTACTTTTTTATATTCACAAAATAAAATGCGGGAAGGAATAGCAAAACTTGTAGCACAATGTGAGTTGCCTTTAGCGTTTACCGATAGTGATGAATTTGAAAAATTTATGAAAGAATATGCTACTCCTAATTTTAAACGTGTTCCTCGAAGTACTACTAGAAATGATATTATTAAAATGTTTAATAATATGAAAAATGAACTAATTTCATTTTTTTTAAATGCCCCTTCTATGTCTATTTGTATTATTTCTGATTTATGGAGTGCACGTAATTCTGTAAGGTATGTTGTTGTTACTTCTCATTTTATTAATGAATATTGGCAGTTAAATAAAAGAATTTTAGGATTTCGTAATTGTGAATATCCTCACACTGATATTACGATTTATAGATATATTGTAACAATATTACAAAAATATTCTATTCGAGATAGAATATTTAGCATAACACTTGATAATGCTAGTGCTAACGATGTTGCTATTTCTCATTTTAAAAATTATTTTCAATTAGATACTACTCATGATTCTCTTTTTCATATGAGATGTGTTTGTCATATTTTAAATTTAGTTGTTAAAGATGGTATGACATATATTTTGCTTCATATTGAATTAATTAGATCTGCAATTTCTTATATAATTGGATCTAATTCAAGGCAACAAGAATATAGAGAGTTTTGTAGAGCTGCACAACTTAAACCACGAAAATTAAAAACTGATGTAGATAATAGGTGGAATTCTACTTATTTAATGTTAGAAAATGCTAAGCCATATTGGCAAGTTATTTGTGCTTTTATTAATGAGAAAACACAAAGTATTAATCTTGATAAATCTAGTTGCGATGTAGTTAATATATTTCTTGATTTTTTAATGTTCGGGAATTTATTATCTCACTTCTCATCTTGTACTCCCAATTTTTATAAACTTAACAAGTAATTTTGTACAATATCGACAAATAGATGAATTTAGAGATATACTTAACAAAATGGAAATAAAATTTAAAAAATATTGGCTAGATATTCCTCTTATTTTTTGTTATGCATGTATAATGGATCCTCGGTATAAATTAAGAGAAGTATGTTTGATGATTAATAAAATTTCTAGTAATTTAAATACTATTTCTTTAGTTTCTATAGAACAAATATCTAACGGAATTGCTAGTTTATATTCTTCTTATGAATCTAAATATTCTAATGCAAGTCGTTTACATGTTTCTTCGCGTGATAGTTCAAGCAGCAGTAGTA